>ML681963.1:123982311-124236961 GCA_007922195.1 Podocnemis expansa
CACCCCCCGCTGGTGCCTGCAGCCCCCTTTCTGGGGCTGCAGGGTGAGCCAGCAGCGGCTCACCCCCAGGGGTAACGAAATAGCATGTTCACACAGTGAACTTGCTATTTCGTTTCCCGCTTTTTTTCTTATTTCGAATTAACATTTGTTTCGACACAACTTGTTTCGAAATAACCCTGTGCGTGTGAACACAGCCAATGGGACTAAGATTACAGGCAATGCGCCCAAAACAAACATTTTCTTTTAAAAAACAACTTTGCATTTTTGGAGGTTCCTCACCTCCTCCTCAACTGTGTTGAGCTCTTGCATTTTAGTGTTTAAAGAAAACTGAGTCAATCTGGTGGGAGCACTAGCCATTTCTAGGAAATAGAATTGATTGGGCTGGCTGACCCATGACTGAAAAGAGGTTAAAGTACATTGAAGTAGTTTACCAGGAAAAGGAGGTTTACAAGACCAAACTACCATTTTGCACCAAAACCGACAATGTGAGTTCCTAAGCAAACTCACAATCTTTCACACGCATTTAAAAAAATGCTTTTGCAGCCCACATAGTTTGGAAGAGAATGCTGTTAATGTCTCATATTGGTAGATGAAGTAAAAGTGCAGAAACACCCCCCCCCCCCTGAAAACAGCATACACCATACAGCCCTATTCACAATGCCAAGGGGGAAGGTCAGGTATTTCGCTTTATAATTCACAAAAGAACGAAAACTCCAGATAGCAAAGCCAGCCTGAGTTCCAAGGGAGCTTCCATGAAGGAAGATTGTTTCTTTGTCTGAATGTCCATAAAATACTAATGGAGAATTGTTTCATGTAGAAATCTCTCTATAGCTCATCAAAGAGATACTTGGCCCTTGCCGTAGGTGTAGGCATTCGGGTACCATATAGTTGAATGCTTGCACCATGCCAACATGCCATATATTAATGTCTGTGACTAACATAAGTATTGAAGGAAAAAAAAAAACATTTACTTGTAGAGAGATGCAAATCCAACCCTTCCACTGTACCTGCAGAAGACGCTGCTGCAGAATCAATGAAACTCCACTGCAAAAGAATGGGATGGATACGGGAAGCTCCTCTACAATAAGTGAATGGGGGACAGGCTGAAGGGGCAGGGCAAGGGTGTCCACATGTGTACATTTCTTCCAGTCCTACCCTCCAAAATGCTGAGGGAGGGGATCGGACCATATGGCCTAAGCAAGAAGGCACCTCCATCCATGGAGTGGTTTTATGGATGGCTCTTGTACACAAGGAAGTGGAAAGAGAATGATTTCTCCACTTAATCCTTCCTCACAGATACATACAGATCCTGGCCAAGCTACTTGGGCCATTGCTCGCTTCTTGATTTGTGCCATATGCCTAGTGCACCAACAGCAAGAAAATAACTATAAAATTCTGATGTTTTATTTGACCTTAAAGTTGGAAAGAAACAATAAAAGGTATACAAAGAAATTGAAGCTGAACACATGACAAAACATCTTTTAAAATTGAAGCATTTGGTAGAATATAACAACAAATGTGTAATAAATGTGGTTTCCAGTATTCCCATGTCAGTGGTGGTTTGACATACAAAGAAAGCTGGGCCGTAACTAGCGCAGGTTGACCAGGGCCAAGCCCAGGGTGCCCCATTTTAGAGGGCACTGCCAGAGCTGGGCCCCTCCACCCTGACCCCAGCACTGGAGGATAGCTGGCCAGCATGAGGCTGGCCTCTGGGCTCCTCCCCACCCCCAATCTGCTCCCGGGGTGGGGTGAGCTAGCCCACAGGCCAGCTCTCCCAGTCTCACCCCTCCCCTGAACAGGCCACTCCACCCCTGGTGGCAGGGTAGGGGGCACTGTTCCCTCTAAACTGTGCACATGTGTGCGTGCACACAAGTTGTGAAACCCGTGCACGCAACAAAATAAAGCATGCACAAAAAAATTCAACAGTGCTAATATTAGCTCAAACAAAGAAATTTTTTGTGCACACAGCTTGCAAAAAGGGAACACTGGCAGGGGAGGATGGTGCTGGCACACTTGACTGCCGCATGAGCGGTACAGCTCCAGTGTGGCCCAAAGCAACACTGGAAGCCGCACCATGCGCAGCGGTCAGCCCACCTCCCCTCCGGGGCTGACCAGCCAGGCTGAAGCTGGCCCTGGCCACAGCTGCCCACCCGCCCCCCCCCCAGCACTGGCCTGCTGGTGGGGTGAGGAGGCCTATGGGCCCTGCAGCCCCTGATCTGCCACTGGTGGCAGGGGCTGGATCCAGCTCTGCTCAGCCACCAGTTCACTCCCTGGGTCTGGGAGGGTGCCTTTGCAGCTGCTTGCCCAGTCCTGAAAGAAAGATTTGGTTTTTTAAAGAGAAAGTTCTACAGATTCATTAGTTCTTGATATTTTTAGAAGGCTGTGCACAGACACACGAAAATGATTATTTTATTCTGATCATTCACAACACACAAAGAGAAGAGCAAATTCACCACTACTTGCTGACCCTATACAGAAGATGAAAACCAGTAAAGAAAACAAAGGAATTTCCTACAAGGTGTTCTGTTCTGTGGATTGGGACTTAGGCAACTGAAAAGGAGAAGTATTCATAAATTAAACCACCATTCAAGGTTGCTTAATCATTTTTTAAGCAACCAACTCTGGATTTTTTGATAAAATACCTTTAAATCATCATTACTGATAGGCATTTATATAATTGCCTTGAACCAGATGACCTACAGTATTCACTGATCTAAGGGGGAAAAAATTATAATTGTTAAACAGATACTTCTGTCTCATTCTGGAGGCTTGTAAGACTCATGAAAAGCACTTGGGAATGCCTCCAAGAAGTGAGGCTTAAACCTCAGCTACGAAATACTTAGCTTCTTTAAAATCTCAGCTTCAAATACCAGCAGGGTTAGCTAGCTCAGTCCATCTTCCTTCTGTGGGAGATACTATCTATCTGGTTCTTAAACTGAAACCCTCCCATATTATGTGATTTACTCTATGTCAGGTCTTAAAAACCTAACTGCAGGATCCTTCAAACCCTGCCAGGCACATTGCCTCTGTACTGCAAGTAGTGCCATTTAAGTTAATGGACCTCTCACAGTAGTAAGCAATACTCCCAGTAGTAAGTTTTTGTAGAATTAAGCTGTCACATGCTAGTCACTCTGCATGAACATTACATAAGGACAATTTACCACAGTGTCCTTAACCAGAAACTTTCAGCACGCAGGTCCATGCTTATCCTCCAGCCCATTTCAGATGAGGGTCTGTTTTAATTGATGGTCAATTGTGTGATTCCTTTAGTATGAATGTAGTTACTAAGGTGCTTTGGGAGACTCTAGAATGAAATGTGATATATAAAGGCAAGATATTTATCACTATTTCTGAACATACTGTAGTATTTTTACAACTGCATGTTGACTAAACCACACACAGTTTATTCGCATGCAGCTTTCAGTTCAGAATGAGGAAACATAGCAAGCAACATCTTGAGCTGAGGTGCCAAAGAGCAGAATGTCTTATTGAGAATCTTAAGCACTACTGGCTTCTCTTCTTCCTCTTTTTGATATCGGTGTTATTTGTTATCCTTCAGGGGAGAAAAGTATCTAATAAATAGACATATACACCCACTTCTCATAGTACTGAAGTTTAATCACTATTATTATTTCATACATATATTGTAGTACAGTATAAATGTGCTAAGCATAATGACATCCCCACTGCACAAACATATTTGAAAAAGAAGACTGTGCAATCCCTGATTTCCCTCAAGTGAACACCAACTGAGTTAGAACACAGCAGTAAAAGCACTAAACGTATATATATCTACAATTGGAGTTTTTTCAGTTGATGGGAGAAATAGGTTCTTATGTTCAATGTATGTCAGCCAAGTCTGAATCTGCTTACACAATATACACACACCAAGAATATAGGTTGCAGTGCAGTAGAAAAGTTCTATTTGCTCTTGTTTTGGATGATGACACGTATTTCATCTGGATCACATGCTTATAACTCCCTCATGACTAATGCAGCTGTCCTAAACACATACTAATAAAACCTTTATGCTAAACATATCATCATACGTTCTCCCTCTGTACACATATATATACAATACACCACACATGTGCATGGAGCTTTCCATTATAAATATCAACAAACCAGCCTTTATTTCTGATATGTAGGATAACACATTCAAGGATTATTGAAGAGATACACATGACAGCACCATACTGAATCTTTTATTATATTTGAACTACACCATTCAAGCAGGTTTTTCCTAACAACTAAAACAACCCCTCCCATCTATCACTATGGCAACCCCAAGGTAGCATAAAATATGTATTTCTCTCCCTCTAATGAAAACACCCTCCTCCCTCCAGAAAAAGAAACACCCTTTCCTCCCTTAAAAAGAGTAAACAAACTGAGAGATGAGGGTAGACTACCTCACCTCCAGGTAAACCCTGGGAATTATTGTGCCCTATAATGGGCGGTCCACCACTAGCTAAAGATCAGGGTGACTATGGGTGTCTTCTCTTTCTAGGTGGATTACAGGGAAATTCTGGTGCACTCACACTGGAAGGTGATATTGGTGGTGAAATGTATCCTTGGGATGGAGGATTGGATAGTGACCGACCTACAGGCCACTGCCAAGCAAGGCCATCCCTCATCTGAACAGACTAGGAAACAGGGCCTGTCTTGGCAATGACTAGAGTTGGGACACATTTAGCTCCCAAAGCATAGTTTCAAGCTTGGACAGGCTATCTGAACCTGAAGGTTGCTCTCAGTGCATGTCTGCTGACCTGTTTCCATTGTTGGCATTGCACAACTTGTCATGGTTCTAGTGGTTTCAACAAATCAAAGCAAGTCACAACCATCATCACATCACAAAGAAAACTGGAAACACTTTAGTTGTAGCCTGCACAGTGTTTCTGTAGTATATCAATAAGTTCTCCAGATGTTTCTGAAAAGAGGCATAATCTCTGACAGATTTTAGAGCTTGTTTCATAGTCTGCATGAAATTTTCAGCTAGTCCATTGGTGGAAGGATGATACGGTGCTGCCCTAGTGTCATGTATTCCATTTGCCTTCATAAAACTTTCAAAATCCTGGGAAACAAACTGCAGTCCATTGTTTCTCACCAGCTGTTCTGGGAGACCATAATGACTAAAGTAGCCATGTAGGCTCTAGATAGTGCTTTCCGTAGTAGTGGACTGCATTACCAACACTTCTGGCAATTTAGAATGGGCATCAGCAACAATTAAAAACATTCATTCATTGGACAGACCAGCAAGATCAACATGAATATGTTGCCATGGCTTTTTGGGCCAGTTCCATGGGTGAAGAGATGCCAGCTTAGGTGCATTCCTGATGGTCTGACAAGAAATACAAGCCCTTGCATGCTCTTCAATGGTCCTGTCCAAGCCTGGCCACCAGAAATAGCTTTGTGTAATTTCTTTCATACGCCCTGTGCTGCAGTGACTTGCATGGAGCTGTTCCAACAAACATGGATTCCTCTCCTGTGGGGGCACCCCTATTTCTTATGCTCCCTTCGTCAAGGCTCTGTTTAAGCCATCCTGTTACCTGCTGCCTTAGCTATCATTCACTGCAGGGCCCATACCTCCTCCTCCTCTGAGGAAGCTCAGGGAAACAGAAGGGCTGACGCCGCTGCCAAGTTTGCTGCCCAGAATGGCCCGGCTGGATCTGTTGTGCTGGCAACCTCCCTACAACTACAAGCTACTCCTCTACCTGATGACCTATGCTCCCTGTAAGAACAAGCTTCAGTGGGAGAATTCCACCTATGGAGTAAAGCCACCTGTTACAAGGATGATCAAGGCATCTGGTGAAATCCTGCTGGCCGACCCATGGCCCCCCCAAGACTTAGTCCAGCATTTAGTCCAAGTGGCTCATTGTGGTGCACATTCTAACAAAGGGGGGATATGCAGTAATATCTCAAAATTTTGGTTTGCTTCCTTTGTAAGCATTAAGGCAAAACAGCTGTGTGCCTCCTGCCCCACATGTTGGTTGTACAACATGGGCAAAGCAGAGCCTACCCAGTCTTCAGCATGCCCCTGGTCTGAGGGGCCATTTCAGAATCTCCAAATTGATTTTGCAGAATTCCCACCTGCATGGGGCTATCAATATTTATTGGTGGTTGTTTGCTTACATTCTGGGTGGGTGGAGGCATTTCAATGTCGTAGAGCAGATGCAGTAACAGTTGCAAAGCTTTTGTTGAGAGAGTTTATTCCCAGATATGGGTTACCAATTTCTATAGACTGTGACATGGGGACTCACTTTACTAGTCAGGTGATAAAGACCATCTGCAAGGCCTTGGGCATTACCCTGCAGTTTCATACCCCACAATGTTCCCTCTAAGACCCACCGGCAGCTGAGCAACTCCTGTTGCTTGCTGCGTGGGGCCCCCCACCCCCTGCGCAGGCCTGATCTTGCCACCCCGCCCCCCCCGTGGGCCCGATCCTGGTGGCCTGCCCCCCCCCGCTTACCTCGCATGGCCCTGCCACAGCTCCTGGGCCAGAGAAGCACTAACGGAGCATGATCAGATATTCTGGGCATGCTCTGTTAGAGCTTCTGTGGGCGGGAGTTTTAATAACTCCCTGGCCCACAGGAGCTGTGAGCAGGGCCTCTGGCTGCCGGCCCTGCGCGGCCAGCAGCCTTCCCTGCGCGGGGGGGCTTGGCGGGCTGCGCGGCCACACAGCTTAAAGGGAACAGTGCCCCACACCATCCTAGCAGTAGTGCCCAGGTAGAATGAAAGAACCAAGACATTAATAACTGCCTGACCAAGCTAATACAGGACTTTGGGATGTCTTGGCCAGAGATCCTCCCTTTTGTTCTCATGTCAATTTGGAACCATCCACATAGAAGACATGGCCTCACTCCATTTGAAATAGTAATGGGATGTCCAATGCGGCCCCGACTGGAACTCAGAGCCCTATTGAGAAAGGAGGGGCTTGCGATGCTAGGTAATAAAATTGTGCAATATTGTATCACCTTAACAAATGCACTCCAGTCTTTTCATTCACAGGTTACAGCTGCTCATCTCCCTCCTGAGACTGACCTGCCACTATTCGGCCTGAAGATTGGGTCCTGATCAGAAGAAAAAATTGTCTGGCTCCTCGCTGGTCAGGACCATACCAAGTTTTGCTGGTCACCCACATTGCCATCAAGTGTGAAGGACATCAGGCCTGGATGCATGCTTCCCATTGCCATAAAGTTGAAGGGCCTAACCATGATGATCAGTCTGCCAGTCCTGATATTGGGACTGATCCTAGCCTTCCAAACACTTCAGTACAGTGCAGATAATAATGTTTTCCTGGAGCTGGTAAAAGCCAGCCTTAATACCACCCAGTTTTGTGTCGCCTCCCAATTTATAATAGATGGCCTAAGCAAAACCTGTTTTTTTTGGTGTGCCCCTCACTCTGGAGTAGTGGTGTCGCAGCGTTGGGCACGCCGGGGCACGTGCCCCAGGTCCCAATGCTGGTGGCCCGGATCTCCGGCCCAATCGGGCCAGGGATCCAGGGCCCGATCCCCAGCCGGCCGCAGCAGTGGCGCCGTCCCTGGCCAGGGATCCAGGGCCTGGCTGGCCGCCCAGCAGGCCCCACCCCTGGCCAGGGATAGGGCCATGGGGAGGCCACGCCGCCATGAGCGGCTCAGCTGCGGCGCGGCCAGAAGCAGCAGCTGGAAGCCGGGCCTGCACCCGCCCCGGATCCCCAGCAGGGGATCCAGGGCCCAGCTGGCTGCCCGCAGCCACGGTGGCCCTGTCCCCGGCCAGGGATCCAGGGCCTGGCCACCTGCAGCGGTGGCGGTCCTGTCCCCCGCTGGGGATCCGGGGCCTGGCCGCTGGCAGCTGCAGTGACCCCGCCCCACCTGGGGATCGGGGGCCCACCTGCCCGCTGCCGCCTGTGGCAGCGCTGCGCCATGGCCTAGCCGCTCGCGGCCGCGTGGCCTCCCCCTGGCCCTATCCCTGGCCAGGGGGCAGGGCCTCCCCAGGGGGCAGGGCCTGCCTCTGGGGGGCGGGGGCTGGGCCCATGCCCTGGGTCCATTCCCCCCCCCTCCCCAGCGACGCCTCTTCTCTGGAGGCAATAAAAAGGGAATCCAATCTCAGCAACATTGATAGCTCGTGCTTCACTTCCCTGAAACAATGGGGTCCTTTAATCTATTCCTTTGGAAATAAAGGAAGTCCAGCTTTTTGGACTATCTAGTGCCAGCTGCAGCTAGGCCTTATGGGCTCATTATCTGCCCCCGAATGAGTATATTGGACCGGTGCCTCAGTGCACCAACAGAGGCTTCTTGGAGGTCTAAACTGCACTCCGGTTCTTAATATTTCATTTATTTCCCAACCCATATACTTGCTGAGGGGTTTTGTTATGTATGTGAAAACAGTTCCTATTCCTATATACTCGCCAATGCTAATGGGGATCCTCGTGCCTTTGGGTAGTTATCCTCCCTGTACGCCCTACCCTGAGCCCAGCATCCCCACCATCAATCTACCCACTCCCTCCCAATGAATTGTAGTAATGAACTTAATCTTCTCTTTAAAACTGAAGTAGTAGCACTGGCAGTATCCTTGCTTGCAGTTGCAGACTTGGCTGAGAAGGCCTACCTAAATATGTCAAAGCTAGCATGCGTCTTAGCTAAAAGTATTAATTTTACTTCTACCTTAATTCAGGCCTTAAATGAAGAACAAACAGAAAGTAGAAAAGCAGTGTTACAGAACCGCCTGGCCCTGGACTATTTACTACTTTGCACCGGCCAGGGTTTGAGAAATTCGATGGACTCTGTTGCTTTAATCTAAGTGACCATTCACACCAGATCGAATCTCGTTTGAAAGGCCTGAAAGCCCTTGAGAGACGAATGAGTCAAAACAAACAAACAAAAAAAAACAAAACAGCGGACTTTTATCCTGGTCGTGGTCTTGGATACCAGACCTGGGAGTGTGGGGAAAACGACTAATATCTGGACTGGTGTCACTGATTTACTTATTGTCATACTATATGTGGGGTATAAAGGTTTGTGCTGTGTGCTAAAATCATGTTTGCAAAGGGAAAGCAAAATAGAAAAATCATGCAAGATAATTCAAAAAGTAAAGGCCCAAGAACTAGAATCAGAGAAGGTGAGGCTATTGCCACTAGTTGGCGTAGCCTCAAAGGGTGGAATTGTGTGTGAGGCCTAACAGTGTGCTGAAGCCTAACAGCATTGAGACACAGATAGATAGCTCAGTAGGCCTTGGGGCGGAGGGGAAGCTGCATTTCTCTGTTCCGCTAGCACGTCTGAAATTTGGAGACAGAGAAGGTGTTTGGATTTGCCTGCAGATTTCTGAAAGTCAGTCCATTTGAGTCAGCTCAGGACTAGGCCGAAGTCTGTGGCGCAGGTGAATTATGATTGGAGGGTATGTGAGGTGAGGCGGGTCAAAGGTAGGCATTGTAATTGGGGGACTTTTGGTGCAAAAAGGATGGACCCAGAACTTAATTGGCTATACAGCAATAGTTTATGCTTTGTAATATGATGTAATATGTCACCATATAAAAATAATATACATTATTCTCAGGGCTCTTGGGTATTTATCCTTGGGCCCACAGCTGTGTAGAATAAAGCTCCACTCCTCACTAAGTTTGTGGCCCCCGTTTACTGAGAATTCTACAACTGCATGCAGATTTTCCCTTTTCGCCTACCAGACCACTGGTTCATTTTGCTCATATCTGCCTCTTTTGTTTGGTTCATCCTTCTTTCGTTCACAGGCACATTTGATGTGTTCGCTCTTTTGCCACACTGTCAGCACAGTAGCTCATGACAGTTGTCCAATGCATGGTGACCCAGTTTTCTACACTGATAACATTCGCACCTCCCCAGTGCCCTGATGGTAGGTTCCTTCGATACCTTATACACTGCAGCACTAGCACTGATTTGTTGAATGTCTTGGGTGGCCCATTCCATAGAAACTGCACAATCAATGACTTTCTGCAAGATGAGCAGAGCTTCAGTTAGTTGGTGCTTCCATGTTGGTTCACCAGGCAAGCCACACAGCAGTCTGTCACATAGCAGTTCATCTAACATAGTCTTGAAATCACAGTGTTCCTCCAACTTCTTCAGAGCTGCTATAAGTTATACAACTAATTCACCTTCACCTTGTTTCCTTTGGTAGAACTTATATCTCTATGCAGTTACCAGGGGTTTGAGGGAAAAATGTGCTCCCAGAACTTCCACTAGATCACTGTAAGATCTGGTCTCTTGCTTCTCAGGATAAAGCAAATTACATAGTAAACTATAGGTCTTAGCTCCTATAACAGTTAGGAAGACTGACACATCCTTTTCATCATTTATGTCATTCACTGCCATAATATTTTGAAAATGCACTGTACAAGTAGCTTGTAAATCAGAAAATTCATCAAATTCTGCAAGAGAGTCAGTGAAAGAAGCCGTGGTGCTCTTTTATGGTTATATGTTGTTATCACCCATCTACTGCCTTTTCCAGGCACACGGGTCAGATTTCAGCTAGCAAGCAAGCCCAGCCTCCCTCACTCCTCTGCTGCCTTCCCCAGGCAAATGGCTCAAATTCCCAGCTGGCACAGACATGAAAACAGTAGAGAAAGAGTTCATTTCTTACATTACACTGACTTCTGGTTTTCCTCTGTTGCTAAGATAAACTCTCCATCCCACCCTTGTTCTCCAAAATGATATAGAGGATGTTAGGTTCAAGGATTATTAAAGAGACACATGTGACAGCTTCATACTGTATCCTTTAGTATACTCCAACTAAACCAATCAAGCAGATTTTTTCAAACAACTAAAACAAAACCTCCCACCTATCACTATGGCAACCCCAAGCACCTAAGGTACCCCAAACAATCACGATCTCAGTATGGCACTGGCCTTTAATGTGTGAGGATTTCCTAGACCAAAACTCCTCCGTTTTCCATTGTTTAGTGCTTTCACTATATATGTGTGCAGAGGAAGAGGCTAGTTGTCTTCCTCTCTGGCAAGCTCTTTCTATATTTCAGTATCAAATAATTTTTGACTGTGAAAAGACAGGTTTCCGACCCTGCCTGATGCATATTTCAAGGGAACCAGGCATACCATCTGTTCAAATAGATGATGATATATAACTCAGCTAAAATAATGTTGTTCTTTTCCATCCCCTATATTCTCCTTCTAAAGGCTGTTACAGGAAAACTATGAACTGTGGAGACCATGGAATACAAAACAGCAGCAGTTTCTGGTACAACCTTACCATCAGGAACCATTATTTAGAATGTGATGGAGCCCATAGGCAGCCAGAGAGTCTAGCAAAGTCTGAAAACTGCTGAACAGAGTTAGATGCTATCCATCTTGGCAGAGGAATACATCCAGAGTGACACCAGAGTAGGCCATTTACTTTGCTAGAACATTATAATCCTCCTGTGGCTGGCATTTGTGAAAATGCCTTCTCTTAACTTTAGATGACCATTTCAGTTCATGCTCAGAATGTCTCTCTGGTGCTCGTGATATCATGACAAATTAAAAGCACTATTCAGTCATTAATCTTAGCCTCCTAATTTTCTTTTCCATGGAAAAGCTCTATTGGAATTAATCTCTTGTGATTCTAAAGAGGAAAAGGTAGAAACAGAAATAGAAAAAAATAGTGAGGTTTGTTTTACAAAGTTTTCATTTTCAAGTGATTTTTGATTTTCTGACCAATTCTAAATATGGGCTCTTCTGTATATTTTTAGTGACCAATACATGTGCACAAGTTTAATTGCATGCTCCCACAAGTGCACGCATGAAACTATTAATTGTGCATGTGCAATTGTAGATGCCTGCACACAAATTAGGGGTTCTTAAATATGCATGTAGCGTACTTGAAAATATGGGCCTGTATATACATATAGCTGTTTAGAAAACATATACTTTTCCTTCGAGTGTTGCTCACGTCATTCAGTTAAAGGTGTCTATGTGCCGCAGTGCACAGTAGCTCGGAATAATTTCAGCCTTAGCTTGTCAGGTCAGGGCAC
Organism: Podocnemis expansa; assembly: GCA_007922195.1. Classification (NCBI taxonomy): domain Eukaryota; kingdom Metazoa; phylum Chordata; order Testudines; family Podocnemididae; genus Podocnemis; species Podocnemis expansa. The sequence continues at coordinate 123,994,280 of ML681963.1, forward strand.
GCGGCCAATGCCCACACTACACCGCGACCACGGCTATATAGGTGACCATGACCCTGACCCTCCCAGTTCCTTTTTCCACCCTCAGCAATGGTTTCAGATCAGCCAAGAAACTTGCGTAAGCAAGTGCCTGAATTCTACTGTGAAATTCAAGATGCCTGGTTTCAAGCCACGTCTAGAATGCTGCAAAGCTTTTCCGTTTGACAATCTGCACAATAAATGTCTTGCATGCCTCAATGAGTCCCATCTCGCTGAGACCTGCTCCCTCTGCCAGTCCTTCAAAAGGAGGACTCACAAGGACAGAGAGCTGCGCCTCCGATCCCTTGCCAAGTGCAGCACACAAGCCTCTGATGCCGCCTGAGCCCTGACTGCTCTGCTGGCTCACCCATCAGCCCGGGCACCGAAACCCCAGGACCAATCTCTGGTGCTGAGCCTAAAGTCTCGGTCAAGCCCCCATCAGTACCATCGGGGTGCTGAAAACCACGGTCGCTGAATCAACCCGGTGCTGAACCCAAGGTAGTACCACCAGCAGCACCGCTGACGCCACAGGCTTCCACGTCGGTGCAGATGCATTCTCTGGTCCACACACCGGAACCACAGAGGAAAACCAGCTCGACGCCAACTGTGGCACTGGAAGCCCAGTCAGTGTGGGGAGCAGCTCTGCCCACCAACCTGGTACTGCCTAGCCTGTCACCAGCACCGCAATCCAGCACTGGGGACTGCTCTCCCAACCCAGTGCCGTTCAGCGCACCTTCAGTACCGCATTCAGCGGAGGACTACTACCTGGCCTCCTCCCCACGTTCCTCCTGGGACGTGTCGGTGCCATGCTCCCAAGCCTCGGGGACCCCTTCCCATGGGTCGGTGTCAACTTCACCTCCAGCCTTGGTACTCTCGTTTCCTCTCAAGATGGTAATAAGGGTAGGAGAACATTTAGGGAAATGGCACCGTAAGCGCTCTCCCTCACCCACACCTCAACGCAAGAACAAACCCTCAGACCCACCTGAACCAGTGAGGCCCTCCCCTTCGGGCACCACACCACAACCTAGCCAAGGCCTCTCCCCTTCGTGCCGTCTGGAGGCCGGAGCGTCTTTCAACAACTGGTCACACGACTGGCTGGACATGGCAGCTGATGATACTTTAGCCTCACGACACCACTCCATCCAGTCCCCCTCACAGACCATGGATTCAGACTTCTCAGACAATGAACCCAATCCCGACCCTATACGTCAGAGTAGATCGTGAGCCCATTCTTCCTCTTTGCCCGACGAATACACCTTTGAGACCAACTGACTGTAACGAGGACTCTCGTGCCCACCAGGAGTTCCTATGCCGTATGGCAGCAAACCTGAACCTGGAGATCGGGGTCGTCCAAGAGGAGGTGAACCCCGTCTTCGACATTGGCCGGAGGGCTCCACCTGCTAAGGTGTCCATACCGCTCCACGAAGGGGTATACAGCATCATCAAGGACTGCTGGCAAACCCCGTCCTCGATTCCACCGGTATCCAGGGTCACGGACCATAAGTACCACGTCCGTCAGGACAAATTCCCCTTTCTGTTCCAGCACCCCACTCCAGGGTTGCTGGTCATCGACGCCGTGAACCAGAAAGAGAGGCAAGGTAAAGCGGGTTCCACCCCTAAGAATAAAGAGGCAAGGAAACTCGACCTGCTTGGCAGGAAGGTTTACTCCACAGCAGCCCTTCAGCTGCTCATAGCAAGCCACTCAGCTCTTATGACAAGGTATATCTTTAACCTCTGGAACACCATGCAAGGCTTCCCTGCTGTTATCCAAAAGGATTGTCTTAGAGACTTCAACATGATGCTCGAAGAGGGGCAAATGGCATCCAGAGACGCTCTGATGGCCATCTGGGATGCAGTGGACACAGCCACCCATACGGTGGCATTGGCTGCAGTAATGTGTTGTTCAGCCTGGCTACAGGGCTCAGGCCTACTGCCGCAGCTGCAGCTCACCATTCAGGACCTCTCATTCAAAGGCCCTGACCTTTTCGCTGAAAGAACAGATGCGAAGCTCCATGGCATGAAGGACTCGAGGGCCACACTCCGGTTGCTGGGAATTTATACCCCGCAACCTAACAGACGCTCTCTAAAACCCCATCAACTCCTCCAACAACAACTTCAGCAGTTAAAACAACAGATCCAACCACAGAGGACATTCCCGAGGTCCCTCCCCTTTTCCCAGTGCCAGCTTGGGGACATGGACAAGGAAAAGGTCCATTCAGGAAAGAGAGAAGTCCCAAGTTCCCCAATCAAGTAGGTGTGGGCAGGCCTCCAAAAGGTCGTCAGGGAAGAAACAACGTTCTTGACAGTTACCATATGGCCAGCAAACCCACAAATTGACCAGTCCCCAACCACTTACACCACTTCACACACCACTGGGCCAACATCACATCCAACCAGTGGGTCCTCGAGATGGTCACGGAGGGATATCGTATTCAGTTTCCTTCGATTCCTCAGGACAGAAAACCACCCCCTCATTCAACCCTTGGAAACCAGGAACTGTTCTACCTTCTTGAGATTGAATGCAAGAAACTCCTCTCCCTCGGAGCCATGGAAAAGGTCCCCCAAGTGGGAATGGGGAAAGGGTTTTACTCCCAATACTTCCTGATCCTGAAATCCAATGGGGACCTTCAACCCATTCTAGATTTCAGAGCCTTAAACAAACACATAGAGAGACTAAAGCTCCGCATGGTTTCCCTATCACAAATCCTTCTGCCTCTGTCTCCTGGGGATTGGTTGGCGGCCCTTGATCTGAAAGACGCCTACTTTCACATAGCTATCAGGTCCCACCACAGGCAGTTCCTAAGGTTCATGGTGGCAAACGACCAATTTCAGTTCACCTCTCTCCCTTTTGGTCTCTCCCTGGCCCCCAGGATGTTCACAAACTGCATGGCACCGGTCACAGCATACTTGTGCAGATGGGGCATAAGAATTTATCCCTATCTAGACAACAGGCTAATAGTCAGGAAATCAAGCTCCCAAGCAGAGCTCCACGTCAAAGCAGTGGTGAAGCTCTACAACTATGCGGGCCAACATATAAACCAAGAGAAGTCAAAGCTCTGCCCGTCCCAAAACATAGAGTTCATAGGTGAGCATCTAGATGCCCGCAAGGGGTTAGCATTCCTACCCCGCTCCAGATTTCGGTCTATTTGTACCACCATTATGGAGTTGCAAATGTCCCCCGTGACCATGGGCTGATGGTGCCTGCAGCTCCTTGGCCACATGGCAGCCTCCACCTCAGTGATCCAGACAGCACGCCTGAGCATGAGGCCTTTCCAAATCCGGCTTTCCATGGTGTTCCACATATGGAGGGACTCCCTGAACAAGGTACTGTCTGTCCCCCAGGATACTCTAGGGACACTTCAGGTTTGGAGGGATCCCTGCTTTGCCATGGGGGTCATTCCCTTCAAAGATCTCAGGCCCTCAGTGACCTTAATTACAGATGCCTTGAACACAGGGTGGGAAGCCCACATCTCTGGGGGCCTCTCCACTCAGGGGCTCTGGTCCCCACTGACGGCCCTCGCCACATAAACATGAAGGAAGTAAGGGCCATCAAGCTAGCCTGCTTGACCTTCCTAGACAAGATACGGGGCAGGTTGGTCCAGAGCCTCATGCACAATACCACAGCCGTGTTCTACACGAATTAGCAAGGGGGGGGGTCTGTTGTACCCCACTTTGCGACGAGGCGTGCAAACTCTGGGAATTGGCCATACAACACAACTTCATCCCAGTGGCCTCCCACATACCCGGGGTGGACAACAGGCTGGTGGACTCTCTAAGCAGAAAACCACTAGCGAACCACAAGTGGTCCGTTCACGACAAGGTGTTCTCCCTCCTGGTAGACAAATGGGGTCTGCCCCGGATAGACTTGTTTGTGATACGACAGAATCGCAAATGCTCCCAGTTCTGCTCCTCAGGGGCCAGGAGGAGGGGGTCCCTCACTGACGCCTTTCTCATCAACTGGTTGGGGCCCCAGATATACGCCTTCCCACCAGTTCTGCTGATACAGAAGGTGCTCCTGAAACTCAACAGGGATGGAGTGAACATAATACTAATGGCTCCAGACTGGCCCAGGCAGCACTGGTTCCTGATCCTGCAGAACATGTCCACAGAGATTCCAGTCTGCCTCCCACTGTGGGCAGACCTCCTGATGCAAGACTCAGGGCAACTTCAGCACCCAGACCCAGGCCACCTACAGCTGACGGCCCGGATGCTCTCTGGCTCAGTGGGCAGGAGAGGCTTTGCTCAGACAGAGTTAAGAAGGTCCTGATTGGTAACAGAAGACCATCCACCAAGTCCATGTACACAGCCAAATGAAAGTGATTCTCCATTTGGGCTCGGGACAAGGGTTTAAAGCCTATATCAGCCCCGATTCACCTGATCCTCAACTATCTGCTAGACCTAAGGGAAGGAGGCCTTTCTCCTCCCTCACTGAGAGTCCATTTAGCAGCAATCGCTGCTCTCCACAAGAGTGTGGATGGGCAATCAGTTTTCTCCCATCCCACCTCCATCAGATTCCTAAAAGGTATGAAGAGACTTTTTCCCCAACCTCATAAGCCCACCCCACCTTGGGACTTGAAAATCGTCCTCCAGGCAATGACAGAGCCGTGCTACAAACCCTTGGACTCAGCCACCCTCCTGATCTTGTCCTGGAAGGTGGCCTTCTTAGTAGCAATCACCTCTGCTAGAAGGGTTTCAGAGTTGAAAGTCCTCTCCTCAGAACCCCAATACACGAGGTTCTACCCGGATAAAGTGGTTTTGCGTCACCAACCATCCTTCCTTCCTAACGTGGCTACCCCTTTCCACCTTAACCAAGAAATTTGCTTGCCAGTTTTTTACCCAGATCCCCAGGTTATGCAGAACCAGAGGAAGTGACACATACTAGCCGTGAGGAGAGTGCTCCTAATTTACATCAAGCACACCTGGCTGTTTCGCAAGACCCCCAACTGTTTGTGGCGATTGCCGAATGTAAGAGAGGTTTACCTGTATCCTCTCAGTGTATCTCTAAATGGATTGTGAACTGTATCAAGGACAGCTACAGAAGGTCGAAAACGCCCCTTCCTGGAACTGTTAGAGCCCATTCTACTAGGGCCCAAGCATCCGCTATGGCCTTCCTTGCCAAGCTCCCAATCCAAGAGATCTGCAGGGCTGCTGCATGGTCATCGATTCATACTTTCACGATGCACTACGCCATCACCCAGCAGGCTAGCGATGATGCCACTGTAGGCAGAGCTGTACTCAATGTGGGTAGACTGTAACTCCTCCCACCATCCACAGGTGCAGCTAGCAGTCACCTGTAACTGAATGATGTGAGCAGAGCTCGAAGGAGAACGGTGGGTTACCTACCAGTAACTGTCCTTCCTTGAGATGGACTGCTCACATACATTCAGGTTCCTCCCACTGTCCCCGCTAACAGAGTTGGCGAATGTATATGGGACTGGGAGGGTCAGGGTCACAGTCAGCTATATAGCCGCAGTTGCAGCGGGGCATTGGCCATGTGCCCTCACCTGACAGACTAAGGCTGAAGACTTTCTGAGCTACCATGCGCTGTAGCATGTAGGCACCTGTAACTGAATGTATCTGAGCAGCCCATCTTGAAGGACGACAGTTACTGGTAAGTAACCCACTGTATTCTCTCTCAAGAAGATATTCCTTTTGTTTCTTTTTGTTCTTCTGTTTCCCTTAACCTAAAATTGAAGTCAATCTAACTGAAAGCATGTTTGCTCTGTTTTTGGGAAAACATAGACAGCAAGGACTGAGTAGGGAACTGAAGGTTTGCTCCCAATTCAATTCATATGCTATAAAATTCAATATAAAGTGTAACAGTGCTTTAAATATGGAATCTGCCCTGGATGTAACATTATTATTTATTACATGGCACCATAAACATGCATAGTAGCTTACAAGCACAAAATAAAACAAGATCCTAATTCCAAGAAGTCTACAATCTAAAGCAATGTTCCTGCAATACATTCTGTAGAAAGGCATTCCTGTAGCCATTCAGAGCCCCACTGACTTCAGTGGGTGCTATGCAAGTGTAAAAGTACATTGTCATTTAGGAAAAGGGTTATCTACTGTATTAATAGATAACACAAGAAAAACATAGTAATAGGAACTATACCCCATTTTTCACCTGCAGGATAGGAGAGTTGTAAACTTTACAGATTGCTTTTGTGTGGTATTTTAAACAAATCTCTTCTCTTTCCAATATTATGACCTGTCCTCATTTCTATTTTATTTTTCATTCTCTGTGTTTCACTGTCCCTGACTCTCATTACCCCAACATACACAATAAAATTTATTGGACTCAGTTCATGGCTGGTATGACAACGCCAGCTTGAATGGAAAACATCCCAGGGATGAATTGTTCCCTTCATATTTTCTAAAGAAATTATTAGTGTAATTTTTTTGCACATGGCTGTGAGCCTGAACTGTTGCTCATGGAAACAAATTGTAAAAGAATAAATCATTTAAAGCCTAATGAATCTGGGGACACATTCAAATGTGATAGATAAGGCTTTACTGCTTGTGCATTCAGAAAACATTTTCAAATTAAGTTATAAAAATATTTTATTTTATTATCCAAACAAATTAGAAATATACTGGGTACCATTTTAGGTACAAATGGTAACATGCACATTCTCCATTCTGTTTTGTAGCTTGTCACATTTTTTGTCCCCAGAAAGAGCTATTAGATAATAGAAGACAGTGCTGACATTAAAAGACATTAAATTACATTAGCTGATATTAAAAGATTTTCCTGGATTGGACCCCCTGTGATTTCCTTTTGACTTCAGCTTCGCTTTCCAGGGTCACATATCCCTGTCTGTTTTGAGAAGTGTTTTTCATCTGCTTCTAGGACCTTACCCCACCACACTTTGTCCTTTTTCTCTCATTCTCAGGCTTGATCATTCTCAGCTAAAACAGTCCTGTCTTTGTACTTTTGGGCTCTGTCAAAACTCTTTTCCACATATTATAGATATAATCTTTGACTCCATATCATTATGGATAAAATACTGCAGGTATGTTGTACTTATCCTCAAAACAAGCATTACATAACCCAGCAAATTCAAAATTGAGGTTAAATTCAAGTGAAATGCAAATATGTTAAAAGGTGTGGAAATGCACAGTTGAGACACACTCCCTGTCTTATAGTAATGTCACGAATTAACTACACAATTATGATAAATGTTTGTAGTCACCAATTAAATTGAACTTATCTGTGAGGCTGCCAGCTGATTAAAAAATTAATTGCAATTAGTCATGCTGTTAAATAGAATACCTTTTATTTAAATATTTTTGCACGTCTTCTACATTTTCAAAAGTATTTATTTCAATTACACCACAAAGTGCACAATGCTCACTTCATATTTATTTTTATTACAAATATTTGCATTGTAAAAAGGAAAAGGAAAGTGTACCAGTTCATCTCATAAGTATTGTAGTGCTATCACTATCATGAAGGTTGAACTTATAAATGTAGATGTAAAAAAAACCAAACCCAATACTCCTGCCTCATAAATAAAACACATGTAAAACTTCAGAGTTTTGAAGTGCACTGAGTCCTACTTCTTTTTCAGCCCATCTCTAAGACAAACAAGTTTGTTTATATTTATGGGAGATAAAGCTGTCCACTTGTTTACAATGTCACCTGAAAGTGAGAGGATGTACTTCCATGTGGATGAGGGGTTCTGCTCAATATGGATCTGAAGCTGTGTGGACTGACATATGTTCATTTTCACCATCTGGATCAGCAACAAAAGATTGATTTTCCTTTTTGGTGGTTTCATTGCCACAGTTTCTGCACTGCAGTGTTGCTCTTTCAAGACTTCTGACAGCATGTTCCACACCTTATCCCTCTCTGATTTTGAAAGGCACTTCAGGAGATGCCATCCTCCCCAGAGGCTGGGGAGATCACAGCCACCTCACCTAAGAGGAAACATAGGGTTGTGGTGATTGGGGACTCCCTCCTGAGAGGAACGAAGGCACCCATCTGTCGCCCTGACAAGGCCTCTAGGGAGGTATGCTGCCTGCCAGGTGCCCGTATCAGAGATGTTACGGAGGAACTGTCAAAAATCATCCGCCCCTCAGACTACTACCCCATGCTTCTTATCCATGTGGGTAACAATGATACTGCGAGAGGTGATCCTCAGCAGATCAAAGGTGACTTCAGGGCTCTGGGAGTGAGGGTGAAGGAGTTTGGAGCACAGGTGGTGTTCTCCTCAATCCTTCCAGTCAAGGCTAGAGGCCTGAGGAGAGACAGATGCATCCTAGAGGTGAATGCCTGGCTGAGAAGATGGTGTGGTCAGGAGGGATTCAGCTTCTTTGACCATGGAGTTCTGTTTCAGGACAGAGGATTGATAGGCAGAGATCGCCTTCACCTGTCCAGGAAGGGGAAGAGTGTGTTTGGGCACAGACTGGCTGACCTAGTGAGGAGGGCTTTAAACTAGGTTCAACGGGGGAAGGAGACCAAAGCCCACAGGTAAGTGGCAATGTGGGAGATCTGGGGGAAGGGACGGAACTTGGGGGGTGTTGGGACTGTAGTACCAGGAATAAAAGAGAAGGTAGTTGGAGCATGGGGGGGGGGAATCAAATAATTGTCTTAAATGTTCCACTGAAGCACCAACACATGAGGAGAGGGGGGGAGGAGGACTCCAAGAAAAAATGCAAGGAGGTATATGTAATAGAATTGAAAACCAAACTGACAAAGTAGGGCAAGTGACCGGGTATCTTAGGTGCCTATACACTAATGCGAGGAGCCTGGGAAATAAACAGGAAGAATTGGAAGTACTAGTGCAGGCAAGGAACTATGATCTCATAGCAATAATGGAGATGTGGTGGGATAGTCTGCATGACTGGAGCTCTGCCATGGATGGGTATAAACTGTTCAGGAAAGACAGGCAGGGAAGAAGAGGGGGAGGAGTAGCACTATATGTAAAAGAGCACTATGACTGCTCAGAGCTCCATTACAGAAGTGGAAGTGTGCCAGTAGAAAGTCTGTGGGTTACACTGAGAGGGGAATGCAACAAGGGGGATGTTGTGGTGGGGGTCTGCTATAGACCACCAGACCAGAAGCAGGAGGTGCATGAGGTGTTCTATGGACAACTAGCGGAAGCTTGTAGATCACAGGCCCTGGTGCTCATGGGGGACTTCAATTACCCTGACATCTGCTGGGAGGCCAATACAGCAGTGCATGGGCAATCCAGGAAGTTTTTAGTGTGTGTTGGGGACAACTTTCTAGTACAAATGCTGGAGGAACCAACTAGGGGCCTTGCACCTCTCGGCCTGCTGCTCACAAACAGGGAAGAATTGATCAGGGAGGTAGAGGTAAATGGCAAGCTAGGCAGTAGTGACCATGACATGGTTGAGTTCAGGATGCTCATTAAAGGAAGGAAGGAAAGAAGCAAAACAAAAGCCCTGGACTTCAAAAGAGCAGATTTTGGGTCCCTCAGGGAACTGATGGGCAGGATCCCTTGGGAAGCTAATCTGAAGGGGAAAGGAGTCCAAGAAAGCTGGTTATATTTTAAAGAAGCCCTGCTAAGGGCACAGGAAGTTGCCATCCCAATTAGGAGAAAGAATAAACATGTGAGGCAGCCAGAATGGCTTAGCAGAGAACTCTGCTCTGAGCTTAAACATAAAAAGGAAGCTTACAGGAAGTGGAAGCTTGGTCAGATGACCAAGGAGGCATATAAAGATATTGCTAGGGACTGCAGGGATAAAATCAGAAAGGCCAAAGGACAAATGGAGCTGCGCTAGCGAGGGATGTAAAGGATAACAAGAAGGGGTTCTACAAGTAGGTTAATAACAAGAAGAGGATCAGGGATGGTGTAGGTCCCTTGCTGAATGGGGCAGGCATCCTCGTGACAGAGGATGAAGAAAAAGCTGAAGTGCTCAATGCATTTTTTGCTTCAGTTTTCACAGGCAGGGTCAGCTCCCAGCCCACTACCATGGGTGTGGCAGATGGGAGAGAAGAAGAGAGGCCCTCGGTGACGGAAGGTCAGGTTAGGGACTGCTTAAAGAAGCTGGATGTGCACAAGTCCATGGGGCCGGACGAACTGCATCCAAGGGTGCTGAGGGAATTGGCCGATGAGATAGCAGCACCGCTGGCCGTTATCTTTCAAAACTCATGGAGAACAGGGGAGGTGCCAGAGGATTGGAAAAAAGCAAATGTAGTGCCTATTTTCAAGAAAGGGAAAAAGGAGGATCCAGGGAATTATAGACCAGTCAGCCTCACCTCAATCCCTGGCAAAATTATGGAGCAGATTCTCAAGGAATCCATCCTCAAACACTTAGAGGAAAATAAAGTGATCAGGAACAGTCAGCATTGATTTACCAAGGGTAAATCATGTCTGACCAATCTCATTTCCTTCTATGAGCAGATGACTGGTTTTCTGGATGCAGGAAGAACCGTTGATGTGATCTGCCTTGATTTTAGTAAGGCTTTGGATACAGTTTCCCACAGCATTCTCATTGGCAAATTAAGGAAGTATGGGTTGGATAGGTGGACTATAAGGTGGATAGAAAACTGGCTACATCAACGGTTTCAGCGTGTAGGAATCAATGGTTCCATGTCTAGCTGGCAACCAGTCACGAGTGGTGTGCCCCAGGGGTCGGTCCTGGGGCCAGTTCTGTTCAACATTTTCATCAATGATCTGGATGATGGAATAGACTGCACTCTCAGTAAGTTTGTGGATGACACCAAGCTGGGGGGAACAGTAGACACGTTGGAGGGCAAGGACAGGATTCAGGGAGACCTAGATAAATTGGAACAATGGGCCAATAAAAATCTTATGAAGTTCAATAAGGACAAGTGTAAAATCCTGCATGTGGGACAAAAAAAACCCATGCACCGCTACAGGCTGGGAAACATTCAGCTAAGTAGCAGCAGTGTAGAAAAGGACCTGGGGGTCGTGGTGGATGGGAAGCTAGATATGAGTCAGCAGTGTGCTCTTGCTGCCAAAAAGGCCAATGGCATACTGGGCTGCATCAAAAGAAGTATTACCAGCAGATCAAGGGATGTGATCATTCCCCTCTCTTCTGCACTGGTGAGGCCACATCTAGAATACTGTGTTCAGTTTTGGGCTCCCCCCTACAAAAAGGACAGGGACATGCTAGAGAGAGTCCAGCGGAGGGCAACCAAATTGATTAAAGGGCTGGAGCACAAGCCCTATGAGGATAGACTGAAAGCATTAGGCTTATTTAGTCTGCAGAAGAGAAGATTGAGGGGGGATTTGATAGCAACCTTCAACTACTTGAAGGGATGCTCTAAGGAAGATGGAGCTCGACTGTTCTTGGTGGTAACAGAGGACAGAACAAGGAGCAATGGTCTCAAGTTGCACTTAGGGAGGTCGAGGCTGGATATTAGAAAAAACTTTTTTACTAGGCGAGTGGTGAAACATTGGAATGAGCTGCTGAGGGAGGTGGTGGAGTCTCCATGTTTGGAGGTGTTTAAGGCCCGGCTGGACAAAACCATGACTGGGATGGTTTAGTGGGAGTGGTCCTGCCTCTGGCAGGGGGTTGGACTAGATGACCTATGAGGTCCCTTCCAACCCTAGGATTCTATGATTCAGATTCTTAAACTTTGAGTTGAGTGCTATTTCCATCTTTCAAACTCTTACATTGGTCCTTCTTTGTATTTTGTCAACTGCGTAGTGAAAGTGTTCTTAAAACAAGTATCTGAATATGTATGTGAGTAACTGAATATGGCAGAATGTGGAAAAATCACAGAGCAGGAGATAGACAAGTCTCCCTCAAAGTCTGAGGTCACAAATTTGATTAATGCATTATTTTCTTTTAAACAAGTATCATCAGAATGTAAGCATGTCCTCCAGAATGTTGGTCAAAATATGAAAGGGCATATGAATGTTTAGCACATCTGGCACACAAATACCTTGCAATGCCAGCTATGAAAATGCCACCTGAATACCTGTTCTCACTTCAAGTGACATTATAAATATGAAGTGGGTACCATTAACTCTCATTAAGTGTAAACAAACTTTTCTGCCTTAGTGAGTGCCTGAATAAGAAGTAGGATTGAGCAAGCTTATCAGGAGTATAAATTTACATTGTTTTGTTTTTGAAAGCAGTTACGTAACAAAAAAAATTTACATTTGTAAGTTGCATTTTGAAGATAAAGAGTTCTTCCTGCAGTACCAGTATGAGGGGAATTGGAAAAAATACTATTTTTGTTTATCTTTTTATGATGCAAACATTTATAATAAAAATAATATAAAGTGAGCACTCAACAGTTTGTATTCTATGTTGTAAATTAAATCAATAAGTGAAAATGCAGAAAAATATCCCAAAATATTTATATTGGTATTTTATTGTCTAACTGTGCAATTAAAACTGTGATTAATTTTTTAAATTGAGTTAACCCACATCAAATTAATCACTTGAGTTAACTGATTGACAGCTCTTATTTGAATAGGCTTTCCTTTCCACTTTCATCTCTCTTCCCCAATATGTCACTGCAGGATGAAGTGCTCCAATTTTTCAGTGGATGAGCAGTATTCTTCATATGTAACAAAGTGGTTGTACTCTGTTTTAAGTGCAAAACTCAACTCAGCCTTAACTCTGGAACTGCTGCTGGTACTTCCACAATGGAGAAGGGATGACGGGAAAGTCAACATAGGCTTACATAACACTGAGAAGGTACAATGTCATTTAAAAAAATAGTGGTTTGGAATACTTAGGAAAACCAGACAGACCCTCCCCCTCCAGCAGGTGGAAATGGCTATGGGGATATTGGTGGGGGAAGCAGTACTTATCTATTATTGCACAGATACTCTAGGATCCCAGGGGAAATGTGGTTCCATACATATGATTCCTGGCATATCCAAACTCAGAGATAGCTTCAACCATCCATCTTGTTTTCTTGCCACTGCTCCCAAGAGCCATGAGCCAATGCAAAGAGAGCAGATGCTGCAGAGAAGGGAACTATTGTTACAAGGAGTAACTAACTCACTTAGTTTTCAATTTTATTGATAAATCAATTTAAAGATCCATAACAAAGGCCTGTCAAGGAGTAGACTATGAATCCTGGAGTCTTTCCCACTTTTGCAGGCTCCACTGCCTCCTACCTTAAACTTTCCTCCAGGTGTTCTCAACAGCATATTCCACAAACACCTATGATGTACTCACAATCAAAGATGGACAAGACCTGCTGCATCTATGTAGACAAAGCCCTTGCCAAAACAAGTATTTTTACATATACTGCTTTTTGTTTTGTTCAGTCGAGTATTAAATAAATTAAACACTCCGCTTCCACTTTTTGTGGCTCAGTCTAGTGCCACGTCCATCCCACTAACAGACAGTTGCAACATGGCTTTCCTGAATGGATTATTTCTTGTGCCTGATATACAGTAAATGCAGCTACTAACACTTCTGAGTAGAACAGGTCATGACAGACACAGTGACAGGTCAGAACTGATGCCAAAATAATTGTATTTTGATTTTAGAATTTCTAGTTAATATAGTCAATTTTTTTCTCTATATTCTGGCTTTGGACTAGAGCTGAAGTGACCCAACAAGTTTCTTTTAACTGTTGAAAGTTATGAACATTTATCATATTTGTAAAACAAATAAATGAATACAATAAAATAACATTGTTGCATGCTTTCATCAAAGGAAAATTATATTTTCTTCCCCAACAGAAAATTTTGCCCTTTAATGGTGTCCTAGAATAGCAGACTGATAAGACAACTAGTTTTCATGTTTTTATGCATACTATAACAATGCTTATTCCAAATACCTCTACTGAGGAGCTTTTCATTGATTGATTGTTTTTTTCCTAAGTGAACACACTTCATGTCCTAATAGTTACAGCTTAAGTCTTTTGCATGCATCAGTGATTCTGGTCAGGATCACATGCAGTCGTGCCCTCTATGAACTAAATAGCACACTTGGCTGAAAAACCCATCTGTTATTGCATACATTTCCAGTACAAATAGATTTCATTACTTAATCACTAAAGTCTTTAATACATGGAAAATCATGGAATTAAATATGTAGTCTTTGAATATATTTGGTCCCTTCTATTTCAGAAGTACAGCATTAGTTAAAGATGTTCGTTTTATTTAAATGGGTATGTCTAAGTGTTAATCAGTTACATTAAACTCTAAAACTTAAGTTCCTGAGGAAAATGAAGCTCATTTTCAAAAAGGATTCTGTAATATTGGCAACCACAGGAACTGGCTGTTTCTATAATAGTGAGATTGTGTAAATCAGTGTTTAACACACAAATAAGATGATGCACATGTTAAAAAAAGAAATCTTCCCAGGATCTAGACCAGCAACTCCCAACCCTTCCCTTTTTATGGACCACTACATCATCATTGAAAGCTTTGGTGGACTACCATGTAAACAAATAATTTTAAACGTTTTTAACATAGCCTATGTATGGCTGACAAGAGTCGAATTGTATATCATGTGGTATTAAAACACAGCTATTTCTAATAATTTATTACACTCACAAACTTATTGCATTCATCACAGTACATTCACCTGCAGTTATTACCTCCCCCCACTCACACACAAACCTACAGACCACCTGCAGTACCCTCATAGGTTGGGTACCACTGATCTAAACTATCTGTGCATGGAGACAGATCCCTCATAGGCAGGGAATAACAGTGGCTGGCATTTTGACACCATTGCATTTCCCAGTCTTTGGGTATGTCTACACTGTGTGTTTAAGTCGACTTAAGGGCCCTTAAGTCTACTTAAACAAAGCGCTGTCTACATTGCAGGGCAATAAAGTCAACTTTAGCATCAGGTAAAGTCAACTTTATTACTTCCGCTTATAAAGTCTACTTTACAATTAAGTCAACTTTATTAAGTGACTTAAGGCAATGTGGACTGACTAAGTCGACTTTATAAAGTTGACTTAGTGCAGTGGGGCCATTAAGTCGACTTTATAAAGTTAACTTAAGCCAGGGCACCCATTTAAAGTTGACTTTATAAAGTTGACTTAATGTAGTGTGGACTCACTCAGTCGACTTAATAAGGGCTACTTAAAGTCGACTTTAAGTAGACTTCATTAAGTTGAGTTAATAAAGTCGACTTAGCTTTTACAAGGTAGACATAGCCTTTGGGTTTGCTGGGTGCCATTTTGGCCTGCAGTCAAAGAGAGGGGAGCCACCAAGTTAAGAAACGGAAAAGGAAAGTGATGTTTAAGAATTAGGTCCAGATATTTTACACAGCTGAGTGCAGTTGCTGGAGCACATGCTTTGCTGTGCGAAGAAGCTCTATATGGTAGCTCAAGTAGATTGAAAGAGAAGGCAGAGCTTTCAGCTAAGGAGAGGGAACATGCTCAGTCAGACAGAGAGAAGCAGGGAGCAGGGACATTCCACCTGCTTTTGGCACAGTTAATCTTAGTTCCTGACTTTTGAGGGGCTTGACTTTGCAAAACTTAATGGGGTAGGTTTTGTAGGTAACATGATGATATCTTCTACAAAGAAAGGACAAGTTGCTCTTTCAATTGGCAAAGAATGAGTTAGATTGCAAGACCTTTTGGGCAGGGACTATCTACTACTTAGTGTGTGCTCATCACTGGTCAAAATGAGGTCAAGTGCATGATGGGGTCTCCTAAGTCCTATTATAATACAAATAAATGAGTTGATAGTTTTGAAGAGGAAAATACTAAATATTGTTGTTTCTGCAGGATGTGGGGAGGACAGAATGAATTAAATTATTCAGCTTTCCAGCATTTTAAAATATTTCTAGCAAACCAACCAACCAACCCAACATAGCATTAACATACATCATGGTTGATATACATTTTTCAACACATGTAACAGCAGAAAATAGCATGTGCCGATTTACCAAACATCCTCCATAGTTTGTTTTGATGAATGCCTTGCATAAATATGTTCCAGGCTATGGGTTGTTCAGCAAGGACTTCATTATTGCATTACAGAGCTGCAGTCCTTGAGGTACAAGCCAGAGAAGGGATTGGGACTTAGGGTATGTCTACACTAAAGGGGCTACTGCAGTAAATGGTGCTGCTGTATAGACACTTCCCACATCAACAGAAAGGCTTTTTCCCGTTGACACAGGTAATCAACCACTCCAAGAGGCAGCAGCTAGGCCTAGCGGCATCTACAGTGGGGGTTAAGTCAACCTAACCTAGCTGCATTGCAGAAGCATGCAATTTTTCACATCTCTGGGTGATATCACTAGGTTACCCTTAAGAGTTTTTCCTCTGCTGCCCACTTGCTCTTGGAGTGGAATACTTTGTTTATGGAGCAGTTTATTTCCCTTGCTGCACATCAGTAAACCAGCTGACAAGCAGGGCTCCTTCCACCTAATGCCACTTATTTGCAGTGAGGATCATTGGGCAAGTAGCTTCCTGCTCTCCCTGTCATGGGTGGAATTACAAACTAAGCAGGTTCAATCAAGGGAGTAAAGGAGACCTTACTCTCCCTTATACACCTGCATGGGTGAATAAGGGCTGTGACATTAAAGCCCTAAGTTCATTGCTTCAGACTGATTTGTTACCTAAATCAAAATCACATGGTACTGTCTCTGCCCATACCTCGATTACCCCCAACCTTCAAAGAGTGTTCACGATGGCCATATGGGTGTTTTCCCATTGAGACTATTTATACAAACCCATATTAACTAAGGATTGGTATAAAAATATACTTGCAGGAGGATTCACACCATCTTTTCCAGGAACTTGTGAATTTTTAGCTACATGAATTTTTGTGAAGAGTTGTGAGTACTAGCAGAGCAACTATGTTGTTTTATATCAATGAATGCTCATGCATACCTTTTCTGCAGTTTTTGCCACACACCACTGTTGGTCATATGATCTCATATTGGGGATGCAAGACCTTGTCAGCTTTCTAATCAAACTAAATTATTGCTAGACATCATTTAGAAAAAAATCACATTAACTGTCAACTCAGTGGAAGTACAGAAGAGTAATGATGACAACTGAGGTGCCTCTGACAGAACTACACAAGACATGTGTTTGCCAAAGCTTCACATTGGTGACTTGTGACATGTCAGAGTGGGTAAAAAGAGCTCTCATTAAAAAAAAAAAAAAAAAAAAAAAAAGACTGTTCCATTTTGAGACAGTAGGACAAGAAAGGAAGATTCCAGAAGAGCAGAGAAAAGGATGGAAGAAGATTTAAAACCACTTGATTAAAGAAACAGAGATTGGCAAAAACAGAAGAGAAGATGCTATTCATTTGCACACTATCCTGTTTCTATGGAGCCCTTAGCTGAAATCAGAAAAAACGGGAACAGAAAATGTACATGTTATGAGTTGGATGAAACTTTGTTGTGAGTTGAGTTATGACTTTAAACTGATGTGTGAATGAGTCCCCTCTTTTAGGTTAAATACAAGACAGAGTGAAGAGCCACTCCTAAAACTGTGCCTCAAAGGCTATATCTACACTAGCAAATTAGTCCAGATTAAGGAGGTTTAATCTGGTCCCTATCTACAATAGGCTTTGACTAGTCTGAACTAAAAAAAATTTAAGTCTGAACTAAGCAAAGCTTAGTTCAAACTAGTTAGTTTGAACAGTACGTTCAAAGTAGCAGCTTAGTTCAATATTATAGTTTGAACTAGTGCAATGTAGCCATGCTAGTTCAAACTAAATAAATTCAAACTAAGTGGTTAGTTTGAACTAACCACCTTTTTTGAGTTCAAACTAACCACACTTTTTTAGTTTGAACTAAAAAGTTACTTGGAACTAAAAAACATGGCTAGTTTGAACTAAAAAGCTGCAGTTAGTTCGAACTAACTCGGAACTACTTAGTTCGGACTAACCAAGTCTGAACTAAGCCTTCAAATGTAAACATAGCCAAATAATTTGCCCAGAAAGTAGTACTAGATGGTTGAAGGGTTTAACTGGATATTGCAAGCAGGTATGTGTGCGTGTGTGTGTGCACAAGAGAGAGAGAACAAACTGAGAATGGAAAAGAGGAAAAGAGGTGGAAGGAGCTGCAGTAAGTCTATGGTTGCCCCTGGAAAGAAAAACAGAGGAAAGGGGTCTTTTGGGCAAGGAACACAGACTGAAAAGATTGCTCTTCATGCTGTGGCCAAAATAAGTCATTTCCTGCTATTTGATTCTCTTTGTGTTCAGTGAGCAAGATCTTGTATATTTTGTAAATAAAATATGTTAAGAAACACTTACTGTCTATTCCCAATTGAAGTACCCACAAGGCCCCCAAACTTTGACTATCTGCTTAGACCAAAAAGGGCAACATATACAATGCCTCCTTGCTGATCACTAAGCCAACCAGCCACTCTGAGAAATACCTATAGGGTGATCTGATGTCCCAGTTTTATAGGGACAATGCAGATATTCAGGATTTTGTCTTATAGGTTCCTAGTGCACTCCACCTTCTGACCTGATTTTTCATACCTGCTATCTGGTCATCCTAAAAATCTGAGATGCCATGGCTTTCAAAGTCCAAGCCTTAAGAGCTATACCTCTTGCACTTTAAAGGAAGATAATTATTACTTTTTGTGGATAGAACATTTCTCCATCTCAGTGCTTCACAAACTAATTTGGCCACAGAATACTTTTGGGCTTGGACTATACTGATGAAACACATACATGCTGGTCAGGGTCGAGGCTTTCTACCAAAAAGTGAGATGTATTCAGGGGCATTGGTGACCCAAAATGGGCTTGGGAAATGAGCCCTACTCCTCTATCCACCCACTAACACCCTCTCCCCCCTTGCAGTGCTCGGGGCCTGATCTAGTTCACCACTTGCTGGACTCAACACAGGTCCCATATTAGAGCTGCCTCTCCACTTGCCACCTGGGCTGCTAGCCCCAACCAGGGTGCCGAGTCCAAGTCGCTGCTGACCCCAGATGCCAAACCAGGCCACCACCACCAGACCCTGGGCACCCAAGCCAGCCTGGAGCTGGCCCTGAGCCCCATCTCCCCCACCCACATTTTCCTTTTCCTTCCCCCTTCCTCAGGGGTTAAAGTATAATTTGGGGGGGCCTGAACCCTCCTAAATTTCCAGGCCCCCCTCACACAGGTGCAGGACCCCTTTCTGCAGGTCTGGATCCCCTTCCCACACATATGGGCCCCCTTTCTCCCAAATGCCTACCTCTCACCCCAGCTACTGCCCCTGAACACCTATCCCACATCAGACCCCTTTCCTCATGTCCTCCTTAGCCCCAATTCCCACTCCCTAAGCTCCCTGCCCCCATTCCAGCCCTCCTAACCTCTGACCCCCCCAGTCTTCACTCCACCCCCTTCAGCCCCCCAACCCCTCCCCAGCTCACCATCCCAACCCCTTCATCCCCCCACCCACCTCCCATGATTTCCCCACCGACTGCTCGACTGCCCCAATCCCCCAAAGCAATCTTACCTGACAAAGGTGGCCAAAGAGCTGGGCCGGGGGAAGGAGGCTGTGACACTGGCTGGCCAGTAAAGCAGCAGGAAAGGACCCAGGCCCAAGGCTGGGGCCAGGCCGCGCACACTGTCCAGCTCTGGCCAGAAGGGGCGGAGCTGCCACAGGCTCCAGGGAAGGGAGGGAGGGCTGGCTGGGCTGGCCCTAGTCTACAGCCACTCCCTTCTGTTGGCCTAGGGGGAATGCGCCAGAACGCTGTGTTCTCGTGTGCCCCGCTATTTTTAGGGGGTCCTGGAATGCAGCATTCCGGCACATCCCCCAATTTTGGAGAGCCCTGGAACACAGCATTCCGGGGTGTTCCTCTATTTTTAGGGGGCCTGGAATTCTGGCTCCCCAAAATTAGGGGTCCCAGAATGGCATTCCAGGGCATTCCCCCTTACTTTAACTGCTGCTCTTCCTTACCCATTGCGCCCTGCTTCACCTACCCCTGCTGGAGAGTTCCAAACTGCTGGACTGATGGGGGAGGGATTTAAATTTCCCTCTTCTCCCACTGTGCATCGTGATTCTCAGTGATGTGATGCAGGGCAGGAGTACCCCCAGCTTCAGGTGATTGCTCCTTCCAGCTAGGCACAGGAGTTCAGGCAGCTGTCTGCACCTGCCAAGGAGAGACATTCAGGGTATGGGCTGGTACATTGGGGGCTCGTGCCCTGGGTGCCAATGGCAGTGATGCCCATGCATGTATTTCCCAAAAGTTGATTTAAAAGAGTTAGAAGGAAAAATATTGCTAGCGTCAAAATTGTTTCATGGCATACCTATTCATATTGCCCAGAACACCAGTGTTCCAGAGAAAACAGTTTGGGAAATGCTGTTCTATAATTCTCAACTTTTTGTGGATCGTGACACACTTGGCAGCATATTGCAACTCTACAGGACACCCTAGCCAACTCCCTCCAGGCCAAATCCAGCCATCTCCCTGCCTCTCTATGACACACCACTGTGTCAGAACACAGTAATGTGTCCTGAGACAGTGGCTGAGAACCACTGCCTATCCAATACTGTTTTAAGTGTAATTAACTACATCTCTCACTATGTTTCTATATAGATTCTACCAAAATATGTATAACAACCAAATTCTGCCCTTAACTACTTAAAGGTAAAACCCATTCTTTGTATGGGACTTGCATGCCCATTTTCTTTGTGAGCAGAAGTTTTTTCATAGGCAGGTAGAATGTTAGGAGGTTTATAAGGGGAAGTGAAAAGAAATTAAAATTAGTACAGAACTCAGGAAAAAAAAAGGCATTATTTGAGAGCATGGGGGGCAGATAGGAAGTGCAAAGTAGAGGGCTTGGATCCTTCCTCTGGGACAATGTACTATCACAAAGCTAAATGAGCTTTCTTATCTTAAGACATCCCTCCCTCCTTTGCTGATATCTTGCCAAACATATGACAGCCTCAGCAGGCCAGGAAGGCTCTGCTATCCCTGCTACTATCTTCAGATTTCATGTACTCTGAAATGGCCTTGTGAGGAGCTGCAAGAAGCAACACACACCACTGCTGTTACTAACACTTAATAGTCCAAAGTACTGTTAGCCTTCAAACACTAGCCTTTACAGACACCAAGACTAACACTACCTCAGCTAAGTAGCATGTTATTATTCCTGTACTATATATGGGAAAAAATACAAAACGGAAGGAAAGGTCAATTACTTAGTACCTAGCAACAAAAGATCTGTGGCACTGCTTTGGCTGTCCAGAGCCAGCTGACCTTGGGTTGCAAAGCTAAAGATGTCAGTGTAGATGCTGGGGCTGAGACCTACCCCCCCCCCCGACATTCAACCCTTGTGGGGTGGGACTACAATCCCAGGATCCATCCCAAGGCCAAACATCCACACTGCAATTCTTTGCACCACAGTTCAAGTCCCATGAGCCCAAGTCAATTGATGCAGGCTTCAAGACATTGTATTGTGGGTTTTTTTGTATTGCAGTGTACATGTTTTCTCAGTCTCAGAGGACCTTGTACTGTTTGCTTCCTTTCAGTTCCCTCCCTATGCCTTTCCACCCAGGTCCCTGCTTTCCCTTCCCCTTTCTCTTCTTATAATTAATTTGCTCTCTCCATAGGTCTCTTCTCCACCTTGTTCCATTGTCCTTTGGGCTATTCTGATTTTAATGAAATCCTGCACAGGCATAAATCCCTGCCAACGTGGATTGACCCTTAGCCTGTAAACTCACTGGGGCACTCATCCATGTCTTTCAATTCATTTTGCAAGATATGCAAGGCATTTTCCTGTTCCAGATTATGCAATAAATGTAATATGCAATAACTAAAAATAAAAACAAGAGTCTTTCTCCCAATATTAATACGTTCCACCCATCACTCTTTCCCTCTCCTTTGCGCCTACGTTACACATTACACAGACTGAAGGCCTTTTATGCGACACATTGATATACTATTACTTCTTGGAAGTAGGAAAATTGTATTACCTGTGGATAATTTGCTTTCGGAGATATATTATCAAGTGCACATGTAATATCAGCTGCCACATCTTGACAGATATTTGAGAGAGATGAAATTAGCCCAATCAAAGCTTCATTGTGATTTTTTTTTTTTTTGTAGAAGTGTCAATACAAATGGAAACCTGTGATATCAATCTATATCAAGACAGGGTAATAGGATTGACATTTCAGACTCTTTCGAATTATACACAAGTTCTCAATGAGAAAAAGGCTGCTTTTATAGTCATGATCCAGATTCAACAGCTATTGTTGAAGCTGTATAAATGAAGCACAGGGGCATTAAAACACTGCACTTAATTATGCCTTCGGAGCACTCTTCAAATACCAATATTTACTTCATAGTCTATAACTAAATTACATGTTTCTGACTGCTAGAAAGCTTTCTGGAGTCAATCGCTTTGGGGAAATGCATCTAATAATTATGCACCCAACTGCAATTTTTTCTTCAATAATTTAAGGGGATTATACTGGTGAATTACATCTTAAAAAGCAGCAGTTCCATTTCTGTGCAGGCTGATGAGTAGGATTCACATGTAAATATCTCGCTGATTTCAGAAGCCATCCGTTCACAAATTAACCCTTCCAAAATAAAAATAAATGAATACAATAACTGTTTAAAATGGGTATTACAGGCTTTGGTGAGGAGCTCTGCAGGCTGCTAATCCCTAACTCAAAATTGTAACCCCAGGATGCTTCCCAGTTTCCATTCATTTTATCTATTAGTATTAGTACACCCCAGACAAGATTAGGATTCCTTTGTGGTAGGACCCGTACAAACACACAGCAGGAGAAAGATCATGACCACAAGAGCTTGATGTCTATTCCAGCAAGATACATAAAGCATGCATTATGAGGAGAAAAGGACTTTACAGAAAGAAAATGGAGGCTCAGGGAGATTAAATTACTTGCTCAAGGTTGCATTGAAAATCTACGGCAGAAAGTGTGCTCAGATCTCACTAGCCCCACTTCAGTGCCCTAATTACCTAAACAAACAAGGAGTATGATGGCACTTTTAATGACTTCCCCTCCCCCAAATTGCTGTGTGAATGCAGGATTAAATTTGTGACTATGGAGTCTTTTCCCATAACAATAGGTGATTTGACCTCACCCTCCCCTATGTGTTGTTCCCCAGTGTTTGAATCTTAACAACTGCTTTGATTTGCTGTTACAGTATTACCTGACCCCATGGCTTACACTTTCCAGCATTTATGTTCCTCCCATTCTGTAAATTCCCCCATCTTCTAAGCCTTTGATGAAGTGGGATTTTCTCCCACAAAAGCCCATGAGATAAATAAATTTGTTAGTCTAAGTGCCACAGGACTCCTTGCTTGTTTCATCTAATCCAGTGATTCTGGGAGCTAGGACTTCAAAAAAACATCAGGTATCTTGCTTGCTACCCTGCAGGTCTTCTCTCAAATATTTATGAAAATGTTTGAATAAAAAAGTTTAAAATGTTCTGATTTTTTTTAAAAAAATGTCACTTCCCTTCTCAATCAATCAATCTCTCACTTCATAATTCTGCTACTTCTTTGGCAATCCATAAACATATCCAGTAAAAGAGTAGACATAAGATCCTAAATACAAATATTAAAGAAGGTAGAATTCTTGGTCTCCTCTAAAATCCACTCTTTATAAGAAAAAAATAAAGACATAAAGCCATGTTTTTCTTTGCAGACCAATTTTTTCAATCGCCTGTTTGTGACATGGCTACTGAGCAGCAACAACATGTCAGGAAAAAAGGAGGAGGCAGCAAGCATATTGAGCAAGCACTTTAAATCAAGCCTTGTGTAGCACAATCACAGGGATGATCTGAAGATCTCCCTGGTGGCATAGCAAAATCAGTGGCTGAATGGGAAACAGAACCTTCATCTTGACTCTCAGTCCCACATAAAATTCATTCAACTATGTGGCTTAGGAGTTCAGATCCTTCTTTAGCTTGTTGTATGCACTATGTTAAACCACTCTAGTAAGACCATAAGCATAGCAAAGGTAAGAAAATATGATGTTTATGAACAATCTATTCAGCTAAAAAAAATGGGTGTGCCATGGAATTGTTTGTCTCATTGAAGAGTGCTGTGTTACTGAAAAGGTTGGGAACCTCTGGGATAGAATACCATGGACTCCTGTTATACTCACAGTAAGGCTGCAACTAAGAAAGAGTAAGGTGTATGAAAGCGAGGCCCTTAGCCCAGTGCCAGCTTAATTACTTAAACCTTCTCCCACCCCTTTCTCCTATTTCAATTTTGACAGTTGCACAAAATTATGGGTTTGAAGCAGTTTGATTTTTATCAGTTTAAATGTTGACAGTTGCAGGGACTGATGCTGGACCAGAAGTAGCCAAGTAGGCAAGGCCAGTTGACAATGAGGCTCTAAAGTACCAAAGGGTTAACACAGAAATGCCCAATGACACACAGCACCAATGCAATATACACATCAGCCAGACCTATGCTCTTGGCATCATTTCTCTCTAGACATGCCTAATTGCCAACATCAGCAGCTAGCAATGGAAGCCATGTGCCAGGGTTTCACTAGAGCAAATGTGGGTTTGCTCATTTGGCTTTTTCATACCACTGAAAGCCCAACCCCACCAGCCTAGGGGCAGCTGCAGCCTGCGCTAGTGCATGGTCCCAGTGCCCACCCACTGGTGGTGGTTAGTCTTTTCTCCAGCCCAGCAAGGGGGAGATGGAGATTGAGACTAGGTGGGGGCTTTCTGGAGGAGCACAAGGGCCTGCACTGCCAGGGCACATGCAATGCTCCTCCTTTCCTGAGTGCTCAGCCCCAGGATGCCCCACTCACCAAGCCACCCCAAGAGAGCCAGGCCAAGGATGTCACGCACCTGCTGAGAGGACCCCTCGCCATGAGTGCCCTACAAAGCCAGGCCAGGGCATCCACTGCCATGCTCACCCAGCCGCAGGGCCATGGGCACCTAACTCAAAGACGCTTAACAGGCCAGCTAGAAGGCAACTCCATATCTAAATGACCCCCTAAGCAACCAGCTTGCTTGCTCCTTGCAAGGGTTTAAATTTCAACTGCCATCACACCAACTTTGGCCCCATTGGCCTAGCCGTAAGACCATGAAGCCTCCTATTGGTTCCTCTGGTGGCAGGAAGCAGTGCGCCAGAGCAGTGCATTATGGGAGTTGTAGTTTCCTCTGCATGCACATATTGGCCCCATTTCTTTGGTCCACCATGTGGGGGCTGCTGGGCTTCTGCATGCAATGTGGGCCCTATGCAGTGAAAAGTGGGCGTGTGGGTTGTACCCCTACCCTGCACCAGTATGGGATGCTCCACATGTGGCATGGAGCCGGCCAGGGGCCGTAGGTGAGGAGCCATCTCTGTGGGATGGGGGGAATCCCAGGATCCTTCCCTTCCCATCCCCAAGCTCCCCGCTTCCCTCTCCTGACCTGTCACCCCTGCCAACTCCCCAAAACCAACCCACCCTTATCTGGCCGGAGCTGCTCCCTAGCCAGGCCCTCCTGCCCTGAGAACACATCTGTGCATGCTCAGGGAGGGATATTTGAAAACTCCCCTGCCTAGCCTGGCCACAGCTTCCAGGCCAGGGCAGAGTGGAATGCACATTCTGCCCAATTTTTCTACTTTTTGGGGCGCCGGAATGCTGGCCCCTAAAAATTGCAGGCGTCAGAATGGCATTCCAGGGCATTCTGGCTTACTTTAACCCCTGCTTCTTGCTTGTTTTGCTGAACTAGACTAACATGGCTACCCCTTTGGAACCAAGTAACTGGGGAAATTCCAGATCCCTGGCTCATGATTAGAAGTGGTTAAACAATATTTTTTAATTATTTGACAAACTACGCAAGTTTTCAATGTTTCTAAAAAATGCCAGGTCTCATACTGCGCTGCAAAATCTCAGACAAACTCTGTTTCCACGCACTTTGTGGCCCTGATTCAGCAAGTACCTGAGATCATCTTACGTAACCCTTCTGCCAGGGTGAGATGGCAGAGAAAGGGCTGGGTTCTATATCTAGGGGTTTCCAAATAATGTTATAATACCAACTGTATTGCAATGTTCCCTCTAAGCTGATGATGCAGCTGGGCAAGTTATGGTATTTACTGATCAGGAATATATGAGGCCTGGGCAACAGTTTTTTGGTGCTGAAAGTATCAGCATGCCTAAGTGCCTTAATTCAAAAGTAATTCATAGATGTCTTTTCATTCAAACTTCAATAAAAATGTTAAATTGAAGTACTGTAGTTTTATTAATTTACTAAACAAATGTGAGACAATGACACTTGCTGCCTGTCTAGCCTCTACCATCATCTACACTGCTCAGTTTTTATTGCCTGTCTTTGTCAGATTTCCAGAATACATATATAGACAAAGTTGGATTTTCTCCCACAAAAGCTGATGCAAAAAATAAATCTGTTAGTCTTTAAGTGCCACAAGACTCCTTGCTTTTTTTGCTTTACTAGACTAACACAGCTGCCCCTTTGGAATTTAAGTCCCTGTTATGCTGCCCAACTGGGGTAAAAGGGATTCAAAGTGGATCAGGCCCTAAATGTCCAAAACATAGATTGAAATTAAGTAGGTAGCTTCAGACTTGATCATGAGACTGACATGCTGAGGGGATTGTATTTAATATCTAGCTATCAACCTTGAAAATACACCTATTCTGCCCTCAGTAAACATATTAAATTACCATGCATTGCAAATCACAATCACTAGGTAGCAACTGCTTCCCAGATTCCCTCAGGGCAACACCGTAAGTAAAGTTATCTGAGAAATTCAAAACTTTTCAAGGTGGCAAGGGCAGAAAACATGTTTCAAGACAGTTCCCCACAGCATCTCATCTCTGTAACCAGGGCCATCTTTTGTGCCTAAAGAATTTGCATCAAATAGAGCTAGGTTAGAGTCTGTTACATTATCATGCCCAAAAGCTAAATATGGGACAACAATCCCCTAAGTGAATGGCAAAAAACTGATTAGGCATACAGAAAACTTTAAACATTGTCAGTATCTTCCTTTAATATAAAGTGTCTCTAACATCTCAGTTTTGGAGTTTATGGGGTTTTTTATCCAAATCATTTTCAACAATAAAAGGGAGGCTATAATTAGTATTTGCTGTTACTTTATGACCTGATCCTATGTTTTACACCCCCTTGCATTTAGTTTCATTACTTTCTGTAAGTTCACCCATCTTCGAAGCATCTGAGGAAGTGGGATCTTCTCCCACGAAAGCTCATGCAAAAAATAAATCTGTTAGTCTTAAAGTGCCACACAACTCCTTGTTGTTTTTTCACTGGACTAGACTAACACGACTATCCCTTTTAAAATTGATATAATTAGTATGCCTGGAGAACTAAAATAAGCAAAATGAGGTACAATTGAGATTTGTGTGTCTGGTAGTGGAATATAATAAAGGTAGTTTAATAATTTTTAATTTTTGAAGTTAAAGCAAACCTAATGAAAGCTGCAAGAAGCAAGAGCATAAATGGATTGGTGAAAGAAAATGATTATTTTTCTAACAAATTTTGGGGGAAATAGAAATACAAAGTCTTATTTTTTTTAATTATTGCACTGCTGGCAATATTTTTTTCCTTCTGCCTTAAATGACTTTTTATCCTTTCAGTTTTTCATTTCATTTTCCTAATCATTAGGATTTGTTTCCTTCCATCGCAGGAGTTTATGCAAAGTTCCATTGTAAAGCCCCACCTTGACAAACTGATTGCATTAGAATCTCTCACAGAAAAGAAATCTAAAATTAACCCAACTTGTTTTTGCTTATTTTAAAGGATTGCTTTTCTTTCAGGAGCTTTTGTATATTCAAGCCTTTCAGCAAGTGAAAAGCAGAGCATTCACCCTTGATAGAGATGCTAAATGGCTCAAAAAAATTTTGCTGGGTCTTCCAAGTCCCAAGTCCTCCTCCAGTTCCAGCTAGGCTCATTTGCCTGCAGCCCAGCTCCCATCCCCTGCCCCCACAAAGAGCCCTGCATCCCTGCATGGCTGCCTCTGGGAGCCCCACAACTTAGCCTTGCCATCTCTCAGGGTCCCCCCTCTTGTCCAGGCTCAGGGCTGCTTACCTCCTGGGGCCCACACAGGCCCCAAAGATGCCACCACCACTGCACTAGCAGCCTGGTGCAGAGGAGCGGGAGAGATTTAAATTTCCCTCCCCCTCTGCTCCTTCCCTGGCTACCTGCAGGAGGGCAGGGGGAGGGGCCGTCACTCTCACTGCTCCAGCAGGCAGCCTCTGCATGAGCCTGTGTGGAGCTGAGACAACAGACACACCGGGCTCCTCCAGGCTGCCTGCCCTGCGCTGCGCTGGCCCACGTGTTGCCTGCGCTGGTGAGGGGGGGCACTGCGCCCCTGCCCACTAGCACAGCTTACAGGGAACATATTGAGCCTCCACCCAGTCTCCTGGGAAATTATGCACTATTCCCGGGGCACCCTAGAGGGCTAATGCTTCCCCACTTGCAAGCACAAGTCTGAGTGTAGGACAAAGAACCTTTAATAGCACCATAAAAGAATGTATAGAAGCAATATCGAGAATCAGTGCAGGATAGGATTCCCACAAAACCCAATACAGCATGCACCCCACCTCAGTATATATAGAGAATGTCCCTCATGCCCCCTGTCCACTGGCACCACGTGCTGGTCACTCGCACCCTCTGCTGGCCACTCACCTCGTCCACTGGCTCTGCCAGCACTGCCCGCTGGTCACTCACACCCTCCACTGGCTCTGCCCACTGGTCACTCACACCCTCCATTGGCCGCTTGCTCCATCTACTTGCTCTACCTGCTATCCACCGGCACTGCTCATTGGTAACTCAGGCCCTCCGCCGGCCGCTCACACCCTCCACTGGTTCTGCCCACTGTCCACTGGCACCACCTGCTGGTCACTCATCAGTGATTTCAGCTTTTAGAGAGGATTTCAGTCCTCAGTGGTTTCAGCTTCTGACTTCAGGAGACCCACATCTCCTTCAATCAAATAACAAAGGAGACTCCACAGGGAGTCATCAAGTCAATCTTATAACAGTGAGGCAGGGTGAGGCATTGCTCCTTAGCAGAGATAATTGCTACCCCCATCCCCTTTTCTCTACTCTTACAATACTGAAACACAGAGTTGCTCACTCTTTCAAGTTCTGTGTTGCTGATGGTGACTTTTCCACCAAATACACTAAACAGAGTTTATATAATCAAAGGGCAGCATATTATGAAAAGACAATATTTCATTACCCTCCTCAGGGAATTAAATTTGTGATCAAATCAACCCATATACAATTTACCGTCATTCCCTGCACCTACATAGTGAGATTATGCTAATACCCAATTGTGCTTATGCGAAATACAAAGTCCATACGGATCAGTTGCCCCCCATTTGGCTGTTAAGCACAAGAAGTACCCAGCCTCCAGACCCGCCTTACGCTTATATCTGAATGTAATGGGATTATTCACTTGCTCAAATCAGGCACATGGTTTTGTACCTTGCTGAATTGGGGCTTCACAATGTATGCAGCTGATTGGAAACTGTGAGTCAATTTTTGGTGAGAAGTAAGGCTTCAAAGAAGAATTTAATAGGCATTATAGAATTTTTATATGCAAAATAAAAGAGTTTCCTTAATTCATTAAGTAAAATATCAAGACGTACCATGAAAACAAACAATAAAAATAACCTGCCACAAATGTCTGTATTGTGTCCCCCAAAATAAAATTAATCTAATTTAATCCTTAAAAATTACATTTCCCTCCTATTTTTAGAACCATGAGAATAAATGTCAGCATTCCTGTCAGTTTCTTCATATCAGGTTCCAAGAGCATCTCATGGAAAGGTAGGCAGAATAAGGTCACTGAGTTTTGTTAAGAACATAGTATGGGTCTACTGGTCTATGAATTACTAACCATAGATCTGATCTCGCGTTTCTTGAACACCCAAATTGCACTGAATGCAATACAAGATATTCGAGGACTGCAGGCCTCAGGTATTTTTCTTAATATAAATTGCTTTTGAGCATCTAATATTTAAATCATGAGGTTCTAAAGCCTTGGTTGTATGTGCTAATGAAAAATTGGAATTTAACTCATTTATGTAAAGAAAAAACTGCAGGAAAGTCATATTCATGCATGCATGATTCTTCAATTAAAACTGATGCCTTTATAACTTACTAACAACTATGAACTATATTAGAAGGGTCCCATCCAGAATCCCAGATATGAATCATATTTAACTTTAGCTTTAGGAAAAGTCAGATCTGGATCTAAATTCCCCAGCTTCAAACCAGCTATAAGTAAAACTAAGTCAAATTATTTCTGAAATTACCATTATTTGGCAAGATGCTTAAGAGAATTTAAAATATATTCTACTTTGTATAGCGCCTACTAGATTCCCTAAATAAGGAATTTGCAAATATTTGTGCACACCTAATTTATGCACACCCCTGAATCAGGCATTTGAAAATGTATAAGACCAATTAGATATGCAATTTATTTGCATATACACCTTTGCTGTCATGTGTCAAACACTGTCCTAAACAAAGCACTTATGCACATGCATAATTTTAAACATGTGCTTTGGTCCAGTACTTGGCTGAATCAGACTTAGTGCATGTAATCTCTCCCTCTAGTGTCTATCCCCAGAAGGTGTAAGAGCCAGTTACTGACAGCAAGTCATTCCTCTATATCTGAATGACAGATGTTAATTCTTTAGGTGCTAAAAATACAAAGGCTTCCCTCCCATAAACGATGTGCAATATTTGCATGTCTAAGACTCAAGATACAAAACATTTACTTTAGGTCATGCTTGTGATGAATATTCAAAGAGCATCATGCAGATGTTTCCCTCTGGTTTAGCCACTGATTTATGAACAGAAGACCAAACCTTAGCCCATTCCATCCCCTTACCACAGGTGCTTCCTTTGCTTAATGTTCATACAATGCTTTGAGATTCTCAGATGCATTGCAACAAGTATTATTTTTGTTTAGATTGCATATTTAATTTTCCTGACACAAGAAACTAATCCCCCTGGAATATTATTAAATTCCTTTTTTAAAATGTATTAAATCAGTTAAGTTAAAAGGTTGGTTCCTTCCTGTCATTATGCCCCCTCCCCCAATATTTAGGTTAGTACATTCAGATTCTAAATTTTTCCACTGAAAAGTCAAAATCTCTTTAAGATTTAGTAAAATGCAGAGTTAGCATTAACAACAAATATCTGTATCAGGATATTTTGCATTTATTAGTAAGAAGGAAAAAAAAGCAAAATGTACTAAGGCAAAAAATACTTTATACAGATCTTAAAGCTTTTAATACAAAGATTTGTGATGTATGTATTAAAACTGTGGAAGTGTAATTTTGAAAATATTGGATTTTTCAGTAGGAAAACTTTGGATGTTAAATGGACTGGCATAAAATATATGGGAGAACATCCAACCTGGGAAGAAATTGTGATTTAATTCGAGTTAGTCAATGTATTTTTAAAATAGAATGTAATATTATTCCAGATTTTTTTTCCTTTATGGCCCTGCTTCAGCAAAGTGCAAAGGCATCTGCTTAAATTTAGGCACATGAGTATTCCCATCAGCTGCCAGGAGACTATTCACATAGTTAAAATTAGCCACAAATTGAAGTTCTTTGTTGAATCAGGGTTTAAGATAACAAAAGGGAACTGATATATTATATGAATATGTAACCAAAATATTTTGCATAAAGCAACAATCACCTGAGGATCTCAAAATGCTTTATGAGTATTAATGGAACAAAACTTCACATCTCACGTGAAGTAGATAAGTAGTTCTATTAGTTCTGTTACAGATGGGGAATATGAGAGGTAAAAAGATAAAAGCCTTGACCTTGTAAAGATTTAACTCTCTGTACTCTGAGTAGTGCTGTTGACTTCAGTTGGAATAATTCAGTACATAAATATAAGTATGTGTGTCTGTCTTTGCTGGATCAGAGTCCAAGGGATTTGCCTAAGGTCACACAGGAAGTCTATAGCAGAACTGGGAAAGAAAACCAGGAGTGAAACCCTTCCTCCACTAAATCAATTCCAAAACTTACACTAACTTTAATTGGGACAGGACTTTCCCCCTGGTTTCTTAAATCCAGTCTTGTGCTTTCACCAAAAGATCATTCTTCCCTGACCAGGTGGGGGAAAAAATATTTCAGGTCATTTAAAATCACTGCTGAGATAAAGGGGACAAAATCTGAGGCCACATTGCTGTTTTCCTGATGTACAAGACAGCACAAATGTTCATTATAGTAATTTTAGAAAATGAGATTACATATTTAGCAATTCAACTGCTTAATAGTGAGTCACAGCCATGTCACTAAAATTCAGGGGTCATAGAGTTGTGGCGTAATAAAACCACCACATCATCAACTGTAGTAGATTAGGAGTGGCAAATAACCCAGCACAAGAGAGACAAGGAGTATGATTTTTATACCTTTGATCTTATTATTTTGTAACTGTAAAGCTGTCTACAGGATTAGGATGTCACTAGAGCTGAATTCTCAAGCTATTCCTCCCCACACATACAGTATCTTTGTTTTAACATCACCATTACTACCATCTATAGGAAAAAAGGGCAAAAGATTACAACTGAGAAATACTATACATTACCTTTAAAATATTATCCTCATGGAAACCATACCTGGAGTTAAACTAGCATAGCATTATTTTTGTCATTAGAGTTATCCCGTGTAAGCTTCCCTCCAGAAAAGACAACACATACATGTTTATTTACATGGACTCCACCAGTCGTACCAGAAAATATGTGCATACACTTCACCTTATGCACTAGGAGTCATCCCATTGGCATTAATAGGATTATTCCAAGTAGTTAAGAGTTAAGCATGTGCAGATGTTTTTGGAGGATCAGGATTTTCAGATGAATTATTTGAAGATAGAAACTATCTTTAGATGATGTATATACACAGTGCTGGTGGAACAGGGCCACATCCACTCCTTATGCACTGCTGAAATACAAATACTAAACCACAACAAGGATGCAAGTGGAAGAGGACAGGATCCACAGCCCAACCACAACACTCAGTGGTACCATCAATGCAGCAGCATCCTCCTTTCAGCAAAAATCCTCTCCCCTTTACAAAGCTGTAGCAATGTGTTTTCCACAGAGTAGTTTATGGCTGTTGGTAGGTGGGTTGCTTCTTCCTATCACAAAGTATGGAATTCCAGCTCAGTATTAGTGCTTTTTCTAGGCTGTGGTAGCATCTATGCACAGAAATTTTGTACACATGCTGCATTTAATGTCTATGAATGTTTTGTTATTTTTTCCACAGCTAAGCAAAACTATTTTTAAAAGCTATATTGAGAGCACAAAGTGTTTAAAAGTATGAGCATCACGGATTCATTGGGATTGAAAGATAACTCTACTGGATCACCCCAACCATTCTCTTTCATTATAGGCAATGGGAAATCCAGCACTAGGCACTGTAGGCATAGTGCCTAGGGCCTATGAAATTTTTAGGGCCTACAAAGGAGGGAAAATTTAAAAAAGCAGAAAAAATAAGGAAAATCACTTAGTTTAGCATTAGAATAGTTTCAAGTGCATCATGTCAATCGATGTAATTCAATTGGCGTTTACCCCTCTTTTTGCACATTTTGGAGTGAAAGTGCCTAAGGCCTACGAACACCAAAATCCAGCCCTGATCATAGGACGATTAATTTTCCTAATGATATAATCTTACCTTGATGTATGGAAAGTTACAAGTTGCTTGTTTAAAATCCCTGGGTATCAGAATCATCTAAAGTGCAAGTTAAAGGTAGTAGAGATATGCAGATATTCAGATACCACAGAGATTAATGTGATATCTATCTAGGCTGTGCTAAGATCTTAAAAAATAGCTAACTTGTTGCAAGTATCCAAAACATTTTGTAATCTATGGGTTTCATAGAGACTTGTGATTTTTTTCTTCCTCATTTCAGATTCCCTTTTTCCCTTCCATGAACTGCAGCTTTGAAAAGGATTTGGAAAATATACCTTTAGAGTTGCTAATTCCAACCCCTTGTTTATTGACTAAGAACACTGGGTTTCAGAATTGTTTCCAGAAAAATAGATGTGTGTCAAGAAAAGTAAAACCAATGGATTTTAATTTCCCTTATAAGATAGAAGATGCTGAGAGGTAGGCTTGTTTGGTTTTTATTTAAATCAGGGAACTGAACGTGCAGAGACTTCAGCCAAGAGACAATACTGTTCCTGGCTCCATACGTATGCATGACTGCACGTACGCTTACCCATTGGGGAGATTCCATTTGCAGTTTCTTCATCAGCATTTCAGCCAGATGTACTAGCCACATGAACTGTGAGAAATTCTCTGCCGGATGCAGTATTTGCATTTTTGGCAGGTAGGTCAGCAAATCATTATTTAAATTCAACATGTCATTCTGCTTCATCATACCAGGAAACAACAGCACAGGGTTTAAGGACAAATGGGAGCTTAGCACCCTACTGGAAGTTTAAAGCAATGCAAAAATATTTTCAAACTGAGATACCATCAAATCCTACAACAGCTGTCAGCATTAAAAATAACCTAGCTGTGAATCATGTTATAAAATGAATCAAGCCTTAGATTTAGAATACAAATGTATGTAACGAAATAATGACTGTTTATATTCTAATTAAATAAAGGCTACAAGCCCAGTTAACATCTATGTTAAAATTTATGGCTCACTTTCTGGGGATACCTCCTACTATAACACTGATTATACCGTGTGTCTTGAGTTTAAGCCTAGGATGTGAAGAAGCAAAAGACACTGATTGACTATTACTGGATTAAAGCCATAAAACTGAAAATAAGCTACTGTTTAAAATTAAAAAAAAATCACTGTATTTCCATTTTGAAGACTACAGCATTTAAAAACTTACACATTTCACATACAAACACAATTGGGAATTGGACTTAATAAACAAATGGTATGTAAATTTTAACCCCATTTTACAAATGGGGAACTTAAGCCAGAGCTGACTAGTGACTTGCTCAAAGCCACAAAGAAACCAGGAGCAGAACTCATGAATTCTTCGTTTGTAATCAAATTATGCACACATGGTATAATAAAAGATTTCTTCCTGAACAAATTTCCTACCAACCCTGCTATAAAATAAAGGATATTTTTTCAGAGATTACTTTTGGTACATGCCCAAAATCAGTTTAAGTGCATGCAAATTGAATGGATTAGCCCTCAGACATTTGCACACACAAATAAGATTTTTGCACACACAAAAGGAAGAAGCTTTGAAAACTTGGACATCCAGATATTACAAACTTATAAATAGAGGGAAGCATATACCCAGGACTTAATCTGTAATAAAAGAGATGCTGGGGCTCAAACAATTAGGTGCTGGGCTGAAAGCAATTTTTTTTTTTGGTTGCACTTTCACAACTGAAGCGGCAAGCCCAGCAGCGCCAGGCTATGACCTGCCAAGCTTAGAGGTGCCACAGCTCAGCCAGCTCTCAAATACTAATAAAATAAACAGGACAAGAACTGGAGTTATTAGCTGGTATTTTCACAAATGTTTGCTCATTTAAGTTAGTGCCCTCAGGGAGGAGAAATTTTTGCATTATTGCACTATTTAAATCTTGGAAGGTAAGGAATATTGACATTTTAGGCCAGTCAATTTGACTTCATTTCAGGAGCAAGATTTAAAAATTCTAAGACATCAGTGGGAAAAATATCTGCATATGGAGAACATAGCTTGAGAAATTTTCTCCCTTTTTAAAGTGGATGGCAGGGAAATGGAGATGTAGGTTCTCTTCTCTGTTTTATTTCTCAACCGTAGGTAGGTCACAGGCTGTTCCTCAGCCAGCCTGTCTGCAAAAATGGAGATAATACTTACTTACTGCCTTGGAGTGTTCCAGTGTGGACCAAATTCTATCCTCTGATGGATGCATACTGCTCCCATAGACTTTAGTGTATATTACCTATTTATGTGAGGGCAGAATTCAGCCATAAGCATCAGTAGTGTACTTCAGGAGCCTTGGATGAAAGCAGCCATAGAATGGCACAGTAGTTGTATTTTTATCACCCCCAGAAGAAAAGGTTGCAATGACTTTCAAGCATAAAGGAGGAGGAATTCACTTGCTAGTTTCTGATATAATCACCAATCCTAACAATTGATCATATTCGTGTGGACTCACTGCAGCGTAAAAGTAACAGTATTTACAATAAAAACCAGTTATGCATACTTAACCTTCATTGTACCAGGTTCTTTCTTTCTTATTCTGAAATGTGGGCATGACTCAGGAGAAATTACCTCTTGAATAGTGAAAAGAGAAGAAAATAGATGTATTAAAAGAACCCAGGGGCAAACTGTACGGAGGACAGGGAGTGGTGGTGTGAAATTAGAGTGGCTGAGTGTGAGCGACTGCCTTGAATGTTTATTGCAAAGAGAAACTGTACATTATTTATGAGGAATCAAGGATTGTCCACTGATATTGGTTCAAGCTGTCTTGCAATAGCTCCCAAATGAAGCAGGAGGAGTCTCCCTAGTGTGATTCAGAATAAATTCTCATTTTCAAAAAACCAAAAAAAATTTTTTTTTCCATTTTCTCACTCTTAAAGATAACGGGGGGGGGGGAATGATATTTTACTCACTCATGAAAAAGAATTTACTGGCATGAGATTAGCAAGCAAGTCAAATTTTGCAAAGTTGCAAGATCTATTCCATCACTAGAAGGGGGATTATGATCCTTCCAGCATACATTTAAAGAAAAATCATTGACGTCAAGGCTGCATCTTTGATGTATGGTGAAATTTCATTATTTTGATAAAGGTCTATTAGAAAATTTCTCAGATAAGATAATTAGAAAACTAATGGATTTGACATGTTGCTTGATTAGGAGCCACAAATTTGATTTTAAGAATGGTGGCACATTTGACTATCTTGATGGAATTGCTATGATTTCTAACTAACTCACATCAGTACAGAGCCACATCATTCCCTTGCATGGGAAGGAGGTGCCAGGCCCAGTAATCTCCGTTAGGTTTACTTCATGACATTTCCTCTTAAAGATTGCTTTAAAAGCTTCATGTTAAGGGTGAGGACACAGAAGGTACAGGACACTCACGGAGAACACTGGACCCAGCTCTTCAGGATCCTCATGTTACAAATCAAGGTGAGCAGCTGACAACCATGGTAGATGAATCTCACAGATTGCTGGGGAGCCAGGACTAGATCATTGGCACACTGGTTCTCAAAACACAGACATTTAGTAGTTGAACTAAACAAGATCCTTTAATGCAGGACCCTCCTGTGACAAACATATGACAAATAAATGTGTTAGTCTTTAAAAGTGCCATAGGAATCCTGGTTTGCCTTTCAGAAAGATATCACACATGTAAAAAGCCACATTGCATTAGTTTGACGGTGCAGTCCACCTACACTGGGTTTTAGAGTTTAATTCCCTAACAGCAATGATTTCTCAGGAACAGTGAGCCAGAAGATGCTTCCCATTCCCCCACAGAAGGAGTTAATATCATTCAAACCATTTATACCAACAAGCATGAGCCATAGCAAAAAGACTCTGCGAGACCAACTTCTGCTCAGCTACGTAAACTGGTGTATTCACATGGGTTTCAGCGAAATTATGACAGTTTACACCTACTGAAGATCTGGCCCAACAGGAATATATTCATGAAGACAAAATGAGGAGAGAGAAACAGGCCAAGGGAAAGACTGTTAATGCAACAATTTTTTTTAAAAAAGTCTGATTTCTACTTTCCAGCACAAGAGAAGATAAAGGAAAATTTTCTGGCAAAGGCAAAAGGAAGATTAATTGCTACTTTACAAATATAGCACAGAACCCTAAATTCAGCCAAGATATATTTTAATTTCCTCCAGTTTCTCAGTAGCAAATGCAAAACAAACCACAATCTTCCTCAAAGTAATAGCTGCTTTTTAAGGAAGGGGAGGTATGACCATGAAGTTTTTCTCAGTCACAGATGAGAAAGTTTCAATTTGTCTGAAAATATTTATTAATTTGTCATTTAACTTGATTGCTCTACACATTTTAAATCTTTAGCTTGGAACATCAACCATTTTTCAGTAAAAAAAAAAAAAAAATAGAAGTGACAGGTGTGCACAGGGATATAGGCTTTCTTGGAAGTCATGGGGAAGAAAAGACTAAGTCCCAAAGGAAATAGGGAATTATGGTCTTCTCATAGTAGAGTGAAGCAAAGATTAATAGCCCTACTATTGCAACTTGCACGCCAGCATCAACAACTTGTGCAAACAAAAGATTCATTTATAGATATATGCAGGAGCTGAATGAGCTCTCCTCTGCTGAGCTAGCAGAACTCGAAGTCTGGCCCTCCTCAGCCAGCTCTGACGCTGACACTTTAGAAGCATGGTGAACTTGTAGATCTCAGCCAAGCCAGTGACCTGCTGAACTTAACTATGTGAGTTTAAGAATTGCATTAGCAATACATCCAGTTGAAATTTACATTCTACTGTGAACACCACAATAAATTCAGTTTTAAAAACCTGTATTTTAAATATGTATAAGAATTTAACAAAAACGCACAGCTGCTAGGAAGTTCATAGTTAAGAATGACAATCTGAGGAAACAATCTCCACCCATCTTACCTGCTGCAAACTCCAAAGTACCAAGAAATTTAAGAACATGGCATTATCTGTTTCATTTTAAAACAGAGTTCTGTTCCCTTTTGCAAGATTAAGTCATGTCCTGCATGCTTTGTGTGATGCTCATTATACTTCATGGCGTGTAAGTCTGACACAGATTGCAGTAAGGTTCAGTCGGTCTTCTTTAAGCACCTTTTCAGTAGAAATAATCCCTTTTTATTTCTACAGGCAAAAGAATGTTGTCTTAGTGCTCTCTTCAGGTTTGTCCTTGCCAAGAGACTAGTTAGTAGCTGGAACCTTAATATAAGCGGGACTTGTACTGCAAAAAGACTGACTTAAAAGTCTATTTAACATTTTTCCTATTTGGTCAGCTGTAGAGGTG
Organism: Podocnemis expansa; assembly: GCA_007922195.1. Taxonomy (NCBI): domain Eukaryota; kingdom Metazoa; phylum Chordata; order Testudines; family Podocnemididae; genus Podocnemis; species Podocnemis expansa. The sequence continues at coordinate 124,033,064 of ML681963.1, forward strand.
TTACATGAACTCCAAGTGGATGTTCAGGTCGCAGATAATGACTTAAATACAGCATTTGTTTATTCATTTGGATCATTGTACAGGAACAGGAGAAAGTGGAAAGATTGTAAATCAGAGCAGAAAACTTGGGCATGCTCGCAAGCGCTGAGTGGGTCAGGAACATTTAGGACTCAGCCAGTAGGGAATCAGGTGTTTATCTTTGTACATGCTTCCGTGTGCAGAAGCTCTGAACAAATGGCTAAAAATGAAGATCATTCTAACACCAATCATAATGGTTCATGGAGCTACTCTACCTCCAGGCTTATGTATGTATGGCAGCTTCAGGTGCATCCATGACATAGATTGATGGATTCCCTTTTCCTTGGGCAGATCCTGGCATTCTCAGAGATAGGGAAGTCACAATTCATCAATCTTCCTTTGCCTGAAATACTGTTCACACCATGGGCAAGGAGACAGAGGGAAAAGAAGAAATCTATTTCCCTTTTCCAGAACCTCTGCTCCAGTTTGCTAATTCCACTATTCCTGCTCAGAGTCAAAAGGCTGAAAGACTCACAGTCAGTTTTTTAAAGCAAAATTGACACAACAGCACAGCACTTGCCCTAAAATTTTAAGCTGGTTAGCAGAGAGAGCTAGGCATAGAATGTAACAGACTAAGAGCCCACCTAAATGTAGAGTTTAGTAAATTTAGTAACAGGGGCAAGGTAAACCAACAAAACAGTGTCCAAGGACAAAGCTGCACTGGTTAACTAAAATCAGTATAACGTCATATGTCTAGTTAAACCAGCACAAAGTGTATACTGAGATCAAGCCCTTCCATCTGCTAAACTCATTTTTAGCTTTTATATAAAATAATTATTAAAAGTGACACTGTGATTGAAGTTTCACAAATCATGCAAGATACCAGATGGTTTGGTTTAAATCCATGGCCATGGAACCTGGCAAGAAGCGTGAAAGGAAATGGCTGATGCACAAAGATTATTTTTCTAAAACTAGGGTATGTTACCACATGTAATGAATCAGGCAGATTGGGGGTGATTAGATTTCTTTCCTTCCAAAAGGGCTAGTGGAAAAATCCCCAGGAAAAAGCAAACAAGTTGCTGGTGCTCACACTAATTGAATGCCAAGGCAGCAAGTGAGCATGGCTAGATACATTCCCCACCTCAATAAGGCATGGATGGATCAGAGTGTCCAATCCCCAGTCTCCTGCTCATTAGCTTGCAAATGGAGACTGAAGACCATGATTTACTCTGATTTTTGAAGTGTAATAGTTGCTTAAAGTATGTCTCCCTAAATGACCCTACTGGTAGCTGCATTCATTGATCTAATTCAAACCTCCCTCCTACGTACTTATTATTGTCACAGGCAAAGCTGAGCCCTTGCTAAAGAGTCCAACAGTCTTTATTGGTCCCCTTCTGGTCTAAACTAATAGAAATTAGCTAACCAGGCTCATTTTATGAGCATCTCAGTGATCAGAGCCATTCTAAATCTTAACTTGGCTGGAAGCTGGACTGAGAAGAAGTGAGCTACCAATAATCTTCCAGAAGAAGAGGGAAGACTGATGATGAGATAATGGTAGATTTAGACTTAGTGGGGCCCTGTGCCCTACTGGGGACCCAACAAGAAAAAAACCACTCTTTATTGCCCTCCCCCCCATTTTTCATTTTTTCCCCCTTCATCCTCCTCTTATAAGTATTAGGAAGAAAATGAAAATATAGAGAGCTGTCTTGTTTTCTTTTTTCTCCATAGACCACTTGAAAATTGCTGAAGGTCTCAGCAGACCACTTAATGATCTTTCCAAATGTTGCTTGTACTGTTAGCCAGCTAGCCAGAATCACTTTGGATAAGAACACTTTATAAAAACACAAACAAAACTAACAACCTTTCCTTGGTTCACCTGAATGGTGATTTCAGACCACAGTTTGAGAACTTCTGGTCTAGGTAAAAGCTTATATTTGCATTATGCTAGGCCTCAACACTCAGGCGCCTAGGTGTGCAGCAGTGAAGGGGCCCCTGCTGCTGAAAGGCCACCACTGCCACTGCCTTCAGCAGCAGTATGAAGCCCTTCGCCACCAAAGACCTGCCATGGTTACTGACATGCAGTGCATGGAAGATCCCCCCACTGCTGCTGGAAAAAAGCTACTGCTGTTAACACTTTCAACAATGGCAGGGAGAAGGGGGAAAGAGGTAGCGATATTGAAACTGTCAGCACTGCTGGCTCGTTTTAGGTGCCAAGGCCATTCGCCTCCCTGGCTACTGGGGAGCTGCTAGGTGCCAAGGGCAAAATTATGGGTGACATGAGGATCTGGCACCTGAGCTTTGTTGACTTCTCTATTATGCTAACATGAAAAATGTGTGAAAATAAAAAGTGTAGATGACAGCTAGAGGGACAGCAGCTGGGAAGAGTGAGGGGTGCCTTGAGCAGGGCCCAGTTCAGAAGGATCTCCCCACCCAAGAGGCCTACAGGCCACACTGGAAGGTAGTTGTGGCCCAGTGGGGGGTCGGGGGGATTGATGTTGCGGAGACAGGCCCTGGCCCCTAGAGCTTGGGGCACGGGGCCACTGCCAGAGAAAGTGTCTGACTCTCTGCAGTGCAGCTATGGCCTTGGCAGGAGGCCTGAGACAATCTATGAACATCCCTTACACTCCAGAGGTGCCGCATATGGTGCCTTTGTGCCAGGGGGTGGCCCTGGATGTTTGCCTTTATCTTTTCTCCTCTTTTATTTATTTTTATTTGATTTTTGATTGTTGTTCATTTAATTGCTTTGTACTATATGCAATAAATACTGAAGCAGGGAGGAGCCCACTGCAGAAAGGACCTGATAGGCAGGGGCTTTAGAGGCTGCAGTCCTGAGCCCAACCTAAAGGGGAGCCCCAGGCTGCAGCCCCTAAGCCCCTGCACTGATCTGGCTTCTGCTGCCTCTCTTGGGCTGGCACAGTGCTGGCAGGATCTGGGGGTACTGAGAGGGGCACTGCCGGCACTGGAGGGGCTGGGGTCAGAGCCACAGGTCACAGTGCTCCCACCCTGCTCTTCATAGAATCATAGGGTTGGAAGGGACCTCATAGGTCATCTAGTCCAACCTCCTGCCAAAGGCAGGACCACTCCCACTAAACCATCCCAGTCATGGTTTTGTCCAGCTGGGCCTTAAACACCTCCAAAAATGAAGACTCCACCACCTCCCTTGGCAGCTCATTCCAAGGCTTCACCACTCTACTAGTAAAAAAGTGTTTTCTAATATCCAGCCTCGACCTCCCTAACCGCAACTTGAGACCATTGATCCTCGTTCTGTCCTCTGTTATTACCGAGAATAGTCGAGCTCCATCTTCCTTAGAGCATCCCTTCAAGTAGCTGAAGGTTGCTATCAAATGCCCCCTCAATCTTCTCTTCTGCAGACTAAATAAGCCTAATGCTTTCAGTCTTTCCTCATAGGGCTTGTGCTCTAGCCCTTTAATCATTTTGGTTGCCCTCCACTGGACTCTCTCTAGCATGTCCCTGTCCTTTTTGTAGTGGGGAGCCCAGAACTGAACACAGTATTCTAGATGTGGCCTTACCAGTGCAGAATAGAGGGGAATGATCACATCCCTTGATCTGCTGGTAATACTTCTTTTGATGCAGCCCAGTATGCCACTGGCCTTTTTGGCAGCAAGAGCACACTGCTGACTCATATCTAGCTTCCCATCCACCATGACCCCCAGGTCCTTTTCTACACTGCTGCTACTTAGCTGAATGTTTCCCAGCCTGTAGTGGTGCATGGGGTTTTTTCGTCCCACGTGCAGGATTTTCCACTTGTCCTTATTGAAGCTCATAAGATTTCTATTGGCCCATCGTTCCAATTTATCTAGGTCTCCCTGAATCCTGTCCTTGCCCTCCAACGTGTCTACTGGTCCTCTCAGCTTGGTGTCATCTGCAAACTTACTGAGAATGCAGTCTATTCCATCATCCAGATCAATGATGAAAATGTTGAACAGAACCGGCCCCAGGACCAACCCCTGGGGCACACCACTCGTGACTGGCTGCCAGCTAGACATGGAGCCATTGATTCCTACATGCTGAAACCGTTGATCTAGCCAGTTTTCTATCCACCTTATAGTCCACCTTAATTTGCCAATGAGAATGCTGTGGGAAACTGTATCAAAAGCCTTGCTAAAATCAAGGTAGATCACATCAACGGTTCTTCCTGCATCCAGAAAACCAGTCATCCAATCATAGAAGGAGATGAGATTGGTCAAGCATTATTTATCCTTGGTAAATCCATGCTGACTGTTCCTGATCACTTTAGTTTCCTCTAAGTGTTTGAGGATGGATTCTTTGAGAATCTGCTCCATAATTTTGCCAGGGATTGAGGTGAGGCTGACTGGTCTATAATTCCCTGGATCCTCCTTTTTCCCTTTCTTGAAAATAGGCACTACATTTGCTTTTTTCCAATCCTCTGGCACCTCCCCTGTTCTCCATGAGTTTTGAAAGATAACGGCCAGTGGTGCTGCTATCTCATCGGCCAATTCCCTTAGCACTCTTAGATGCAGTTCGTCCGGCCCCATGGACTTGTGCACATCCAGCTTCTTCTCTTGAGTCAGCTGTTTTGCTCCTGGGGCTGGGGTTGGCCAGTAAGTGCTGCAGCCTCTGGTATAGCCCTCCAGGGACCAGATTGCTATCAGGCCAGTTGGTTGGGGCCCCCATGACAGGTCCTGGTGGGGCAGGTGACAGCATTCCAGGTCCTGGAGGGCTGTGCAAGCAGCTGCACCACACACCAGCCAGCCCCGTCCTCAGGAGCAGAACAGCTGACCTGACCCAGACCAACTGGCCCAGGTGGGTGGGAGCACTGCAGCCTCTGGCTAAAGGGTCCTGCCCCCCAGCACCGGCCAGCCCCAGGCCACTGTGAGAGAGGGCCAAGGGCTTCCTATGCAAGTCAGCAGCCCAAGGCCCTAGGGTCCCATAATCTGGCCCTGACTGCAGCCAAGCACCCAAGAGTGAGGACACCCAAGATCCTGCCCTCGATGACTGCAATAAGATTAGGAGTTGAGCTTCCTTGGAATATAGTGCTCAGCCTTGCAAGCGTACAGGGACCCTCTCACACAGGTGAGTTGGAATGGAGCCCTTGAGGTCAGGCAGGCCTCTAGGTAAAGGGAGTGGGAGTGAGGATTCAGATCTTTTTGTTAACCATTTCTATGAAGGTATTGTATGAGACTGGGTAATTCCCCACAATAGTGGGCCTATTCCTCCACTTGCACCTAGTTGCTGTTATGCTATTGCTGAGACAGTGAAAAAAAGACGCAAATTCTCTACTAGAGTACTTGGCGACTTGCAGTGCTTAGTCATTTGTCAGATTTGTCCTGAATTTTGGGGCGGGGGCCCTGTGCCAGAGCACCATGTGTTTCATCCACCACTGTGATGAGATCCTATCTGGGTTTTGCTAGGAAAATTAGGCAGTCATTTTTTCATTGCACTGCAAATCTTGTTTTTGCAGGAAATTGTCCTTCTTCTATGCCAAAACTAAAGGCTATAAATATAATGCATTTACAGATTTTTATTTTAATGACTAAGATACAGCCTTGGAAGGCAGTGCAGAGACCAGAAGCAGGTTGGCCACAGTCAATTTATGTTATTTACCATCTACTATACCAGAGCCATAACAAAAACACCACATACCACTGTTCTCCTTACAGGAAAACACTCCTACGTGGAAGCACAAATAATGAGATCTCAGTTCCAATTAGAGATGCAGATAATTCATTCTGAGACGTTCTTGGGCTCCAAACCATATGATGATACCTTTTGACTAAATCATTTTTGTTTATGAACATCCATCTTGTATAGCCAGTTCAAATGTCAAACACTCTATTGCATACAGTTCGGAGTGAATTCTGTCATCATCCTCTGCTGTGTCAAAATCAAGCTTACCAAATGGCTCACCTATGTGATCATAGGACTTGGCTACAACACAGGTCCATTCTGTAAGGTAAATAGGACTCTAATATATTCTTTGGTCACACAAAATCATTGAAAGATCTGAATGAAGATCTCATTTACACTACAAAAATGGAACTGTTGTAACCAGGTCAGGGGTGCTCTAACTGGATCCCTACACTTAGTATTAAAGGGCAGATTACTCCTGAAGCCTATCGCTGCTGGAATTAGCTAGCCCATTCCACTATGAGTCATCAGCACCAAAGCAGCATACAGGAGTTTCCTGTCTCAAGGGCTGTGTTCACACACAGGGGGTTATTTCAATACCATTGTTTTGAAACAACTTGTATCGAAATAACACCTTATTTTGAAATAACTTAATTCGAATTAACAGTTTGTTAATTCGAATTAAGGAAAAAAGCTCAAAGCGAAATAGCAGGTTCAGGCAACAGTTATTTCGAAACAAGTCACCGTTGTTTCGAAACTACGTGTTCGCATGGCGTTGTTTCGAAACAATTGTTTCAAAACAACGTTGTTTCGTTCCCGCATGGGGTTTAACTTGTTTCGAAACAACCGTGCATCGTGTGAACAGCCTAAATCTTATTTCAAAACAACCTCTGTTGTTTCGAAATAAGAGGGCTGTGTGAACACAGCCAAGGAAATATGCTAATTATTTTTTTGAGTGCTTAGACAACAGGATTAGAAAGATATGAAGTGGGAGCTCAGTTTTTATTCTTCATCTCTCATGAAAGGTTAGTTACTCCCTCAAAACAGAGGAGTCCACAAACATTTCCCCATGGTGCAGCCCAGTAATTATCCCTGGGGAGAACCAGGCTCTCCTGTCATTTCTCTTTGTAAGACATACTCCCTTTTGTGATGCCTGCTGTGAGTAGTGGCCAAAGGTGAGAGATTAACTAAAATTTTCCTGATCTTACAAATGAACCAGGGCTCTAGGAAGGAGAAGGAGAAGGCGAAAAAAAGGTTTTATGCTAGCCAGCCCGCTTTCCATAATTTACACAAGGTTTGTACTTGATTTCAAGTAGAAGATTGTGCCTGTGAGTCATTGAACGTCTGTGATTCAGTGTGAAAACATTCATACTCACATTTCATTAAGCTCGCAAAAACACATTTTGTCTATTTCAAATAGTGTGAATTTTATTGAACAACTCTATTTATTAATAAAGTGTAAATACCATAGTGATAAGGGCCTTAGAAATACAATATATAGCTTAGCTGGGGAGTAAGGGGGGGTAGTAGGTAAAGCATAGTACCTCTATTGGAGGAACTTGCTATATTCCTTAGGGAGTAGTTCATCCTGTTTGATCCACACCTACACCCAGCTCAAACGTGTGGCTCAACATAACTGTGCATGCAACAGCAACCGGACCACTTTGACAAGCAGGCTGCACAAGGTGAGGATAGCCAGTGGGTCTTTTACCCTTCAACAGGATAGGGAAATTACTGTTCCCTAGCATGCCAAGGCTGTTCTGACAAACTGGGCCAAAGAGAATAATTTCTGATTCTGCCACCACGAAGGCTGTTCAGCAGTGTGTTAGGGGCTGTTGAGAGCATGACAAGGCGCTGAAGGTGTCCTGGTTGCCTACTGCAGTCAGGCCCAGATTAATACAGGTGCGTTAGGGGCTGCAAACCCATGTCCTCCCCCCGAAGCCCCACAAAAATCCAGTCCTAAGTACTGACCAGACTGCCACTGGCCAGGGCACCATCCACAGCCGATTGCTTGCTGCCCCACCTCCATTATGCTGCCACATGACAGTGATCCCAGGGAAGCAGAGGAAGCCTCAATGAATACGGGGTCCTGGGCAAAAGTCAAGGATGGAGGACCTCTACACTGTGGGGGCCCACCTTCCTTGAATCCCTCCGAGCCACACAAGGCCCCTGCCTCCTCTCCTCAGGCCTGCCACCAGCCCTCCGACCAGTCCCCCTGCCCTGCCCCATCAGCTTGTGCCTGCCCCTGTGAATGACCACCACTGCCTCCCCCCTTCAGCCTCCCCCCCCACAAGGTTGGCTGCTGGCACAGCCACATTGTCACCCCCCACCACTTCCTTCTCTCAGTCCTTGCTGGGCACCCCCATGCTATGCGCTTCCCCAACCCCTCCCTGCACTGCTCCCCCCAATTCAATGTGGATCTTGGCCCAGATGCTCTGGCCCTGGCTGTCTGGCCCAGGAGATTTAAAGAAGTCAGTCAGCCAGTGCGGGGCCTGGGGCACTTGCCCACCCTGCCCCATAGCTAAGACCACTTATCTAGGGAGGGAGTCCCAACCCCTGGAGCACTGTCACTGCCCACCATCAGGCTGCCTGCCTTGCCCCCAGGCTGATTAGTCTGCTCTAGCAGGTCTGGGACTTTCTGGGGCAGACCAGCCATCCCAGGGCATGGCAGGAGTGCCACGGATCATAACTTTTGGCCCAAGGGGTCAGGCCCTGCACCCCCCTCCCCGCACTGAGTGCTAGCCTGCCCCAGTCCCACAGTGGAACAGAGCTTCCCCTACTCACAACACTCCAAGTCTAGCTGATCTACAGGCCTCCCCCAGCACCAGCCAGTGTGCGCTGCTCCCCCCTTCCAAAAATAATGAGTTCCAGCTCACCTCCACGGCTGGCTCATCTCTGCCCCCCCCAGTACTAAGGGCTGGCTTGCCCCATGCATCTGATAGGTCTTCCAGCCCAGGCCACAGCACAAGCCAGCACAAGCACTGACCCACCCCGAGACTGGACACTACAATGGTAGGGAGGCCTACAAGAATGAGCGAGGGGCCTTGATTCAGCCCTGACTACAGCTAAGGAACCCTCCAGCCACATTTCTTCATGCCACTGGATTCAGGCTTCCATGATGGAGAGAATGGGACTGTCACTGTACAACAGCTTTGTCACCCAAAATTTTGCTGCACAGGTTCTCTTGCAAATTTCACCCATCATCATCTTATCAAATCTCATCATGGACAACATGTTAATCCAAGTCCTACACTGATGGGGGCATGGTGAAGCAACAGCTGGAGATGACCATGGCAGAGTTAACCAACATCTTGCTTGTAGGTGGCTTTGGGACAAGTGGCCATTCAGCTCCATCCCAGGGGCAGCAGAGAAAATCACCAACATCCAAGGCGACTGAGCAGCCCTTTTTAGGACTCCTCATCCTTTTCAAGGGAGGGAACAGAAAAAGTGCCCTAAACATGGCCTGCCCTATAACATCAGACCAGACTACCACACTAGCAGAGACACTAAAAAACAAACAAGAAAGAAGAGAAGACTCATTCTAGGAGCAAAGAACATCCATGACTTTACAGACAAAGGGGGTGCTCAAAGACCTGAAAAAAGAACAGCTCTTGTTGCCATAGAACTCACCTGCTACAATAGTGACATTGCAGCACTAAATGAGGTTAGATTGGCTAGGAAGCAACTACATTTTCTTAGGGAAAGAAACTAGCAGGATGAAGAGAGGATTTGCAGTTAGAATTGTCTTTCCTGAAATAACTTCCTGGCCTACCTGTTGGCCTCAATGAATGACTCATGAAACATCAATTCCCCCTGAATCCTTTCAGGTATGTCACTGTCACTGATGCCTGCATGGCCAAACACTGACCAGCACAGAGAATAGCAAGGAGTAATGCCATTCATCCTCAGATCAACCCCTGTGTATGAGATAAGCTCATCCTGCTGAGAGACTTTAGCACTCTGGGTTGGTAGAGACAGCAATGTCCGGAGAGGTATGACAGGATGATGCCCTGGAGTGGGAAAAATGAACAGAGATAGACTTGTCTTCTTGGGTAAGTTTGCAGAACACAGTCTGCTGATGGTACTGTGCACCCTATTTAGGCAAAATAATAAACAACATGGGTTCACCCACAATCCAAACTTGGGCACCAGACCAGCTATGTTGTCATCCACTAAGAAAAGATATGCAATGTCAGAATTGCCAGAGCCATGTCTGGCATGGAATGCTGGACAGATGAGATTGATAAGATTCATGCTCAGAGTGCATCTTGTCCTCTCACAATGTGGGTACCCCAAGCAAAACAGAACAGCTTTCAACAAAGCAAAAGCTCAAGCATATCAACTATTAAGTGCAGTTTCAGTAATCACTTGATGACAAAGCTTTTCTTCCTACCCACCAATCACAGACAACGCAATAGAGAAAACCAGTTCAAAGATGTGATTACTGATGCAACTAAATAAGTGGTGGGACAAAGAAAAGGACACACCAGGATTGGTTCAATGAGAACATTTCCAAACTCTTAAGTGACAAGCAGAAATTATTTATTGAATGACAAAACAATCTCACTTCCCTCTCAAAGAAAGAAAGCTTTAAGTGCCTATAGAGTAAGGCTCAGTTTGAACTCAGGAGAGTGCAGGATGAGTGGTAGGAGAGGAAAGCTGAACAAATTCAGCATCATACAGCCACAAAAAATGCAAAGATGTTCTCTGACTCTCTCAAAACAATCATCAGATGGCATAACCCTCATCCAAGAACAGGAGGGAATTATACAGAGATGGGCTGAACACTTCAGCTGTGGGTGTTCTATTGAGAAGACTACCTGATCAGTGTGACCTTGATCACTTACCTGAGAAATCCATTAAAGCGCATCTTGACTTCCATCCATCAGCTGAAGAGATCATAAACAATTGAACCCCTGGCAGGGCATCTGGAAAAAATGGTAGTTTGGCAGAACTGTAGAAAGCATCAGGCCCAAAGGCAATACAGGTGTGTCCCAGCATCCTGAGTAACATTTGAAAGAAAGAAGAAATGCCACAAAACTTCAAAGATATTATTGTATCTGAGTTCAAAAGCAACGACAGTAAAGCTGACAATGAAAACTACAAAGGTATTTCCCTCCTCTGTACCTCAGCAAAAACACTAGTTCCCATTCCTATTCAGACTCATTACAAACATATTTGAAGAGAATCTTTCAGAAATGCACTGTGTTTTCAGGACAGATCATAGTACTACAGACATTATTTTTGTTGTAAGGCAGGTCAAGAAAAATGTTTAGAGCAAAACATAGATCTGCATGCAGTCTTCATTGTCTTGACTAAAGCCTTTGACACTGTAAACAGAGGTCAATGGACTATGCTATTTATGTAGCACAGATTAATACAAATTATTCATTTGGCCTATGAACATATGACAGTGGAAGTGCATGCTAATGGTGACTCTTCTGATGCATTCAAAATCTCAAATGGAGTGAAGCAAGGTGGGGTACTTGCTTCAGTACTGTACAACTGGTTTGTTGCCAGTGTCCTCAGCCATGCCACATGGGATGTGGATTGCGGATATACAATTGCTACTGACTTAATGGCTTCCTCTTTGATCTTTGAAGACTCAAATACTTAGACCAGGTGTGGCCAAACTGCGGCTTGGGAGCCACAAGCGACTTTTGAATGAAAAAGTGTGGCTCATGGAAGAAATTGGCTTATACGCAGGTCAGAGAGAGGAAACCAGCCTCAGGCTAGGGACGGCAGGGAAGTGGTAACATGGTCGAGGATGACTGGGAGAATCACAGCATGTTTAGATTTTCTCATAGGCCCTAATATGGTTTACTCGTTGTTAAAATAAAATCATGTTTTACAAGTCCATCTATACATGATCCCAAATAATAAGAAAGGAAAATATGAAGAAGAAAATAGATTGTTTACTGTATAGGCCTAGTTTCCATGGTAACCTTAAGTAATTATTAGAGTCTGACATTAGTAGGATCAATATTTGCCCTCTTTCAATGATAAAATTAAAATGTGTAATGAATTTTAAACTTAGTAATTTTGGAGTAGGTAAAATTATATTGGCTATATGCCTCAGTGAAGCTTTCACAGATTTAAAAATCAGCTTGTGTGGCTCTTGAGTTCCATAAGTTTGGCCACCCTTGGCTTAGCTCAAACCACTGGAGAGAGATTTCTCATAGAAGTACTTTTTGCAGATGACTGTCCCTTTATGGCCCATAAGTAAACCTCTCAAGTTAAAGACAGACTTTCTGAGGCATCCCAGCACTTTGGCCTCACAATCAGTAAAACAGAGGTCTTATTCCAACCAGAACCTCCTTTAAATGCCACCATGCCAGCCACCTTCTTCCAAGGCATGCAACTGATAGATGGCGCTCAGTTCAAGTATTTGGGTAGCACCATCTTGAGTGACTGCTACCTTGATAAGGAAATTGCTTCTGGAATCCTAGAGTTAGCCAGGCCCTTGGCAGACTCCTAACAGAAGTCCTTAACCAACTTTGTCCCTCCACCTAACTGAAGACCTCAGTGCAGTGGTGGACTGGACACATCACCACAATGGAAAACTGCCATTTTCCAAAATAGATCTTGTGTGGGAGCTGCGGGGGTGCAAAAGAAAGAAGGGTTCTTTGTATAAGCATTTCAAAGATGATCTGAAGAGCAGTCTTCAGTGGGCTTCCATCAATCTCAAAAAACTCAAGCAAAGGGCTCAGAACTGGACTCACTGGTGGTCTCTGACAAGATCAGCATGCAACAGCTTTGAGCAGGATCAACCAAGTCATTTTCATGTGCAGACTGGAGGACACCATCAAGCTGCATTGTCAAATATCATAGATGTGGACTTCCAAAGCCCTTAGTGTGGCTGATTCTGTGCATCAGAGTTCAGATTTCAGGGTCATGTGCATAGCCATATATGAGAATTGTGACAATAGCAGCAACCGCAGCAATGAACTACCAAGACATAGGTCATTACGCACTGAATTAACAACAAAATTACCTGGAAACACAAGGGAGATGCAACTGCATCTCCCTAATTAAGGGGCGGGGGGTGGATATTATGCCCTTTTGGTTCAGTTGCTACATATAAGTGAAGCCTGAAACAGTCTTTCCTTCACTTTTTACATTAAATATTTATTAGATTTACATTAGACACTTTTGATTTTCCTAGAAAAGATTATGGAAAATGGAGAAAATTTAGAACATCAGAGAAACCACCCATTTAAGACAAAGTTTTGTTTTTTTTTTTAAATTCAAATTGCTTGAATTTTGTTCAAGTTTGATATGCTAACAAAAGCAACTGAGAACAGAAAGAGTCTAGTTTATTGGAAATTCATCTCACACTGCCTCTTCAATCAAGAGCTAAGAACACATCCTAGTCCATATCCACAACCATCCAAAAAAAGCAAAGACTATTAGATGTAATATGCCTGATATTCCTTACATCGACAGATAGAGAGAGACAAACTTTTTGTGGGAAGGAGTCAGAGGACAGGAACATCCTCTAGAACCTTTATGTACCATGAAGGACCAACCAGGATAGAAATCCAGTTTCCTACTCTCTCCCTCCCCAGTTCTACATTTTACACCTGATTTTGACATACCACATACAGAATCAAATCATCCACATGTGCATAGTGATCTGTATGTCCTCCCACCAGCAAAGCATCTGCCATTCATAGCTAGGGTGACCAATTGACATGAATAATTCTATGACATGATCTCATTGGGTACATCTACACTGTATGTTTAAGCCAACTTAAGGATCCTTAAGTCGACTTAAACAAAGCTCTGTCTACACTGCAGGGCAATAAAGTCAACTTTAGCATCAGGTAAAGTCGACTTTATTACTTCCGCTTATAAAGTCGACTTTACAGTTAAGTCGACTTTATGAAGTCGACTTAAGGCAATGTGGAGTTACTAAGTCGACTTAATAAAGTCGACGTAGTGCAGTGGGGCCACTAAGTCGACTTTATAAAGTCAAATTAAGCCAGGGCACCCATTTAAAGTCAACTTTATAAAGTCAACTTAATGTAGTGTAGCCTTACTAAGTTGACTTAATAAGGTCTACTTAAAGTTGACTTTAAGTAGACTTTATTAAGTCGACTTAATAAAGTCAACTTTGCTTTTATAGTGTAGACGTACCCATTTACAGGAAACCGCAAAATTAAAAATAAATAAATCCCTTAATTATAAGTAAAAGCACTATGCAGCAAAATAACGCATTTTAGGAAGCTGTGTATAGATAGTTAAAACAACACATTTAACTAAATTCTGCTTTCAGTAGCTAGCTAGTAGCTATTGATATAGCTTGTTTACTATCAAGGCAATCAACCCTGCTCTATGGCCAGACACCACTCCTTCTGTCTGAGGCCCCTTCCCACTTGGGCCCTTTGCCCACATGCTCACCTGCCAGTCAGCACCATGCTCAATGAGCTCAGTGGGGAGCGGAGCAGCCAGGCAGCACCTCCCCACCCACTGACTATTTTGCAGGGCATTATGTAGACACTGCAAGGTGCAGGAAAAAGGATCCAGTCATGGGACTGTCCCACGATCTGCAGGACAGTTGGTCACTTCATCTGCAGAGTTTTTTTTTTTTTTTTTAAAAACGCCTAAGAGAGAGCACTCTCCTGTCAGCATAGAGCATCTTCAGCGCATGTGCTGCTGCAGCACTATACGGACAAACATGGCCTTAACTTTAATTTTTTTTAAGTGTGAGATCTATGACTGACAGCCGGAGCTGTAAGTATGACACCAAACATCGTGAGACTTGCAATACAGTTATGAGGTATGTCATTACTGCTAATACTTCTAAGGCAATCTATCGGCATACTTCCCTCTCAAAGTTTTTAATCTGAAAACTATCATGCTAGTAATCATCTCTGCTATTTACTTATTAAGTGGCTTGTGAAGACTCTCTAGTGTGGATATTAGATAGTATTTTTGCCTCTGTCCCCTGGCTAAAGAAATCCTTCATGAAGCTGTCAGAAAGCAAAGATTCTTTCAGGCACATCAGCAGCTGTGGCTCAGAGAAATTAATATTTCCCTTTGTATTAAACAGGATATTCTTCTGTTTCCTGGTGAAGATGAATGACATAATTCTGACTGAAGTAAAGGATATATTTTTACTTCCTACTTGACTTGGCAAGATGGAGATTGAGCTTCACATTGAATAGCTTTGCATTTAACATTTCTGATCACCTTCATATTTCTCACAAAGAGAATCTTTATAAAGCTGGAGAAAGCTAATTGGAGATGTTCATATCACTCTTTCATTACTCCTATAAGGGCAAAAGCCATGACTCTGAGCTCTTAATGAACATGACACACACAATAAATGCAATCAATATTTTAGCATAAAATCTAAGTAATGTTCAACTGGTTTGGAATTTTAGTATTTTTCCCTAAAAAACCTTAAAAGTAAGATACATAGTCGATAATGCAGATTAATAGAGTCTGATATTTATTTTGCATCCATTCGACATACCAAGAGGCCAAATTATTAAGATTTAAAATTTAAATCACCTGTCTGGATTTCCATCTTAACAATAGACTTTGTAAGAGTTCATCAGGCTCTTCATGTTATGAAGGCTTTTCACTGACCTATGGATGGTCAGTGTAGTGCCATCTAAATGGCATATGCCTGAATCAGTGGTCATAGGGTGTACCAGCTCATAAGTCCTGACAAGTCAAACCAGAAACAGTCCTGGCATAGTATTCACTTGCTTATGGGTTTAAATGGTTTAAATGGATCACCTACTTATGGTTTAAATGGTTTCACCTGCTTATGGCTTAAATGGTTTAAATGCTTATGGGTTTAAATGGATTCACCCGATTATGACTTCAAATCCATGTGTGTATGTAAATTTTAGTAATATTGCCAAGTTGTTTACAACCCTCACCCTGCCAACAGGATATGGGTATTTCTACTAGGTTTTGACTCAGTGTGTCTCACTTTAGTAAAAACAAACTCATGCCAGGATGTGGTTGGTTTAATAAATAATAGAGAGATTCAGTAATATAGGGCCCTATCACTCCCTTCAGCACAAAATGCAAGGAAGGAGAAAAACTAATAGCAAAGCAGCATAAATTTCAGCTAATGGAGAAACTGACAGATTATTCCCTTCAGAAAAGGATTAGAGCCAGTACAAATGAAGCTAAGACCCTGGCTATTCAGATACTCCAAACACAATGATCAATGCGAATTCTGACTACTAGCACTGCACAATTAATCACTGATCCACAGCTACACATTCACTCTTTGCTTTCTCTAAAGACGCAGCAGACTGGAAATTAGTGCTGCAAGGAACAGTGTTTGATCATAGGTGAAATTTACTGGAAACTGTCCAGATCTGCTAGAGAAGCATCAAAGCCTCAGTCAAAGTTTACAAGCCCTTGGGCAGGATGTAAAGTGTCACTCCTTCACTCTTCCCTTCCTTTGTGCTCTTTTTTTCAAAAGCCGCCCTGTTCCACCCCAGTCTGAGTCTGGCACACATTAACAGTAAAACATGTTCCCTAAATAGCACTCTAGAGATCAGGACTGCTGCCCAATGCTGTCCGTATTTTACCAGGGAGCATCAATGAGTGTCCCACAGAGACCCAGATGCAGATTGTATGCATGGTGGGGCAAGCACAGTGCTCACCATCCTTTCATTTCCCCTCTGCACCTTAGGCCCGTTTCCATAGAAAAGACATGTTTTTGCTAACCCCCATGCCACCTAGCAGACGCACACATGGGCGTATATTATCAGGAACTTATTACAATCTCTGGAGGACATTAAACAGAAGTTGCTGAAGCTGGACAACTTTAAACCAATAGGCCCAGATAACTTGCATCCAAGAATTTTAAAAGAGCTGCCTGAGGTATCACAGGACTGCTACTTTTGGTTTTCAGTTTATCTTGGACCCTGAGGAAGTTTTAGAAGACTGGAAGAAAGTTAAAGATTGTTACAGTTTCCAAATGGGTAAACAAGATGACCAGGGTCATTTTGGTCTGTCAGGCTGATGTCAATCCCAGTCAATATAATGGACATGCTGGTACAGAACTTTAACAAAGAATTAAAGTAGAGCAATATAACCAATGGGGGAAACACATCCAGGGGTTCATGGAAAATAGATCTGTCAAACTTATCTTTTTTCTTTTATGAGATTACCAATTTGGTTGATAAAGATAACAGCATTAATAAAGTCATGTGGCACCAAGTCAAAGTACATTTTGATTAAGCTTAAACAAAGATAAGGTTCAGGTGGTGACTTGATTACAATCAATAAATATCTAAGGGAAACAAATGCTTAATGGGCTCTAAATCCAGCAGAGTAAGATATAACAATCCAATGGCTGGAAGCTGAAGCTAGACAAATTCATACTGTAAAGAAGCGTATGTATTTACCAAGAAGAATCGACTAACTAACCATATGAAAATTTTCCAATTAATTATGGTGGATTCTCCTTCACTGATAGTTTTAAAATCAAGATTGGATGGTTTTTTGGTTTTTTTTTTTTTTGAAAGATATGTTCAAGGAATTATTTGAGGGAAGGTATATGGCCTCTATTATATAGGTCATTTACATGATCACAGTGGTCCTTTCTGGTCTTGGAATCCATGATTTCATACAATTTAATGACTAATGAGTCAAATAGCTTTAGTTTTGACAAGTCTTTAAATTTTCACTAAGTCTTCTACTGTTTTTAGACCATAGTGATACTTACTACAGAGCTTTGGTAGATGTAGAAACATACACTGGGAATGGAAATAAATCATACATATTTTAGGTTTGAGAATAATCTGGCAGAGTTTTTATTTTTGTTTGTTTTTTAGGTTTTAAACTCGTAGGTTAATCAACCCTGCCTATTGTTAGTCAGTTTCTGTCATTCTTTCAAACCAAAGTACAGCCCCTCTCCCCCTCGGGGCTCAGTTTCTAGTTGGGCAATGAGAGGGCTGATGAATTCACAAAACAATCTCATATGGAAAATTGATACCTTAGTCTGAGTATCCACTTTGTTATCTATCATGTAGTATTATGTAAGACTACCTAGTTTGCTCTGAGAAAATAGAATTCAATTGAAAATCAAAAACCAAAATCCTACAATTTTCATTGAAAACCTGAAAAGCCCACCACTAATCAAGAAAAACAGAAGTTTTTGTTTAGTCAAAAAAGCCATGTTTTTTCTACTGAGAAGAAAGTGTTACAGTGTCTTAAGTTGATTTATTTTATGAATGGACTTTATGAGAGCAATAGTGTACATTTTCCCCAAACTAGAAAGTATTCTAAAACATAACAAAGCAAAATTACTATCACTCGCTTTTTTATTAGGTAGTTCTAATAAAATCACAAATATATATTTCAGACACCAGAAAGGTGCATAATAGTTTCAGTTGAATATTACCTGTCTATTTTACTCATGAAAGAAACAAACTTATGGGTTTCATTTCAATTGTGAACAGTTTTATGCTCAGTCAGACATGATTGAGGCAGATATTTGCCTTTGCTTGCTTTCTATTTTTGGAAGTAAGGAGCAAATAAGGAATGGTACCATGCTTCACCCAGCTGAACATGCACTCACCTGCTTATGATAGCCCAATAAGGCACATAGGATAGGAGTGAGCACAAGAGTACAAGTTTTGCACCAGGGCTTACATGAGCAGCCCCATAGGGAGACAGTCTGTTTATGTAGTGCTCTTGAAGCCTCCTTTGCAGGATGGAGGAGAGCAGCTGAAGTTACACTGAAACACAATTTCATATCTCTGGCGAAGGAGCAAGATCACTAGTTACTGACAATACTTCACTCTAGGAATTCATAGCAAATCCGGTGGACAGTTTTGAAGGAAACTATAGCAGATTTCTGTTGATATATGTGTTGGTGCTAAAATTTTGACCTGCCCTACATAGGTTACTGGGCAGAAGAGCCTCTTTTTGCTGCCTCCCTACACCAAGAGCGGGACAGGACATGAAGCTAATATTTCTTCCCGTGGGAAGCAGGGACTAGTTAACATTCATAGCTAACAATCTATGGTCCCTGTGGAGGCCAGTGGTTGCTCTTTAGATTGGTCAGGTGGATTGAAAGAATGGCCCAGCTCCCAGTCCCTTGTGCACATGCTTGCAGGCATATTCAGAAACACACAACATTCCTTTTGGAGCACAGTACAAGAGAAAGTAATGGGCATCCTGATCCTTGGAGGCATCATGTTTACAGTCAAAATGAATTAGGGACAGTCTACTCAACTGCTTCTATCTCATTCTCCTACTCTGTGCACCTCACTCTCAGAAGGTACAGAATTTGCTTTGGGTTTTCTAGAAACAAAATCTTTGATAGAAAAAATAGAATGACATAAAATATCTAGTGCATTCATAACAAAAAAGTCTAGATATTTGCAATGCATCTAAAGTTCCTAATCTAGCTTGTTATCAATATATAAAATGTTTGCTCAGGAGGAACAAACATCTATAGTTAACTGTATAGAATGAAAAGATTTTAGTTAAGGTGTTCTATGCTTGTGGACACTCTAATACAGCCAGACTTCTTTCTTTGAAAAGAGACTTCTTCAGTACTTTCTTTTTTTGGTGCTCAGCATGTGAAAAGGGCTCTTCTCCCACTACAATTACAGTGGGATATTTATTTATAATCTATTCATTTACACAGGACATGTCTACACTGTAATTAAAAAACCCTCAGCTAGTCTATATTAGCTACCATGCTAATGGGGTGCTTAATTGCAGTGCAGATTCTTTGGCTGTGAGAATCTCCCCACCAGTGGGTTCCCAGAGCCTGGACCCAAATGTCCACAGTGCAGTTAAAGAGCCCGCCAACCCAAGCCCCATACCTCATGTCAGCTGACACAGAGCAGTCACAGACCTTTAATTGCAGTATAGACATAATATCAAAGAAATATATAATAATAATAATAATATATAATAATATAATAATCCACCAATGGAAGCCTGGCCCTACCTCTTCCTGTCCCTTTTCCACCTCTTGCCTGAGGCAACAACACCATCGGTGGCAGGTGCTAGAGGTGGGGTTGCTGGGCCACAGAGTCCTCTGGCAGCTGGTCAGTGTTTGGGGCTGCTCTGGTGTGGCCTCCTGAAGAAGGGGCAGGGTATTTAACCTCCTAGAAGCAGGGTTGTGTATACCTCACAACCCTGAAGTGGGATTGCATTCACCACACGTGTCATCAAAGAACCAGTACATCGCTGCAAAAAAAAAAAAAAAAAAAATATATATATATATATATATAGCAAAAAAAGCAAGGACTCTTGTGGCACTTAAAGACTAACAGATTTATTTATCGCATGAGCTTTTGTGAGAAAATATCCCACTTTGTCAGATGCTTTGAAGAGGGAAAACTTACAGAATTGGACGAAAATAAATGCAGGGGAGTGTAAGATATGGGATCAGGTCATACTGTAACAGCCTTGGGAGACAGACCTCTCCTCACCTACAGACAGCCCCCAAACCTTAAACAGATGCTCACCAGCAACTACAGACCTAACAACAGAAACATTAAAGCAGGCACATATCCCTGCAACAAACCACGCTGCCAACTCTGTCCACATATCTGCACAAAAGACACCATCATAGGACCTAATCAAGCCAGCTAGTCCATCAAAAAGTCCTTCACTTGCTCATCTGCTAATGTGATTTATGCCATCATGTGCCAGAAATGCCCCCAAGCCTTATACATTGGACAAACAGGACAGACTCTACACAGAAGACTAAATGCCCATAAAACTGATATCAGAAATCATAACACAAACAAAACCAGTTGCTGAGCACTTCCATCTTCCTAATCACTCCCTTGATGACTTGTTAACAATGGTTGTCAAGAAAATCAATGGAACATCAAGACTTCAAAGAGAAACAGCTGAAATCGAATTAATATGCAGATTAAATTGTGTGAAAGCAGGGTTTAGTCGTGACTATGGATTCTTTTCATATTACAACAGGCAATTTGACTTCACCCTCCCTCTGTATGCTGTTTCCTAAAGTCTGAATCCTTACAAAAGCTCTGATTTGCTGTTGCAGTATGACCAGATCCTATGTCTTACACTCCCCTGCATTTATTTTCATTCAATTCTGTAAGTTCTCCCTCTTCAACGTGTCTGACGAAGTGGGATATTCTCCCATGAAAGCTCATGCGATAAATAAATCTGGTAGTCTTTAAGTGCCACAAGACTCCTTGCTTTTTTTGCTTTACTAGACTAACATGGCTGCCCCTTTGGAACTTATATACATATAGCCTAACTCATAACTCCGCCTAGCTTAATTCTGCTAAGATACCCATATACTTTATTTCTTACTTTAAACAAATATTAAAGGCATTTGCATGATATTGAAGACAAACCCTTTCTTGCACTTTAGTGGCAGCATGCTCTTTTAGTTTGTTCAGCAAACTGGATTTCAGGAAACAGATTCTATTTGTTGCTACATCACTGTGCAAATCTAATTTCTCTGTGCCAAAGTTTCCTCATACTGCTCACTTCCCCTTGCACAGCCCTTTCAGAGCCTGTGATGCTAAGTGGCATTACTGTGAAGCCTCACTTGTGGTTATGATCCTCTGCATTACCACAACATCAGAACTGCACACAAAACAAAGCATTATCAGAACTGGAGGGGATCTGAGCTGACGGCAGGGATGAGCATCTGGTCCTGCTTGCATATTAAGAAGTCCAGTGTTTGCTCAGCAAAATAAACATAACCTGTCTGTCATTGTGATGCAAGCACAGGTGATTATGGGAAATACTGTAACAAATTGAAGCCCCAAGCTCTCTGACCTCCGCTTCATGTTTGCTGACATTTGTTTGCCAAGCCAAGCAAGAAAGCAAAATATGTTCAATAGCTAGATCCTACACTAGCACAAATCGGCATCACTCACTTGACTTCATGGGTGCTATGCAGATATACAGCAGCCAAGGATCTATTCTGTGTTTTTCTACTGCCTGTGTATGATAGGTATTCCAGTTACATATTTATGTTTTTTATAATAGATGATTCTTGCACTGCACCCATCACTATGGTCTCGTTGTACAATGTCCATTGACATATACATGACTTCCCTCCTATGCTTCATTCCTTCTCCAATTTCAATTTTATGAAACATAAGATTTTTGCATAAGAAAATTCATAGTTGCTTTAATGACACACTTGATAGAACACAAAGTATTTATATGCAGATCTAGAAGATGTGCTAATTGTGGAAAGCACGCGTCTCGGTAAATTGGTCCACAAGTGCATCAGCTGATTTAGTCTGCATATCAAATAGATTTACATAACAGATTCAGCCCTAAGCTGATATACACTGGTGTAGCTCCAGTGAACTTTACACCAGCTGAGGACCTGGTCGATTGGTTAAAATAACTTTTTGTTGCTCCATCTTCTTAACAATATCACTGTGTCGTATTTACTGCACACATATGGCCAAGGTTGTTACAGAAAACCCAGCTGCAGCATGTCTACATGGCCGTTAAACAATACACATGGAAATGGATAACAAGCTTGACAGTTTCGTAATACCAAATATTTCCGTGGCTGTGCTTTGGAAGCTACCATTTTGAACAGCAAGAGTTTCGTCCGCTATTTCTCTTCAGTTCTCTAGCAAATTATTGTGCTTCTCATTTTAAATTGTGAGACTTCTCTATATTTAACTTTCAGATCTGTTGGAGGCAATGTGAGCAATGGTGGATACGAAGTGTACAGACGTAGAAAATATGCATAAGTATACTGACCAGAAACAATGCACTTTACATACTGTTTAATGTCATGACTACAACATACTGATCTTATATGTTTCCAGTTTGTTAAATTAATTCTCAAAGAACCATCAGACTAAAATTTCAAAGATCCTAGTTGACAAGAGGCATTTCATTTCACAACCGGTGTCAAATTAGCAAAACCATAGGCTTTGTATTTTAAAGTACAGATGTTTAGTTGGGACAGTTCTTGCAGAAAGAATAATGAACCAGAAAATGAAAATAAAGCTCCCATGGTCAAAATCATATTGATACAGACCAGTAAACTATACTGATCCATTTCTGCTACAACCTCTCCCTGTGTGCTTCTTTCCCATTAAAAGTCTACGTGTATTCTTGGATAATCTTTTATGCTACAGAAAAAAATTAGAACTATAAAATAATATGGTCAATGTGTTTTATACACAGATTCAGGACACATGCAATAAATAACTTGTTTGTTTCTGTTTGCATTGTTCTAAATGCTGAGATTGGCATGTAAAGACAGAGTTATCCAATATACAGGCTATTAGGGGTTTTAGTCAATATTAAAGCTGTTGAGTATAATAGATAAGAAACCAGACTATGGGTTTGATGTATTTTCTTTGATCTATCAGGAAAAATTTCCCCCATATTCTTGAAGTGGCAGGTTGCATGTTACAAACTGTGTCACTATTCACAGTTGGCAAGATTATCATCACTTTCCAAATGCCCCTTTACTCCCCTGTACAGGCTACCCTTCTCACAGCTCATAGCTGCAGGGTGCAAATGGAAAAGGAGCGCTGGAGGTAAGGTATATACATCACTGGATTTCTACCAGGCCTGATTTCAACTGAAACAAATCAACATGTAGGAGGTTTTTTTTCTCAGCTGTTTCAGGGTGTGCTGAGCCTTTGGGTTTCAGGAAGCATTTTTGCAGCAATTCAGTAAAGTTTAAAAATCTTACACTGACCTATTACTTATGATGCCACACATATTGTTATATCTCTCTTCAATACCTGTTTAGGATCTAACCTTGTAGAATGTCAACTATTTCTGTAACATATTATTTGTATTGCAGCTAATACTACAGGAGGTCACTGAGGCTAGTGCCCAGTTATGCTGAATACTGTACAAACATGTAAGAGTCAGCCTCTGCCCCAGAACTTACAAAATAAACTGACAATACTAATAAAAAGTAGGACAGGCAACTGAGGCAAGGAATGCAAAAATGACTTGATTCAGGCCATAACAGCTTAGGGTTACCATACATCCAGTTTTCCCCAGACATGTGGAAACTTTCTGATTCTTGACTCTCTATCTGAGGAATTTTAAATATCTTTAAAACGTCAGGGATTTTTGATTTTTTAATTTTAAAAATATTTTCCTCTTATTCTAGGGCTCTTCAAACTCATGGGCCATATCCAGCCCACAGGGAGCTGCAGCCAGGCTGGGGAGTTTTGAAATCTCCCACCCTGAGCATGCACAGATGTGTGGCTCAGGGCAGGAACAGCCTTGCCAGGGAGCGACTTGCAGCGGGGTGCCTCGGCAGCTCTGGCCAGGTAGGAATGTGTGCAAGGATCAGGGAAGCAGCGGGGATTCTGGGGAAAGAAGGGCCTGGCAGGAATGCAGGGAACCAGCAGGGAAGGGGCTGGGCTGGGGGTCAGGGAGTCAGCGGGCGGGTTGGGGAAGGAGGGCGGGGAGCTGGCAGGCAGGCAGGTTGGGGAAGGTCCCAGGAGTCAGGGAGTCAGTAGGTTGGTGAAGGGGGCTGGGGAAGGGAGCCAGCGGGTGGGTGCGTCTGGGAAGGGAGCTGGCAAGCAGGTCAGGAAAGGGAGCCAGGGAGCCGGTAGGGAAGGAACGTATGGAGATGAATAAAAGGGTAGAAAGAATCCAGTGTTGTGCTTTGGTATATAGTGTATCGTGACCTCAGTTCTATATTAGGGAGCCTGGTTTTGAAGGGGCCTAGGCTGGGTCCTCATGGAGTAGGGGTCAGCCCGAGTTCCCCTGCCTTCCCCACTCTCCCCATTCAGCAATAGGGCTGCTAGGCAAGGTGGTGCCATGGACTCTTGCTGCTGGGTGACATGGCCACTACGAGCTGAAGTGGCCCTTTGGATTGCCACCACTGGGCAATAAAGCTGCCAAGGAAAAGAGTGCATTGGACTGTCATTCCTGGGGGATACTGCCACTATGCAAAGTGACCCCAGGGTTCCCTGCTCTTGGGTGCTCTAACCTGGGACATCACTACTGGGGGGCCGGGGGCTGTTGATCTACTCCACCCAATATACAACCTCTCAACCCCGGACACTGGAGGATTTGGGAAAATGAGAAAGAGAGTGATACACAACTCTTGTCAAATTTCACTTTCTGTCTGCAAAACTGACAAAAGCTTTCTGGGAGGCCAGCTGAGTCTGAGCATCCTGACTGTCTTCCCACCTGCTCCACCCATAGCTCAGGGAACCAGAGAGGGACCCTTCCTTCTCCTTCTCTCCCTCTACATGGGTCCAGAAGCGTAATTCTCAAGAGCCTGCAAGGCCAGTAAGCCGGGAAGTTGAAAAATTCCATTTCAGTTCTTCTGAAATGGACTTTTTTTCCTTGAAAACCCCTCCGATTTCACATTTTTATGTTTATGTTTTTTGTTTTTCCAAAACATGACGTTCTTTTGCAGGAGGGGATGTCCATTCTCCAGAGAGCTCTGCTCCTTATTAATAAGCAATATGCTTCTAGTGTACTGAGGTGTTAATGTGCTGGATAGTGGTTAGGAAGCAAGGTGCTCCAAATAAGAACAGTAATGACAGTGAAGAAGGAAAATGTGAATGTACGGGCAAACTGGAATCTCTTTCCAAAGCCCCTTGCAGGAAAAGTTTGAGGCCCTTTTTTCAAACATACCCATCTGAAGGGAGGTGTTGAGTTCAATGCTCTGGTGTCCCAGTATCAGTTTTAGGAATCTAACTGCTTTTCTGAATATGACAATGTATGATTTGAAGGCCAGGCTCCTTTCACGTAACACAAGAACTAGGGTTACATAATGAAATTAACAGGCAGTAAGTTTAAAACAGACAAATAGAAGTATTTCTTCACACAAGACACATCAAACTGTGAAATCCATTGCTGGGGGATGTTGCGAAAGCCAAAACTTTAACAGGGTTAAACAAAGAACTAGGTTAATTCCTAGAGGATATGTCCATCAATGTCTATTAGCTTGGATGCTCAGGGATGCAACGCTATACTTTGAAATAAACAAGGACTCTGGTAGCACTTTTAAAGACTAACAAATTTATTTATTGCATGAGCCGTCGTGGGAGAAAACCCCCCTTAGTCAGATGCTTGAGGTGTGATTTTTCTCCCATGAAAGATCAAGTGATACATAAATTTGTTAATCTTTAAAAGTGTCACCAAACTCCTTGTTTGTTTTGCTGAACTAGACAAACAAGACTACCCATTTGGAACTATACTTTGAGTGTCCCTAGTCTGCCATAAGCTGGGCGTGAGTAAATGGCAAGGGATGGATCACTGTTATTGCCTGTTCTGTTCATTCCCTCTGAGGCATCTAGGATTGGCCACTGTCAAAAGACAAAATACTGAGCTAGATGGACCACTGGTCTGGCCCACTATGGCTGTTCATTTGTGCTGTGTGTCACTCTTTTAAAGCCATTCAAGTCGTACTTAGGATTAATTGTGCTCTGAACTGGTAAGTCCCTTTCTAAGATTGGCTGGTGATTGGTTCATTTTTGGATATATTATGTTTAGTAATCATCAAAGCTCCTAGAGCCTGGTAGAGACGCTTTTAGTGCTGGAGTCTGCATACACAGGAGAAAATAAAAGACATAAATCATGTAAAGTAGGGGAATGTCTACACTGAAGTACAAAGCTGGTGGCACCAAGTTTCAGAAACCAAACCAGCAATCTCAGGTTCAAGGGGCTGATGCTTCAGGGCTAAAAACAGCAGTGTAGACATACAGGCTTGACCTGCAGCCCAAGTTGTGTGACCAACCCCTTTCACAGGGTCTCAGAGCCTCGGCTACAGACCCTGGGCTACTGACCAAAAACAAACACTTACTCCACTGTTTTACATCCCAGGACCTGCAAACGCGATGTCAGCTGACTCAGGACCACTCCAGGTCTTTTTTTTAGTTTTTTTTCAAATGAAGTATAGACATTTGAGGTCAGGGGGCATGTGGAAGGTGTGAGGGTGGGGGGGAGGCGCAGGGAGCAGTGTGTGAGACTGGGATCGAGGTGGTGTGGAGGGGGCAGAGTGTGAGGCCAAGATCAGGGCCAGGGTGTGTCCTCTTTTTGGGAAGTTCAAATATGGGAACCCTATAACAGCCAGGAAAGAACTTAGGTCTCCCAAGTCCCAGGTCAGTACCAGAATGGTCACTATCCACCTCACGATTCAGGATAAATTATAAGCCTACCAATACATACTGTAGAAATAGTCTTGCAGAAGCAACATTATGCAAAAGTCATAACGCTGTATTTAAGGCAATGAGAGTCACACCCATTTTTAACTTTATAAGGATAAAGCTTAAGTATACAATTTAAATAAAACTTGCTCTTTATAGTCACTTTCTTGAGTGTGTGAAGGTAGGCATCTAAATTGCATCTGAGCATTCAAATAAGTAATCAATAGGATATCTACTTATTTGGACGTCTTGCTGTAGATTCATATGCATAATTTAAGCCATCCAGGTTTTCAAAGTGATGGCACAGATAAAAAGGAAATTAAAAAGTCAGATTCCTGGCTCTTGGCCACTAAGCACTGTCAAGTTAACTACAAAATGGGACTGTAAAGCTAGATTAGCATTTCCCAACAGGGGGCAGTACCACCCCACTGGGGGTGATTTTGAAGTTCAAGAGGGCGGTAAAAGCTAAGGAGGCAGTAGGGGGTCACTGAGAAACATGCTCAGTGTTAAAATTTTTCAAAGGAGGGGGCGGTAGAAGAACAGTTTCACTGGGATGGGCTCTGCCACAAAAAAAGATGGAAACCACCAAGCTAGGTTAAAAAGCATCGTAAGGATTCCCACAGCCTTATTCTCAAAGGAATACAAGTCATCTCCACCATCCTGGCCCACAGTGTAAGGCGCATTCTTAGATGAAAGGGGGAGTGATTAAGGCATTTCTATGCCATGCAATTTCCGGCTGACACAAGGTCCCATGACGCCATATGCAACTTATTTGTATGTGAAGTTTCAAAGGGGCAGCCATGTTAGTCTAGTTCAGTGAAACAAAGCAGGACTCCTGTGGCACTTAAAAACTAATGGATTTATTTATTGCATGAGCTTTCATGGGAGAAAATTTCTCCCACAAATGCTTATGTAATAAATAAATTTGCTAGTCTTTAAATGCCACAGGACTCCTTGTTTAATTTGTATGTGGTTGTCTAAGGGACTGAACCCAGGATCAAAAGAATGAAGACCTCTCCCCTCAGAATTTCTTGGCCAGAGCACAGAATCCAGCCCTCCTAACTCTCCCTCATCATGCTGCTGGAAATCTTGCTCCAGAAATGATTCCAAATTGAAATATAAGCAAATACAAATAGAGGGATGATTGAAAAACACAATTATTAATCTCTGTGAACCTAGGGACATATAAATTGCCATTCATACCAACTACATCATGTAACAGATTTTATCTGAATACTGAACGTTTGAATTCCTTCAGGCATTTAAATTATTTTTTTTTACAGATCAGGATAACAATACTATTCAAGTAGTAGCAAAGCACACGCCAGAAGCCAGAAATGAAAAAAAGCAATGTTAGGTCCATCTTGCCCATCTAACTGTCAGTTTCACGTTAGCTACAACCATCTTTAGTACTTAGGCTATTTATTTATAAAATGAACAAATGATGAAGCTTCCATCATTCCCCTTTCCAAGGGAGTCTACAGTCTAATAGAACTCATGTTTTTTTCTGACATTCAGCTTGTATTTTATGGATCACAACATGCTACCGTTTAACAGTTAGACTTTCCTGTAAATATTCATGTCTCATTGCATTATGAAACCACAATATATTGGTGTGAAAAATGGATAGAGATTCCATACCCAAACAATGTAAAAAGACCTTTTCAACCTTAAAGTCAAGGACTCAAAAATTAGGAATTGCTGGATTTGATGGCATCTGCAACTTCAATTCTTTCATCTTGTATATATACAGTGAGCCATTTGGAGGTAAGAACACATCATGGACTACTACCTTGCGGTCCCTTCTGACCTTGTGTTTTTATGATTTCACACTATTCCCCCCACCCCACAGGACCTCAATTCACTACAACACAAAAGAGATTCTTTTCTAAATCAGGGCTTCAGTGCAGCAGTTATAAAGTGTGTAGGTAACAAGGCAGGCAGGAAGGGAAAGAACGGGTTTGACTCTAACCCATTGGAATTATCTCTAGGGAAAATTAGCTATGTCTACATATAGTCTGTTAACACTACTTAACTAAAGTAGACCTAACAACTTTCAATTTGAATTAAGGGGAATCAAACTAACATGCCTTTGCTGCAAAATCAAGGTCAAATTAGCATGTCCCTGCACAGGACTTGTTAATTTGACCCAGGAAGGGGCACTGTGGGAAGTGTGGCAAAATGGACCCCGAGATGGACCATTGCCGCAGCCAATCCCATAAAAGGAGGAAGTGACTTTGCTTACTCTGTACACTCTAGCAGGCAAGGAGCAGAGCAAGGCCATGGACCATGCCCAGCTACCCTTGCTTGCCACCCCATTGCCCAGCAGCTGCTCAGCTGCATGCACAGCACTGTGAGGGTGAAGTGTACTCTCCCTGGACAGCAGCAGCAGCAGAGGCGGACAGCAGCTCTACCACCACGCTGGCTGTGCAAGCGGCCACTGCCACCTGTCATGCTCTGTGCCCCATCACATGTGGGTGCTTGAAAGTAGCGATGACTGGTGGGAGAGGATTGTTCAGAGGACATGGGATGATGAACAGTGGCAGCGCAACCTGTGCATGATGAGGCAGACCCTCATGGAGCTGGTCAGGGAGCTCGCCCCAGACCTCCAGCACAGGACCACACATATGCGACCTGCCCTCCCAGTGGGCAGGCAAATGGATATTGCAGTATGGAAAATGGCCACCCCTAAGTCTTATCACTCTTTAGTGCACCACTTCAGGGTCAGGATGGCCACTGTGGGAGCTGTGCTAAAGCAGGTCTGCAAGGCTATAAACCTGGTCCTGCTGGTCCACCTCATCTCCCTGGGCAACCTGGAGGACATCCTGAATGGTGTCTCCGTGCTTGGATTCCCTAACTGTTTGGGCATCCTGGATGTTATTCATATCCTAATCAGAGCCCCCGGCACATCGCACAGTGGAGTACTGCACTAGGAAGGGGTACCACTCCATGCTGCTCCAAGCCCTGGTAGACCACTGGGGCATATTTACTAACATTTATGTTGGCTGGCCAGGGAGGGCACATGACTCATGGGTGTTCTGAAATCCAGCGCTCTACAGGGGCATGCCAGAGACCAGCCGGGACACCGAGTCGGCCCCAAGCAGGGCAGTAAAGATCTGGGAGGCCCTAATGGACCTCTTCCTTGAGGAGGAGCACTGAGGACTGCCTGCACGGCCACACGACCTCACCACCTCAATGCAGCACACTCCTGCCCCACACAGACACCCCACCTTACTGAAATAATAATATAAAAAAAAGGCTCAGAACTGTTGGTTCCAAACGTTTATTGAGACACAATCAGGGGAGTGGGGGGGCAGAAGTGGGGAGATAGTGGGGGGGCCATTCCCGCACGATGGGGGGGGCTGGGTTCGGCCTTCCCTGTGCCCACCCTGGGTCCCAGGGAGCTGTGGGTGAGGCACACTGGGGTCCCGGGGGCAAGGGGGGTTGGTCTGCAGCGACAGGGGGGTGAAACTTTTGGCCAGCCTGGCCACGCTGGCCGCCATGCCCTGGAGGGTCATGCCCACGGTCGACAGAGCAACACTAACTGGCTCAAGGGTCAGCATCTGGCACTCTTGGATGGCTCCCCACTGCTCCTCAATAGCAAGGGCCCACTCAAGGAGTCAGAGGGCAGAGTCCTGGCGTGCTGCCACCTGGCCCCACTAGGTCTGCACACCTTCTTTGGGCCTCTGGGCCAGCTTGATGATCTCCTGGAGGAGGTCTTCCCAGGTCCTGCGCATGCTTCTCTGTCACCTGAGGCCTTGGTGTAGGCTCCCTGGACCTCAACACCTATCAAGATGACAAGCTGCTGAACAGAAGTGGGGAACAGCAT
Organism: Podocnemis expansa; assembly: GCA_007922195.1. Classification (NCBI taxonomy): domain Eukaryota; kingdom Metazoa; phylum Chordata; order Testudines; family Podocnemididae; genus Podocnemis; species Podocnemis expansa. Next base: position 124,063,622 of record ML681963.1, read on the forward strand.
TAGGCCCATGACGTGCCTGCCACGGTCTGACAGCAGTGGACACCTAGATCCAGAAGGCCCCTGCATCGTGGGATGTTCCCACCACCCCCTGGGCACACACGTCCCTGCTCTCCAGCCCAGGCTGGCCATGATGCTCACAGTGGCATGCAGCTATGGGGTGCTACCAGCACTTGGCCCATTTCCTAAGGCTTTGTGCCAGGGGTGCTGCCTGCATGCCCAACGCTACCAGCTAGGGTTTCCCCCCAACTCCTTTCCCTCCTGGTGCCTCTACCATGCAGGTGTCTAGTTCCCCTTCTGACAAACATTCCCCAGCCCCTGCAACTCATGGGATCATTTCCCTCCCCCAGCCGCCTTGCACCCTGCCTGCCCAGGGACCCCTTCCCTTCCACTGCTATAGACCGGCACCAGCTGATCCACATTGGGAGAGGAGGGGAGGACTTACCAACAGTTGCCACTGATGTCTGCCGTGATGTCCTCTCCTCCGGGTCCTCCTCCTCTTGTGCCTCCTGGTTGCCGTCCGTGGCTGGTCCCTCTTTCAAGGCAGTAAACAGCTTGGGGCTGGTGGATGCTGCAAGGCATGGTGGTGCCCCCTCCGATTCCCTGGCCCCGACATCTACAGGAATGTCTTCCTTTGCGGAGCCTCCCTCTGGGTCACTGGGCTCAAAGGGGGGCTCTGCAGAGTCGACAGTCCTGCCAGGAAGTGCACTGGGCTCCGGGCCAAGGAACCTGTCGAGCTCCCACTAGTAGGTGCACATGCCCCCACACGCCATTCCCCGGGGCCGCCTTGCCTCCCAGACTCTGGCATGGTCCTGCATGGTCCAGGGGTGCCCTTTTGCAGTTAGAGCTGTTGTGATTTCTGCATAAATTTCCCAGCTGCAGTGGCTGCTCCACAACTGGGACAGGATATTCTCTGTCCCCAAATACTGAAGAGACAGAAGACCTCCTGATGGCTCCAAACTGGCTCCCTGTGCTGCCCTCTGCCATTTTTGTGGCTGGAGGCAGCTTTTTTAAACAGGCAGAGGCAAAGGGTGCACCTGTGAAGCTGGAGGGGATGCTGTGCCCTAAGCACTTCCTCTTCCTGGTGCCAGGCACCTTGGAAGGGGAAGAGAAAACCGCGGTTAATTCAACCTAATGTTCATCCGAATTAATGCAGCTACACAGTGTCAATTCGAACTTGCCAGTTTGAACTAACGGTTGCTTCGAAGTTACATGAGGTTTTGTAATTTCAAAGTATTGTCTCCTCAATTTGACCTAAAGGAAGCCTTTTTTTAAATTCCACCTAATGTTTATTAGGTAAAATTAAACGGTGTGTGTAGACATACCCACTAGTTTTTAATCACAGCCACAGTTTTCCTAAGGAATGATGAGAAAGTAAATCAGATGAAAATCTTCATGAATGGTCATTTTGCATTGTTATGTAATAGAGGGATCAATATATAATATGCCTTTATTTAATCTCTCATGTTTAGTTCCACAGTAGGTGCAACTAGAGAACATCAGATTTAATGCAACCAAATATTAATGGAGGAAGCCCACTGCTACCAAAGATCACATGTAAGAGTTTCTTTGAGATTCATTGAAAATAGAATAGAATCTTTACTTAGTCCCAGACATAACAGCTATGTCAAAAAACAATTCTTCACCACTGGGGAAACAAAAGCAAAAAAACCCAAACAAACCACTGAACATTTATGGCCTTGCCTGGTATTTTCTTCGGTTTCTGAAAGGGTAAAAGTCTCAGAGGAAGAGATAGAAAGAAAGAAAGAGACCACTTTAGCCATCCAAGCAAAGGACCTGTTTTGTGAGAACTTCTTTGCAAAAATAGTGTAATTTCTTTCTTAGGCAAATTAATAATTTTCTGTGTGCTGGCAGAAAATTATATTTCTCCTTAGATCACATGTTCAAATTCATGTGAGTTTTCCACTGAAACGTCAATGGTGTTTTTTTTTGTTTTTTTTTTTTTTTGCTTGCAAATAACTGCAAAGCCAAAATGGATAGTTTCACGCTGCCTTACTGACACGCTTGGCAAAGTACTGCAGTATAAATTTGTCTTTCAAGCCGTAAGCCATTAAAATATGACTAAATAATAATGAGCATTTCTGAAGGGAATAAATACAAAGCAAAATGCTTAAGTGCTAACAGACCTGTTGCCTGAGAAAATCAACTCTACTTTAGTACATAAAACTGTCATTATTTAAAAAAAATAGAAAAAGGAGGGATACAAATAGAGCAAGAAACTACACATTCTGGGGAATATCTCAGATCCCCACTGAAACCAAGGGATAACTCAGAGTAAGGGACTATTCCACTGAGAAAAGTTAGGAGAATTTGGACCTTGGAATATTACTTCTACTTCTGGAACAGACTGAGGTGTATCTGATTATTTTTATCTTACTCTGATTTATCTTAGAGAAAGTACTATCCTGGCTGATTTATCAGCTATTTTCTTCTTCACTCCCATCACCTTTGAATATAATCTATTTACTCTTATTGATGTGTGTTTGCAAAGGCAATCAGGCATGCTGCTCTGGGCATATGGCACACTGCCACAGTATTCTTGTTGCTGTTGTTTTCAGCTATGGACTCAGCAGTTAATTGTATTGGCTCATTCATCATGTAATATAATACTGGTATAGTGTACAATTTGTACTTTTAATACCATTGTAGAAAATACTTAGTTTTTTATTCCTTTCAAAATGTTTGCCTGTTTACTTGCTCCTTTACTAGAAACTGAATGTTACGTGTTCCACAGTTCATCACTTAAGTACATTACTCATAAACTAACTGGTGCCACTGTTGATTCAGTCTTTATTCTCAATAACTTACCAGTTCTGTAGCTTCTGAAGCAACTTAGTGTCAAAGAGAACCATTTCCTGAAATATTTCTACTTCCTATGAATAACGAACCAGGTTATTCAACGGCATATTCATAAATCTACAGCTGGAGGACCTTGAAAATTAATTGCTGAAGTCTGCATCATCTACATAAGCTTCACCATTATAGTTTGTGCTCCAACTAAACAGGACATTCACCTATTATTTCTGTTGCTTAACTCCAGAATTATTCAATTTTCTTCCTGGTTTCTGTTCCCTGTATCCATGGCAGCCACATCTCACACAGTGGGCTTGCTGAAAAACAAGCTTAAATTGTTGGCACAAAGCAAGGAAGTAAAGCAGGTGTGAAAAATACAACAGTAACTTGGTTATTAAACCAATAAGGTTGTACTATATTAGAAAATTAGAAAAAAAATTAGAAAAAAATTAGAAAAACTAGAAGAAGCATATTCTTTAGGGCTCAAAGTAAATGGATAGGGTCAGGAGATAAAAGTGATAGATAGAAAGTGGACTAGAAAAAAAAGATGTTAGAAGCAGAAAAGAGAAACTGGAATAATCATACATCTTGAGAATAAAAAGGGAAAATCCACCTGCAGGTACCTACTTTCCATCTTCCCTCTAACACATAAGGAAACATTATGGCTAAAATGCAGTTGATGTGTTTGCATGTGGTGGACAATTAAATGACAGCCATGAAGGGGGACTCCATACTTTGGATGAAATGCATCCCTGCACAAGACCTAAGCACTGCTCACATCCTTATATTAGCGTAAAGACAGATTTTAACAGCCCAGTTAAATGCCTACATCACTGTTAGTAACTGAAATATCAATAACTGCTTTTGACAATAACCGTGGCAAAGACAGTAGGCCTTTGCAGCAATCTTTGACATAACTAGGTATGCTCAAGGGAAATGGGAGGAGGAGAAAGAACACAATTGAGAATTGGACCATGATCCTGTGGTCTCCTGTTAGGCTTTCTTTTAAACTGCTGAAGTATGCTGTACTGAAAGACACGGAGTCTATCTATATTTGACTTCAGGTGTCCGTCTGTTGGGGCCCAGGAGACTGCAGACTCCACAAAAACACATCTGAATAACTAATAGCTTAAAACATCTTACTTAAACTGCTTGCCCAGCAGTTACTGCTGACTGACAAGCTGTGGGACTTCGAGCATGAAAGAGCAGATTTTTGTGGGCACATCACAAGATGACCAGCAGCAGATGGAAAGCCAGCCATCAAGTCTGTTGGTGATCCACTCTAAGACCCCTGCAGTTACTTTTGGGGTAATTATTGGTTTCGGGGGCTCTAACTTGTTACTTACGGGTGTATGTGCTGGACATTTAGTAAGACAGAAGCTTCAAGTGAAAGCACTCTTGTGTGCCAACCATTTATCAGACTCACTGTGTCCCATTGTGGGTTTTTTGTTGTTGTTTTTTTGGTTGTTGTTTTGCTGCCATCTCCTCACAAAGAGTAGTTACCAAAAGCTATGGGCTTAACAAAAACAAAAACAGGCAATGCTAGGACTGAAAAATAAAGTTAGTCCAAATATAGGAACAAAAGCTTTACTAATGTTTTCCCCCTTTTTTAAACTGTTTCATACAGGTTTTCAAAACTGAGTAATAAAATTAATTTCCAAATGAGGCTGTTGTATGCTAGCAATAACCAAGTAGTAAATAGGCTCTACGCTGAGCTTCTGTACAGGAGTGAGTTTCAACCTGCTCATGCAGTGCACAGCCACGGTCTCAGCCTCACTGGACTGGGGGAGTTTCTGGGTGATTGGAAGAAGCCCAAGAGAGTTTATGAACAGCACAGCTCTGCTAATTTGCACATCTTCACTGGTGGAAAGCAGGACACATAACATGCCATGCCTGCTGTTCTTTCAGCATCATACAGTAACAGCTTTGCCTGTGGAACACACTAGCTATCATGGACTCAAGCCTCTGGTCATACTCTGCCCCATGACCCCAGGCTTTCTGAGTACTCAAGCCACTTGCCTGGATTTGGCCTTCTCCCCCAAAGATTTGGCCATAAGAACTAGATATTATTCTCAGGTTTTTGATACCTCACAACTATTGGCTCTTTCCTGAAAAGACTTAGTTTGGGGATACTTTGTAAGCCATTGTACAGCACTGCAGTTTTCTAATGCAGAATTGGAACAATTTCAGTATATTCTAGTACAGTGGTTTTCAGTTGTAGGGTTGGGACCCAGCACTGGGTGTCAGAGCCTCAGGTAATGGGTTGTGGAGCCCCATGTTGCCACTGCCAAAAAACTGCAATGCGTTGCTCAAAGATGTAGTTGTTGGGTCATGGACAAAAATGATTTTTTTCAACTGGATCCTGAGAAAAAGAAGTTTGAAAACCACTGTTCTAGTAGATCTATAAGCAAATATATATGAAAAAAATATTAATACGACACACATCACATTGAAACCAAAAAGGTGAGGAGTTGCCACACAAAGAATTGTGAGTTTTTTACAGTTCCAGTGTCCTGCATGCCACTAGGGAATTGGTGTGTGGTATCTTCATTTTTTAAATGAAAGTGCAGTATTCTACAGAAGTAGTTAAATATTGAACGCTAAATGCTTCACTAGCTATTCGGGACACAGTCTAAGGATTAGTCACTAGCAGTTAATTTTTTAAGATACTAAATCTGTGTAAAAATTTCAACCCTGGGAAATGATTACTGCAATATGAATTTGTTTGGAAAGTACCAGTATAAATCCTCAAAACAAACACAATTAGACCACTTTGGGGGCTCTAGTCATTCTCCACAACATGCATGCATTAGTTCTACTAATAGACAGAAACCAAGAGGAAAACATAATCTATGAGCAAAGATCTTGATCATCCATTTACACAATGTTGAATTTTCTACAACAAATCCTCACCACATCTGTGCTGTTTATTGACTTCTCTTCAAAAGTAATGAACAATACAACAGACAACAGCAGGACAGTAACATAGTTGAGGGTGCAATTCTGCCTCCAGTAAAGTCAGTAGCAAGACTCTCATTAATGTCTATGGGACAAAAATATCACTGTGAAAGTTTAGAACCAAAATTTTGGCACTAGAATGACTGGCAGTCCTGATTTATTACGGACAGTCTGGATATTTGGGACTATGTCTTACATAGATGTTTATTACACTCAACATGCCATCCTGATTTTTCATATTTGCTATCTGATCACCCTAAGTAGCACAATGGTATAAGTGGGAAAAAGGCCTCCCTATGATCTCTGTGCCAGCATCACAGGAGGAACGTATGTTCTATAAGGGTGCAACATCCCCTCCTTTTTCAGAAGGGTAGGAAGGAGTGGACTGTGGTGAGAAATGATTAAAACCTTGTCTCATCCCTTGCAACACATGTCCAGTGTAGTTGTGCTATGTGTAAATCAAATTTACTCCCTTCCTGGAGAGTGAGTGTAATTGATAGAGAGACTCATTCTCCAAGTCTCAATCTCCATTCCATGTTGCTCTGCCCTGTGAGTACCTATGTAATGCCCCGTGCTCTGACTTTGTTTGAGTGAGCCCTTTATGGCTTTTAGAAGATTAGCTAGCAACTTTTGCATTCCTCTCCTCATGTTTTAAGTACTTTGAAGCATCACTGACTGTACTGGTTGGGAATTAACCTGACAGATGTTTTTGGAAAGCATGTGACTCATATCTCTGACACAGAACTTTATGTTACTAACAGCAGTAGAGGCAGGGTCGGCTCTAGGGATGAGCCAGTGTGAAACTGGCTCGACGCACCAATGCATAGGAGCTCTGGGAAGCTGGACCCCACACTTCTGCCCCTCCCCTGAGCCGGCCACTCCACCTCTCTGTGGGTGGAGCAGGCCAGCCCCTGGGTCGGATTCTGCTCTCTCACCCCACCTCTGGACTGGCCCAGGGGAGGGTGAACGAGTGGAGCCTGCCCTCTGGGCTGGCCCGCTCCGCCCCACGGCCAGCTGTTCCCTGCCCTAAAATGGAGAGGTAGAGGAGCTGCTAAAGTGAAAGCTGACTCAGGGCACCACAACCCCTTGAGCTAGCCTACCCCTTGAGCAAGAGGTAACCCTATGCCTATTAAAAACCATTAAGACATCTGACATTGATTTGAATAGACTGGACTCAACCATAGGAAAAAACCCATCTTGTATGAATATTTTTGTTTCACTTGGTAGAACAATTAATACTTCATTCAGTTGTCTGTTCATAGATTGTCAGAAAAGAGGTCACATTTGTGAGATGTATTTACTATTTTACATTTTCTCTCAGGCTACCTCATCAGACTTTTTCCAAAGGGGTAGTCATGTTACTTTAGTTTAGCAAAACAATGAGTCCTGTGCCACTTTTAAAGAGTAACAAATTTATTTATCTCATGAGCTTTCGTGGGAGAAAAATCCCACTTTGTCAAAGCATTACATGCAGTGGGATTTTCTCCCATGAAAGCTCGCATTAAACAAATTTGTTATTCTTTAAAAGCGCCACAGAACTCCTTGTTTGTTTCATCAGACTTTAAAATTTTAACTCGTGGTACACTGCCAACCAATTCCTTTCTGTAAGTTCACCCATCTTCGAAGCATCTGAGGAAGTGGGATCTTCTCCCACGAAAGCTCATGCAAAAAATAAATCTGTTAGTCTTAAAGTGCCACACAACTGCTTGTTGTTTTTTTACTGGACTAGACTAACACGGCTATCCCTTTGGAAACCAAATCCAAGTCAGTCAGTCAATAGCAATATTTCTCCTCCTCGATTGAAAGAGCAGAATTGTACTAATCAGTCCTCCAGTACACAAATTTGACTGAAGATATCTGTAAAAACATTTTGCAGTATTTGTTAGTGATGAAGTTACTAAAGGAAAAATATCCGCAAAAACTAGTTTAAGTTCTCTTAAAGTGCAGCTGTGTGTATGAGGGTGGGAAAAAAATCAGAATGATGGTAGCTAATTCAAGTGTGGAACTCGATTGGTCAATTTCAATAATGTCTGAGGCCATGATTCAGGAAAACACCCCTGCTCAAGAAAGCATTTAAGCATGTTCTAACTTTAATCTGAAACCTATAGAATTTAAACATATCCTTAAGTCCTTTCCTGATTTGGGACCTCATTCCAAATATATTAATAATCATGTGTTACGTGCAAGAAGTCAAAATCCCACACCCCTTATTTTACTTAGTCTTCTGTAAAAGCCACCCAAATCACTGTTAGATTTGCTGGAGTAAGGAATGGATAAGCACAGGACAGTCCATCTACTGATATTTTTAATGTATATTTGAATTAAAAATAAAGTGTCACCAGTCAGCTTTTTGGAGAGATGTTTAACAAGAGCTCTGTTAAAAATGGTCTAGTGCAAAAGGTCCCAGCCTGATCTGGAGGCCAGCAGTGGCGTACAGAACACTTGCTAGCGATTGGCAGGAACTGGATCATCCCACAATTCTGGTTCTCTTCCTCCACCTGCCATAGCATTAAAAGAAAACTGCAAACACTACTCCTAACATACTTCACTAATATAAAACTTATCCATACAAGTAATTCCTGTAGTTACCACTGAATGTCATGCAACTGCCAATAGGAAGGGAAATGGGTACATGAGCAGGGATGTCAGCCTTGCATTTTAGTTTTTATTGACATGAAGATCTGAAGTTGAGTTTTTTTCCTGGTATGGTAAACTTTTTACTGACATCACTAACAGTACAATCATCTTACAACATTACAATCATATCGTAATATTAGCAGCAGAGGAAAGCTACCAGACTAGAGAGCCAGGAAGGGTAGAGGGAAATGAGGCAAGGGGCAGGAGGGGGTATAAAGGGAGGAATGCCAAGCCAGGGGACAGTGGAGAGTGCTGAGGAAGGCTCTGGGAAGGAGTGGCAAAGATCCCCACCACAGGCAGGCATGGGGGGTTACAGGTACAATGGCACATGGGTCTCCCCCCAGGAGCAGAGAGAAACCCACTGAGCATCTGTCTAATCTGCATCCTGCTAATGCTCAGCGAGACTCCCTGGGTGCAGAAGCAGCCTCTACTTGGAGGCTCAGTGACTCATCCCATGGAGACAGGCTCAGTGGAGTGCATGGGGGCAGGAATCCAGCTGCGCAAAGGACCCCTCTCACTGCCCCACCTCTGGCCCTGCCATGGAGGGCAGTTAAAGCAATTGCTGAACATTGGTAATTTACACGCCAGGGTGTCCTCCCTGCCCCATTAGCTCCACAGCCCCTTCCTTACCCCCGGGTCAGATCCATGGGCCTACGCAGGGCTTCCTGCATGATGCTTGAGTGCTCCTTCTACTGTTGCGTGCTGCCCCCTCAGTCCTAGTGCTGGAACATCTCTATTTCTGCGTATGCTGGGCAGGTCAATAGACCTAAGAAAGCAAACATAAAAACCCCACAACACACAGTCAACCCGTGGAACTCCTTGTCAGAGGATGTTGTAAAGGCCAAGAACAAACAGGTTAAACCAAAAAAAACCCAACGAGATAAGTTCATGGTGTATAGGTCCATCAATGGCTACTAACCAGAACAGGTAGGGGATATTTTGTCACAGGCTTGGAATGGACAATGGGATGGATCACTTGATGATTACCTGTTCTATGCATTCCCTCTGAAGCACCTGGCACTGGCCCATTGTTGGAAGGCAAGATGCTAGATGGATAGATACAAGATACTAGACTAGATGTACCCATTGTCTGAGTCATGGTGGCTATTGTGTATGTTATCTGAATCTGAGCAGACACAATATAAAGGCAAACAATTCTGACATCCAGGCATATGTATCCAAGTTAAAGCATTGCATGACTCAGACTAAAAAGTAGATTAATTTACAATGAATTCCATGTGCGTACTCGCAAGAGAAATAATTCTAAAATATAAAGAAACTGATGCTGTAGCAAGTTAAATAGCTCAAGGATACAAACAAACAACTCAGCTTCTTCTGCTGCTTGCTTATTGATATTACAGCACACTAGCTGACTCACTGAAATAAAACATTTAGGAAAACACTACTGCACAAGAGTAGCTTTTTGAATAAGAGACTAGAATAAACCTGCTCAAACATGTAACCAATTACCTTAATCGGATAAGGTTCACTGAACCAGAAACTCCCGACAATGTATATATTGCACCCAGTAATAGCATTAATAAGTCCTAGTCATAAAATGTTAATTTCATTCCATTAAAACTCACTAACGCTCCCTATGAAATTTTAAATATTGTTTGCTCAGTTTTCCCCCTTCTAATTGGTGACAAAAAAATGCTTCCACTTTGTATTGCTATGTGAAGCCAGAGATAATTCAGGGAGCCTGAGGATGTGAACTTCTTTGATATTTTTCTCTGACTTTAGAGAATCTTTAAGCAATACATTACAATTATGTAAATATTACCCTTCCCATGGGGGATAAATGCCTGTGAGACATCAGATTACAGCATACTAAATTATTAGAGCTACTCATGACCTGAATGCATTTTTATTTTTCTTATGGAACAACTCAGTCCTGCTCCCATTAAAGAATCTGGGCACTGACTTTAATAGGTGGAGGATTCATCTCATTCTTTTAAATAATACCTGGGGGCGGAGAGCACTATTTAATAATGTCCCATGTAACAACTTGCATCTACAGTATAAAAAAGTTTTTCCACAGTTAGAACCATGATTTATTCTTAACAGCACCTCCCATTCATACATAGCATCTTGAGAACACTCCTGTAAAGCAACTATGTATTATTACACACATGTAACAGCTGGGCAACCAGTTAGTGGATTATAAAGTGCTGTGGACTATAAAGTATGTTGAGACCACGTGGTGACAGAAATCATATATGTGAAATACACCTGTCCATCTCACTCTAGCCATGCACTCTCGTTAAATGATGGCACCGCCTGGTACTGATGAGCCTTGTGATTACAGGACTCTGTGAGAGAAGGAGCTGCAGCTGCACTGAGAAAATATGAAGCAAAGCCTCTTACAAAAGTAAAGGCAATTATGCAGGAACTCAGTCCCTCAGTTTTGGAATGTTTTGTTTTGTTATTTCTGGGCTTTATAAGATGCTGAGGCACTGATGGATGGTAACAGACTAAACAATTTCTTGAGTTCGCCTTTGCTCACTTGTTGGTTTTATTGTTATTTAAGGCTCAACACAGCAGAAGCATAGCTCCGATGGAGCGTGGAGAAACTGTTCGCACACTCTTTGCTCCATGAAGCCATGTGAAATACAGATAACAAGCATAGGTCCTCAGGGAGCATAGGACAGTTGGACCCTCAGCCTCATATCGCAAAAACAGAACAGTAAGAAACGAACAGTTTAGGCATGAGCAGGTTTGTATGGTACCTTGAAGACAAGGATGGGTTAAAGTATAATTTGGTGGGCCCTGGAACCCACCTAAATTGGTGGGCCCCCCTCAAACACATTTGGGCCCCCCTCCACAGAGGTTGCAGGCCCCTTCATGCACCTCAGCTACTGCCTCACCACACCTACCCCCATGCCAGCTACTGCCCCCCACGCCTACCCCCATCCCAGCTACTGCTCCTGGCCCCCATCTCACCACTGGTCCCCCGAACCTTTTCCCAACCCCCTACCAAACCCAATGTGTCACTGATGGTCCCCATGGTCCCCCAAACCTTCCCCAACCACTTGCCATGCCATCTTCCCCTCTGCCCCAGTCTAGCCCCCTCGCCCATGCCCTTTCTCTGCCAAGCCCGCTTGCCTATCCCTAAAAACAAGCCCCACAGGACCCCCTCACCTGGCCACCATGGGGAGTGGCCCCAGCCTGGGCTGAGGCTTCGGCCTAGAGCCTATTCTCACTGAGCATGCTCAGAGCTTCTAAGCATGCTCAGTGAGATCAGGCTGGGGGGATGGAGTTTTAAAAGTTTCCTGTCCTGCTGGAACATGGTGGACTGCCATTCTGGACCTCACTATTTTTAGAGGCTTAATGTTGGGGCCCCTAAAAATAGAAGATGGAGCCAGAATGCCGCATTCCAAGGCCAACTATTTTTAAATGGTGGGCACCGGAACACGGTGTTCTGGCTCCATTTTCTAATTTGGGGGGCCCTGGAATACTGGTCACCTAAAAATAGTGGGCCCTGGAACAGCATTCTACTACATTCCATCTCACTTTAACCCCTGAAGGCAAGGATGGGAAGAGGACGGTGCCGTTCACTGACCACATGCACTGCCTTTAGGTATGGGGACAGCTGTGGCAGCTTTCATCACATGTAGCAGCCCCTTTTGACGGACATTCAGCCCCTGAAGTGGTTTCCTCATTCTCACGACCCACCTTCCAAGGGTAATAGAGTCCAAATACAGCTGAAATCCACTGACTTTAGGCCAGGTCTCAAGCCCTTCCCCAGGCTCAGTCAACTGTCTTTGCTTTCTTTCATCAGAGGCTCTTTTAAACCCTTTTCCTTGGTGTGCCAGGAGAAGAATCCAGGCCCTCCATCTGCACTGGGTTCCCTTCCAGCCTAGGCCCACTATCTCCGCAGCTACCACTATACGCCCTACACAGCTAAAAATCTGCATGGTCAGACATGCTGCTGCTTCCCTGTGCCACTTCCTACCTCAGTCTGCTTCCAGCTTCCTTTAATAAAGCAACCATTCCAGTGCTGTATCCCCAGAGGTTCCAGCTTCTTTGACCCACTTTCTGCCAGTTGGTAGCTGATACAGAGGTGCCTCTCAGAGCAGCCTGTTCTGCAGGCTCCTAACCCAGCTGTACATGGTCTGCCCAATTAGCTGCAGCTGAGGAGGCAGTTACTCCGTCTGCATCATAACATTTTAGTGACTGACACAGGATGGCCCTGACTCACCCCACCACCAACCTGAATTTGATGCAGACAGCACTGCACAGCTCATGAAATAATTTAAAAAGGAGAGCCACATAGTGGCTATGTCTACACTAGGGGCTTAAGGAGATTTATGGAAAGCCAGGGCTATATTTAGAATTTATTATGTCCATTCAAGTACTTGCTTATGTTAACTTAATAACTCCTGCACTGTAAGTCGACTTAAGCTTTTAAGCCTGTGAAATAGACCAGGTGGCTCAGAGCCTGTGAAATTCACTAGGCTCCGAGGCGCCTGCCAGCAGTGGTGAGCAACTTGGGGCCATATCGGGCTCCAAGCTTTCTGCCACCTCCAGCAAGGGGCTCAGAGCCAGATCAGACTCCACTCCCCTTGCCACTGGGGGTAGGAACTAGCTCCTAGTCCCCACTGCCTGTAGTAAGGGGCTTGGGGACAGACTGGGCTCCCAGCCCATTGGTGCAGGTGGTGGGGGCTGGCAGCCTGTTTCTGCAGCCTGCAGAGAGGGGCTGGGAGCCCGATCTGGTTCCCAGCCCTTCGCTGCAGGCTGCAGGAGCTGACTCCTAGCTCCTTGCTGTACAGCAGGAGCCAGATTGGCCCCGGGGCCGGATCAAGGACCCAGAGTCAGATCACAACCCAAGGCAGAGAAGGAGGTGGGTAGGGTATGTCCACTAATGTAGGCATACCGCTAAGTCGACTTCACAAGACTTCACTAATGTAGACATAGCCAGTCTGCGTAATGGGAGAGGGAAATTGTTTTGGCTGCTGTATGGACTGGTCAGAAATGAGATAACAATCAGAACAGAGTTGTATGGTATGGTAGTCAGGATGCAAAGAATACTAATCAAGAGACACGAGTTCCAAAGAAAGGGAAAACACTGAATCTGATATGGTAGTGACACAATCTGTTCACACATAAGGATACAGAAAAGAGATAATGAAAGGATGAAATATTTATATTATGATTAAGGCTTTGACACAAGCTGCAGGCTAAAGACGATATTTTCTTGGAATTAATACACACATCCATGTTCCTATCTTTAAGCATCGGAAGTACATATCTATGAATATCAGGATAAGGAGTTGTTTGAAATGTTTAAGGGTCTCTGTGCTTTCTCTTTATACAGTATCATGAAAAATGGGTGTTATCACCACATAATCATACATTGCTCAACGTGATCCTGGTCTCATTTCTGCCTAGTCTGTGTTAAGCAGTGTGAGCTCATTTTAAAAATCTCCAAAGTGAACTGCTAGATTTTTACAGCATCCCACAGGGGTTATGCTACTTTGGATCATCTTCTGAGAAAGAATCTGCAGCTATAGACTTTGAAGCTCTGTGTTGTTTTAAGATACTTTCTGCACACAGCCACTGCTCTAAAAATCCTTATAATAAACCACTGAGATGATGCTTAGAGTTTACTCTGTATGGAGACAAGCACTTAATGGCCACTGTCAGGAAGGGATGCAGGAATTTGCATCAAAAAGAGTCCATAAACCTGCCACAGTTTAGTCATAACTCTGCATATGTGGGTGTATCTTAGGGGATGACAATGAAAATAAGTGGCAGAGTATACACCCTGTTTTACTGGAGATGTAATGCATTAAAAGCAGAAATGTATGTACTGTTCTGGAGTCCTAAATTCCCACCATTCCTTATTTTTTGCTATGCAGCATGAATCTCACTAAATTTCTCTCTCTCTTTTTTTTTTTTTAAAAATCCCTTTTCACAAGTCAGGTGGAATTTTACATCTCTAGAACTGTGCATAGAAATGTAAAATTTGATTTAAAAAAACACTGAAGTCTGTGAAATTTTTCTATGGATTTCAAAGTATTTGGATCATCAGCAAATGGCCTACTACATTATTAACATACACACATACCCCTTGATTCTTTCCACCATCCAAATAAGATCCCTCTTTTAATGCTCATGTTTTATTTACACCCCCACAACTGTATACTTCCTTGACAGGACTGCTTTACTTCATGAGGTTTTAGCATTCAAATAGCATACTGACTTTTAATTGGTTTTGTTATCTGCTCAATGAAATATTACATTAAGCTACCCTGACACAATAATTCCCATTATATGTTTCCAAGCAGTGCCATATATACAAGAAAATAAAGACAGCAAATAAAAGTGTGCAAAAAATGTAACTTCCTGTGTTATATAACAGGGCTTGAACTAGAGATATTGTCACCTGAGGCAAGCACACTGAAACATCCACCCCCGGGCCCGATCCAGCCCCGGAAGCTGCCAGTAGGCAGTGGGGAACAGGATCCGTCCCCAGCCTCCAGCTGGGCACGCAACTTCCACAGCCCATTGGCCAGCTTCCATTCCTCTGGCTAGACAGGTGGATTGGCAGCTTTCCTGCCAAGTCCCCTGACCCACTGGCCAACTTCCCAGCTCTCCACTCAAGCTGGGCAGGTGAGCAGGCGGCTACTCCAGCCCGCCGGCCAGCTTCCCATCCCTTTGGCTGGGTGGGCAGCTGGGTGGCTTCCCAGCCCTCTGCTGGAGCCAGGCAGGCAGGTTCCCTACTGTATCTCCCAGGCTGCCAGCTGGCTTCCCAGTCCTCCACTCCAGCTGGGCGGGTGGGCACCTTCCCTGCCGAGTTCCCCTGCCAGCCAGCTGTCTTCCCCACCTGCCAGCTGGCCCAGCTTTCCCACTGAGTCCCCGAGCTGGGTGGCACCTTCCCTCTTACCTGGCCATGGATGACAGGTACCCCAGCAGTGCTGCTACCTGGCCATGTGGCATGGCCAGAGGCTTCTCCCCCCCCCCCCCCCCGCCCTGAGCATGCATCTGAGCATGCTCAGGGGCAGAGTGGCAGATTTTAAATGCCTGCAACCCCAGACCCAGTCCCACCCTGGCACCCAAAGGAGTGCCTTCTGGCCAGGTAGGATCCACAGCTGCTAGTCGTGCTTTGGCACCCTCTAAAATTGGCACCTGGGGCTTTACCCTGCTCCCCCTGCCCTAGTTACTGCCATGTTATCTAGCTAGGAAAGCACCAGTGAAAGGTATAGGGCCTTTAGAGCCAGTCTGCCCATTGAGGCAACCTAGGCAGTCACCTAGAGCACCAAAAATTACAGGGTGTCAAGGGGCTCCTCACCCACAGCGTGGATCCCCTCCTGCAGCCGCACCCCCACAACAGTGCCACGGCTCCCTGTCCCTGGCCATATCCAGATCCCCAGCCGAGAATGGATCCTGGTGGTGGTGTCACCACTCCCTGCCCATGGCTCATTCCTGGTAATGGGAGTGCCACTCTCCATCTGTGGCTGGATCTGGATCCCCAGCCAGGGCCAGATGCCAGCAGTGGTGTCACCAGCCCCTTCCCATGGCCAGTTTCCAGGAGCAGCAGTGCTGCTCCCCACCTGCAGCCAGATCTTCGTGGTGGCGGCACCAGTCCCTGTCAGCGGCTGGATCCAGATCCCTGGCCGGGCCTGACTCCTGTGGGAGGAGTGGGGGGGCACCCATGGCATGGGGTGGGGGGAGAGGGGCACCAAAATACCCCCATTACCGAGGATGCCCAGAAACCTTGTGCCAGCCCTGGGGGCCTTCACCAATCATCTTCTCTAAGAGCATTCTCTTTCACCTGGAAATTTTTCCCTTCTGTAGTCTTACAAATCTCCATAAATATTCTGCTTATGAAAACCCTAGTAAAGAATAGGAAAAGACATCCATAGTTATCTGAATATTTTCTGTCTTTAAGAAATAAGTGTAATCCTTCTGCCAGGGCAGGCTGGCAGGACAAGGGCTGGGTTCTATACCTAGGGATTTCCCAATAAGGTAACACAACCAACCAGCTCAAGCCCCCACCCAGATTTCTGGGAATCCTGCACTGTTTCCTGGGCACCCCAAAGGGGTAAGGCTTCCCCACTCGCATGCATGAGACTGAGTGTAGTAAACAGAACTTTTAATAGTAGCAAAACAGAGTATAAAAGGCCAAATAACAGAAATCAGCGCTGATCTAGCTAGTCAGTACAGAGCAAAGTTCCC
Organism: Podocnemis expansa; assembly: GCA_007922195.1. NCBI lineage: Eukaryota > Metazoa > Chordata > Testudines > Podocnemididae > Podocnemis > Podocnemis expansa. The sequence continues at coordinate 124,080,209 of ML681963.1, forward strand.
AACGACTGACCCCGCATAACAGAACATACAAGACTTAATGGCAAAACCAACACTGATCTGTGGAATCAGTACTAACTAGCATCTCAACCAACCCTAGGGTAGGTAGAGAGTGTCTTTCACACCAGCTGTCCACCGACACCATCTACTGGTCACTCACTCCATCCTATAGAACTGTTGCTTGGCTCCACCCACTGTCCACTGGCTCTGCCTTCTGGTCACTCACACCACCCAGCTCGCCACTGGCCATTCTCACCATCCGCCATCTCCACCCACTGTCTGCCAGCTTTGGCCGCTCTCTCCGTCTGCTGCTCCTCTTCAATAATTTCAGCTCAGAGAGTCTGCCTTTCTCCTTCACAGCAGCTCTTAAACATCAAGTAGCATACAAACACCTGCTATCCTTAACATAACAAAAGGCCTCAAATAAGTCCTAGCTAGAACCATAATTTGACAGGGAGACTGAGATGAGAGAGGAAAGCCTCCAGCATTTTGTTACAAAAAAAAGCTAATGTAAAACCCCACCCTTTTCTCTTTCTCAGGCTGAAATATGCAGTTGCCTTTTTTTCAAGCCTCTTTTTAACTAAAGGTAGCTTTTACCCTTTAACTAATCCAGACAGATTTGAAACAAACAGAGAGTAGCAATTTACAAAAGGACAATATTTTGTATTTCCCTTCAGTAGAATTACAGATACTGATAGATTTGTGAGTAGATTAACCCCAAATACCATTACCCACTATGCCTCACACCCAGTTTGCAAATACGATGCTAATACTGGACCCATGCAGATTAGTTGTTCCACTTCAGCAGCTGTTAGGCACAGCTCCTAAGCCTGCCTTACATCAGGTCCACAGATCTGTCACAATGATTCTTCAGCCTGCTTCAGTAGAGGGGAGAACCAGATCCGTCATGTCACAAGCACCTGTGAAAGTTCCTCCCATTGAGATAACATCTACAAAGAGGATGATTCTAATCTGGTTTCTCAAATTACAGAGTGCGTTAAATATACTTTGAGAAAAAGCACATTTTTTTCCTGAGGGGTAGCAGTATTAGTCTGTGTACAGAAAAAACAACAAAAGTCCTGTGGCACCTCAAAGACTAAGGCTGTGTCTACACTTAGATTTTCAGTTTGAATTACTGAATATGAATTAGTCAATTCGAATGAATAATTAACTCGAATTCAGTCAATTTGAATTGACATGGCCACACTAGAAAATCCAGTTTGAATTGGCATGTCCATGAATAGGACTTGCTAGTTCAAATTACGTAGGGGGCGCTATTGTATAGGGAAGAAATCAAGCTGTGGCTAATTCAAACTAACAGTGAATTCGAACTGACCTGGCCACACTGGGTCAATTCGAATTACTCAGTTTGAATTGACCCTGACTTCAAAGTCAAATGAGGTCTGACCAATTCAAAGTCAGCTTTCATCAATTTGAACTGAGGAGTTCCTCAGTTTGAATTGAGGAAAGCCAGTGTGTCCATGCACTTAATAGAACTTGAATTGATGGCAATCAACTCCCATTCAGCTCTAAGTATAGATATACCCTAACAGATTTCTTCAAGCATAAGCTTTTATGGGCACCAACCCACTTTGTCAGATGCCTGAAATGGAAACTACAGTTGAGAGGTATATATACACATGCCACAATGGAGGAGGGCAAGTGTTAGCAAAGCCAATTTAGAGGGCAGATTGTGCCTATTCACATCAGCTGATTACAGGGAGAGAACATGTGAACAGGGACAATTACTTTTTGTAATGTGTTAACCATTCCAAGTCCCTATTCAGACCCAGTCTGATTGTGTCAAGTTTGAAAATCAGCTCCAGCTGTGCAGTTTCACGCTAAAAATCTGTCTTTGCAGTTTCTTTGCTGAGTATGGCAACTTTCCAGTTTGCTACTGAGCAAGCATGGAGATTAAAGTGGTCTCCTGCTAATTTATGGATGTTGCCATTTCTGATGTCTGACTCGTGTCCATTTATTCCTGGTCACAAATCAGACATCAAATGCTTTACTACTCTTCTAATGAAAAAGTTTTTCCTAATATACAACCTAGATGTCCCCTACTTCACAGTTTGCTCTTAGATCTGTTACCTACTGTTAAATATATTAAATGTATACTGGGTCTCATTACAGACAACTCCTAACTTCAAATAAAGTTCATCCCATTGCAGATAGCAGCCATTGGGAAGCCTAATTTAATGAAAAGGAAGTAAAATGTGACCACCTTCAGACGTTCAATTGCAGGAATAGGGCAATCCCAAATTAAAAGACTACTGCCAAAAAACAAAAACAAAACAAAAACATGTTATATTTTTTATTCATTTAAATATATTGTTTTTGGATTTCCTAATGAGGCCTCTCCTTTGTTTTATATGCAAATCAATGCTTAAGAAGGAACATAAGCACATGTAGGGAAGGTATTTCATTTCTCCAGATTTCTGAATAAGGGCTCGAACGGCTGATGTTGGTTATTTTTAAAAGGAACCTGTAGACTTTTGAACCCAGGCATGTTGATGTCAACAACACGGGGCAAAAAGGCTAATACAAATTGGAACTAACATTTGGAATTTTTCACCAGAGAAGCTGTGCAGGAGCGAGGCTGGTTGAGCCTTCAGCTGTGGGGGAGGTAGAAAAAAAATGGAGGGAACTTCAGGAGGTGGGGCACTCCCCTGTTGCCAACAACTGGCAGGTCTTGTTCTGCTCTCCAGGCTATAAGCAGGTTGAGGCACCTTTGGAATGGATTCAGGTACCTTAGCACAAACTAGAATGAATTCTGGTTTTGAGTCATTCAGCTTTTTGAAATTTTTCTAGGGGAAAAATGAAACAAAACACATGCTACACATGCTCTGGCAGTCATTGTTGCCTTATTTCACTCCATAACCTCTCTAATGCAAAATGTTAATCTACTTGTCTGAAGTCCCTTAAATATATCCCTAAATAATTTTTGAAAGTTTAAGCTTCTCACAAGGATTTATTTGTAATGCCAAGAAAAAAGAAAGATTCAAATCCACTCCCACAAGAGGTGTATATCAGTAATCTGGAGAATCTCCATTTCTAAAAGGTAATTTACACTTAAAAGGAGTTTTACGTAGATGTTGAGTAGATTAAAAAACAGATTCTAACATTTTCTGTCACATGCCATTACCTTGCTGATAGACACACTGATGTCACTGGGACAATTTGTGGAGTAGAGTACTAGTAAACACAAGGATTAGAATCTGGCCCTAAACGTAAGCAGTTTAAATTTTGCTGCCAATTCTTATACAAAAACACAGTTATGCTGCTTTGTAGAAACCACTTGAAGTAAAATAACAGTAATTATTAGCCACATACAGGGCTAAATCCTGAGGCCCTTAATCAGCCTGGGGGAGTTCAGGCTTTGATTTATCATATTGTGCAACAGTCAGTATCATTTCTGAAATTCTTGGTACCCTCTTTATAGGCTCTCTCTACACTTCCCAAACTTAGCTCAAATTTGTTAATTAAAACTAAGTTCAAATGTAGTACAAACAACAAACTTTTTAGTTCAAATTAACAATGTGGACTAAGTGAAATTATGGTTAATTCAATGTAACCCACATTGTTAATTCAAACTAACTGCCCTTAGTGCAAACTAACAAAGTGGACTTAAATGTCCACATTGTGCCAAGTTCTAACTAAGGATCGAACTAAGGGCTTGGTTCCACCAAAAGGGTGGGTCTTACTCGTTTGAAATGAAAGTCTAGTATAGGCAGGGACTAAGTTAGTTCAAATTAAATCTCCTTAATTCAAACTAATTTGTGAGTGTAGACATAGCCTAAAAATTCAAGTCTGAAGATATACTTTCTGGCTGCAAGTCTGCTTTGTTTACACATGTAGTATCTTACTCTGTGATAGTCTCATCTGGCAGCTATGAGACTACTGTAAAGTAAGATACTTCTGAACATGAATAAAGTGTAAGAGAATCAGAACTACTGTTGCTGATCCTGTTCTCTTTTTCAGCCCAAATAGGGATGCCAAAACAGATAGATGGTGAGTAAATTATTCTAGGATTAAGCATTGTAATATTGCATTTTACTATTTACAAATCTTCAATTTGACTAGAATCTTCTATGCACTCCTATAATATAAATAATAAACTGCAATCCCAATCATCTGAGGCTCTACCACGTTTTCTTCTATCTGAAATAAGACCATATTTCTCTATTCCATTGCAGAGTCCCTGAGTTATCCAGTCTTACTGAATTTCTCTCACTTCATTTAGTTAATCTGGGGCAGCATGGTGCCCAGAAATCCATGAGTATGTGATAACTGAGAAAGATCACGTGGGACAAACCACACACTACATCTGTCTGTGGCCCCTCATTAAAAAACACCCACATTGAGCACTCCCTTTCACAAAATCCCTGCCATTATCTCACTAAGGGGAAAACTATTTATTTAGTTTTCTGGGGCTTTGGCAACTCACTAAAACCGATGAGCCATAGTAGCTACCTTAAACCCATCAGCACACTGAAACACTGTTAGTTTCATATACACCACTGTGGTAGTTCTGGCAGCATTCATCCTCCTAGTTCTAGTATGACATGCTTCTCTCCTCTTCTAATATTACCATGGAGCAAGCTATCATAGGATATGTTTCTGCCTGCACTAGATGGATAGGATTAGCAACAGCAACACAGCATAAAAGACAGTGCTTCAGCACAAGAAAAAGATTCCCTGTCCTCATTCTTCATAAACTGTGTAAAGGTTCTTTGTCTGGGGGGAGTGGGTCACAATGTAAGCATAATGTAGGCCTGTTTAAAAGCAAATAGCATTGTAAATATAACATTTTTGATTTTGTGTAGCGCATAGAAAGGGTTACAAAAAAAAAATCAGCTAGGCTAACTATCATCGCAATGTAACATCCTGTGACTTTAAGCTGCAAAGTCTCATGGTTGTAAATACTGGTCAGTAACAAACTGCCTTGCTACATTTTTGGTTTCAAAAGCTAAAGGAACACGGAGAGCAATTGTTAAGAATTGTTGATTAAAATTGTAACACATCAAGGACCAAAAGAATACTACTGTACTATCTTGAAAAATTTCTCAAGATTGTAAATTCAGGAGAAAGAATCTCCTGTCTCTGTCAAAATTTATGAGTTAATTGACTAGCAGAGAAATTAAGAAGAAGTGCATTAATCTGTGTGATTGAGGAGTGAATGTGTGTGGAAGTTAAAAGTAATAAGAGGATGCTGGGAGGGAAGATGTACCAGTCCTCAGACTGGCTGAAATGAGTGGAAGAACAAAGAAGATAAGACCCATAGGGATGCAAGATGACAAAGTTTGTAATGGGAACAGAACAGTAAAAATATCACGTTTGTTACATCTATGAATGATAGATCATCACATCAAACATGGGAATAACATGACAGCAGTTTTCATAGTCTTGCATGTAGTCTGGGCCCTATAAAAATGGTGAAAGAAATGGGTGTGTGTGTTTTAAAAAGCAACTTTTCAGGGGTCGTTTTGGTTTCAATAGGCATTTCACAGGGGGAAGAAAAGGAATAGAATTAAAATGGAAATATGCCCCTTAAAATTTTCTTCTTAAAACTTTCCCATAAGTAATGGAATCCCATTAACAGTGCCATAACTAGGCATTTCAGTGCCAGTGGCGTGTTCTGCTTGGACAGTACCCATTACAATGAGTGGCATCTGGAGCAAGTGGGGCAGAATGTGCCCTTTGATAGAGCAGCTAAATGGTGCTGCTCTGGGGCACTCAGGGCAAAGCCCCATTTGCCCTGCCCTAGTTATAGCTCTGCCCATTAATAACCCTTTACAAATCAAAACTACTGATCAGTGCTCAGAGATGTTCAGAGGAGCACCTACGTAAGTAGATATTAGAATACACAGAAGTAGGGATCAAACTTCCAACCTTTTTTTTAAGGTGTTTTAAAGCCAACAATTCATCTGAATCTACAATTCATGCTTAAATATTAAATCTTGTTAAAGACTGTTTATATGGAGGTGTAGAAACTAGAGACAGCTGAGAGGAGAGGAATGTGTGTATTATTTAAAATCTGCAGTGCAAAGCCAGGCAGCTGGGGAAGGTTGTAGGAAGAATCAACACAGTGAAAAAGGGTTCCTTACATGGTGTTAGGTGAAAAGTACTTTGATATTTTCTTGCCACCTAACAAAACCCACTTAATCTCTGATGCTTAAAAATAGCTCTGGTGTCTGAATTACCAGAGGTGGGAAATAGTGCAAAACATCATCCACTGATTAGTACAAATTTAAATGAAAGTTTTCTTTAACCATGTTCACGCTCTAATGTGTTTGCTTTGCGTGTGTGTGTGTGTGTGTGTGTGTGTGTGTGTGTGTACGCGCGTGTGCATGTTTGTGTATGCAAACACAGTATTAATAGAAAAACAAATTTTCAACTTTTGTTCTCAAATACAGGAAGGGAATTTTAAGTTTTGCTTTCCTTAACCATGCACCTCAGAAACCTAATTAAAAGAGAAACATTAACCCAAAAAGGTAAAAGAAACAAAGCTAAGGGACTAGACACACAGCTGCTGGAGACACTGCTGTTAAGTTTCAAATAGAGACTTGAATTTCATTTATTCTAAATAGAATTAAGTTTACTGAATAAATAAAGTTGCCATCTGCCAACAGATATGTGCAAACAGGAACAACAAAATAAAATAACAAATATGCATAAAATACAAATTATGAATTAGCTTCTCAACTATGAGTACTGTCCCTAGCATGCTTCTGTAGTGATGAGTTTTAAACAACACTAAAAATTTGTTACAAATTAAGTTTGATAGCCAAAGTGCTCTGGTGTCTAACAAAACACAATTTCCATAAAATAAGTGGAAGTTTCTTCTTCCCAGATTACAAGTGTTTTCACTGTTGATAACCATGGCTTCTATAGCAGTACATCAACGTGCCATTGTGTTTTATTGGGGTGGTGAATACTGTTAACTGATAACACTATGCATTTGGGTGGCTGACTATAAAGTGTGTGAAGGCAGGGAGATATTTTATAAATATTTATGCTATATTCTTAAGGCATCAGTCAAAGCCCTGGCAGACCCCACATGAAGCTTTTACAGTTTTTCTTGTAACTTTACTTAGAGCTCAACAGCAAATTGAAATTTTGGGAGCTTTCCAAACTGTTCAAGAAGCCTAAATTAATGTTTAAGTTTTAGGTGGCATAGCTGAGAACTCATAAATCATGTGACAGCTATTATACTGCTCTTGTATTTCTCTTACATACCAAATCTCAGGACTCAAATGTCTTTCTTCAGCCTTGTTTAACAGGTTTCTATTTTTGTTCAAAGAAATCATTTGGTTTCAGAGAGAGAGCCTTCCTGGCCATGATTTACATAAAAGAAAGAAGTGTTACCTGAAAGTTTAAATGATGATTTCTACTATTACTCATCCCTTTTTGGCAAATAATTGTCCCTTGATACAGTCTGACATCCCTCTGCTCCAAGTATCCAGCAATTTTCCGTTTAGCCTTTACCTTCTACAATATAGTGTTCCCAGAGCTAGTCATTCTCAGGGAGAAAAGAATTTCAGGACCACTGTAATGAAAATAGTTGTAGTTGACTCCCTTCCACACAACATGCCTGGAGGGTGTTATGCATACACATAAAGTTGGCAGATGTTATCAACCAAGCAGTTATTATACAACTGATAGAGTCATAACCTTCATCTTCAGACATATGAAAAGATGACACATTGGGTTTGGGATACAGCACTAATGGAAGAAATAACCTGAGACGTTGCTATGATAAGAGTAAAACTAGCTGCCCTGATGCAGGCAGGTAGTGAAATAAATGATAAATTACTGTCCTGTGATGTATGTTTCCTTAAATTGGATGAGAATGAACTAAAACCAGCAATGAGAGGGATGCAGTGATGAATGAGTTGTAAAGGAAAATATCACCATTAAGGAATGCTGCAATCCCTTTCAGCAGCAGAAATTAATGGAGCATTGTCAATTAGCTTGAAAGATCTAATGTAATATATCTGGAATATACCTGATGGATAGTTCATGCAGCTTAGTAACAAAGGTGAGCAGCAGAAAACTGCTGCTCTGTATCTTTTTTAATCTGTGACTTTCTTCATGAAGGATAAAATGAACAAAGGAAATCAATATAATTTAACATTTTTGCAAAGGTCAGATTGGGTGTTTCTTCTAAGCCTTCTGATATGTTCAGTTTCTTCAGAACTTAAGCTGTCTTGCTCCTCCAAAGAGCACAGAACAGTAAATATGCAAGTAGTTTCACTGAAGTCAACAGGTCTACTCACAACCTTAAAGGTAATCATATGTATAAGTCTTTGCAGGACTGGGTCCTATATTACTGACCCTTCACAATGTGACTCAGTCTATTACTATCATCATTATTTTGTGTGTGTGATGCTCCATCCTAGGCAGTGCATTAGCGAAGTACTGAAGTACGAGACTTTCAGTATAGGACTTGTCCCATTTACATCGGTAAGACTTTTCACATGATTAAAAGGTAAGCAAATGCTGAAGTACCTTGCTGAATTGACACCTAACAGGTGAGTGTGCAATGGTGACTACCAGCCCCGCTTACTACATTTATTTCATTGTGCTGGCCTTACACAGCATTAAACATCTACAGCTGACCCTAGTCAGTTGATCTAGGTTCACAGGGATCAGGCTGTGAGGCTGTAAAATTGCTATGTAGACATTTGGACTTGGACCTTCCAAGGGAAGCAGTGTGGACAAATAACTTGGCTGGCTTCAGAACCAAGCTTAGTTTATTTATGGAGGAGACCGTATGATGGAACTACCTAGTTTGCCAATTAACTGATCTTTGACTAGTAATGGTAAATATGCCAATGGCCTGTGATGGGACGTTTTATGGGGTGGCTTCTGATTATTACAGAGAACTCTTTCTTGGGAGTCTGGCTGGTGAATGTTGTCAACAAGCAGTGAGTTTAGCTGATCACCATATTTGGGCTCAGAGAACAATTTCCCCCAAAGCAGATTGGCATAGGGTTTTATGTATTTTCACCATCCGCTGTAGCATGATGCGTAACTCACTTGCTGGTGGATTCTCCGTACCTTAAAGTCTTTTAAGCCATGATTTGATGGCTTCAATAACTCAGTCACAGGTTCAGGGTCTATTACAGGAGAAGGTAGGTGACATGCTATAGGCTGCATGGTGCATGATGTCAAACTAGATGTTCACATTGGTCCCTTCTGACCTGAGTCTGTGAAATGTCAGTGATAAGACCCCTTGAGTGAGGAAGGTCCCAGAGTCCAGTTTCCAGCCCAAGCCCAAAAAACTACACAGCAGTTTTTAGCCCTGCAAGTCTCAGTCAGATGATCTGGGTCTGCATCAGTCATGCTGAAGAACTTTTATTCCACTGTGGATGTACCTGTAGATACACATTGTCACCTCTGTGTTGACTGGTAACAAATGTTGGGACTTTGCAGGTCAGGTTCTTGTTGGAGGTTATATCGCTGATGTGCAATCTCATAATAAGAAGTTGCACTATAATTATACCTATCCACACCATTCCTAGAATAGGCATGGTCAAAGTATGCAGACCACCCCTCTTTCAGGGATGTCAGCCAAACATTCATGCCTGCCCCCCAGGCAGATCTGGCTCTAGTTAGATAAGAGAAAGCAAACTTCCTTTTTTCCAGGCACATCTTCCACAAAGGCTATGTCTACACACACATCGTTATTTTGAAATGAGTTATTTCAAAATAAAGTCCTTATTTCAAAATAAGTTAATTCGAATTAAGAAAATCTTAATTCGAATTAAGGGAAAGCCTGCTATCGAAACAGCTGTTATTTCAAAATGGTTATTTTGAAATAAGGCCGTTTGGACATGTTGTTTCAAAAAAGTTGTTTCGAAACAATGGTGTTTTGAAACAACATGTCCAAACGGCCTTATTTCGAAATAACCATTTCGAAATAACAGCCATTTTGAAATGAATGGGGTTTAAGCTGTTTCAAAATGATGGTTCTTATTTCAAAATGACAGATCCCATCATTTTGAAATAAGAAAATGTCGTGTGGACCTAATCTCTTTTATTTTGAAATAACCAGTATTATTTCAAAATAAAAGAGATGTGTAGACATACCCAAAGAAACTGCAATAGCGTAAGCAAGATCACAGCATCTCTTCCAAGACTTAAAAGTCACTTGCACAATAGGGGCATAACCAGCCTGTTTTCTGGCCAGGTCCCTGTAAGTGCAGGGGGGGACCAGCTAAGGGCAGCTTCTGGTCATGTGACCCAAAGCTGCCCCTTGAGGAAGGGGGAGAGCCATAGCACCTGGACTGGCAGCGGTGCTAACTTCACCACCGCAGACACAGGGCTGGCCAGCAGCTGGTGTCCATGGCTGCAAGCAGGGCAGAGATGCCAGTTCCAGCATGTCTGTCCATGTAGCTGTGGCAGCAACGATTGTGCTGTTGCTAGGTGCTAAGGTGGACAGGCTTCAGGGACAAGTGGGTGGGCCCACATCAACCCAGGACCACCCCTGGCTACACCCTGTTGCACAATAAAGAAAAAGAACTTGCAAGACAATGAATAACAGTGCTGCGTGATGATCCATTCATAACAAACAGCAGATATTTCTCAAATGTAAGGAACAGTCCATAAACTTCAGAATTTATATGTCTGTGTGCTAGCCAAACACTGTCCTAAGAGATTCTTCATTTTAAATGAATTACAGTTTATCTCCAAACTTTTAGAGAAATCTGCAATCATTGCTCTATTTTTAGTTACATGTAATACCAGCGTATTCCCCTGACCTGAATGCAGCCATCTGTCAAATTCCTTCTGGAGCACAGAAGTCAAATGTATAACAGATTTAGAAATTACAGAATACTCTTCAGGAAGACAAGACATCTCTATGGAACCTCATTAGTAATCCACATCTTGATAATTTTATCTAATTGTATTTGTTTGTCTTATTCCCATTTGTTGGTGGGTTTATTTTGGAAAGTGAGGGGTTGAACATAAAAATTGTGTTCCTGTCACTTACATCCTCTTTCCTTTGCTGGATTGGATTCTTGTCTCTGACCTGATCCCTTTTAAAACCTCCAACGGTATCTTCCAGAGGAAGAGAAACCTTGCTGTTGAACGAGAGCTGTGCAACATCTGCCACATGCATAACCCTTCCTTCCACAAAGCTGTCATTATTCGGAATAAAATTCAGGTCATGCAGTATTCTGATACAGGCTTGATCCAACAGGACTGCTCTGTGGCATGATGACATAAAGCAAGCTGGAGAGGCCCATGAATGCTGCCTCCATGGCAGTCTGACCGCTATATGTAGATGTTCTGCCTGCTGAACTAGCAATAGAATTTTAGCACCCATTGCTACTGTGAACATTGTTCAGACCTCAATCAAGAGTTAAACTAACATATGGGGACATGGTAACAGGATTAGCGATGGCACCCTTCTAAAAGAATGGTCTCGGCCTAATGAAGAATAAGAAGGGTCCGTTATTTGAGGATTCAGTAAACCTCATTTAAATTCCTGCTCTGCCATATATATTTCCTGTAACACTCTGGACAAATCAATTTACTCTTTGTACCTCAGTTTCTCCTTTGTAAAATGGGAGTATAGATATATATAGATTGAGAGACATTCAAATACGTGGGTTTTGTAACAATAAGATTCTGTTCTGTGTTAAATATGGTCCCATTTAAGTTTTCAGGAATTTTGCTTTCCATGTCAATAGGACCAAACATTTCACCAAATATTATAGGCAGAGCTGGTAGCACTGCTCACAGTTAAGATTTCCTGACACTTCCTCATTAATAAGCCTGTTGTGAGGCTCCCATCATAGGACCCACCTGGAGTGTGCCTCCTCTTTGCAATGGTACTAGGGAACTACTCACATGCTCCCACCTCCCCAGGTGGTTGGTGCTCCACATCTTCCCATGCCAGACCCTAGTCTTGAGTGCACCGTGGGATCTTGGCCCTCCAGATAAGTCTAGATATTCCACCCCTTCCATAGTCTGGTGCTACGTCCGGCACCTGTGCCATGTCTGGCACTTTCAGGGGGCAGGGTGAGGTGGGACCTGGGCCCACCCACTTCTCTGGACCCCAGCCCAGGGACCCTGAATGCCCCAACTAAGGCTTCCACCTCCCCATAGCCTACCACATGGTCTGCATCAACTCCGTGCATCGCTTTTCCCACAGCCCCCAGTTGCAGGCAGACCCTCACCATCAGAGTTCTGCTGCTATCTGCTCTCAGACTTCCAGCCTCCAGACCACTGCTCTGGCCATTTTCCCAGTCAGCTCCAGTCTCAGGATCCCCAGCCTCTGGTCAGCCTGCAGTGCACTCACTTACCTCTTCAAGGTCCTGTCTCCTCCAGCCTGTTAGCCAGAGAGAGACCTTCTCCTTGCATTGCCTACAGCCAGACTGTGCAGCTAGCACTGCTGCTCCTTCCTTTATATAGGGAACCTACATCTGATTGGCTGTCTCCACCACAGCCTTCCATTGCCTGCAACTCCCTGGGTCGTTTAACCCTCTGTGTATCAGTGGGGGGGGGGCAACTGCCACATCACAAAGCCACTGAAAAGAGGGTCTCACAACTTTACCACATTTCATTTATCTGGTTGTAATTTTCCATGCCAACGACTGCCTTAGTCAGATTATTTCTGGAAATTTTCAGCAAAAATGGTTCAATTATTTCTGAGAAAAGAGGTTGGTGAAAATGATTTGTTTTGTCTGAGTGAACCATTTGATTGAGGAACTGTAGCTCCTCCATGCTTTGGTGTAGGGACTTGAAGTTTGGCCAGAGAGTTGTCCTGATGTCCAGGAGTACCATTTGCTGCTCCTGTGAAAAAATGCCCAGCTTTGGCAAAGTTATAAAATTTTTCAAAATCTCAGTTTACATATGCTCATTAGAGTCTTTTTAGAGTATAGCAGCTAAATTTTCCAAACTTTCCATCTGCACTGAGTATGCACAATCACAGGGCTATGCAAGACTTCGGCTATGTCCACATATACATCATTATTTTGAAATAAGTTAATTCATATTAAGGGAAAGCCTGCTTTCGAAACAGCTGTTATTTTGAAATGGTTATTTCGAAATAAGGCCGTTTGGACATGTTGTTTTGAAACAGTTGTTTCAAAGCAATGGTGTTGTTTTGAAACAACATATCCAAACAGCGTTATTTCGAAATAACCATTTTGAAATAACAGCCGTTTCGAAATGAATGGGGTTTAAGCTGTTTTGAAATGATGGTTCTTATTTCGAAATGACAAAGCCTGTCATTTAGAAATAAGAAAACGTCATGCGGACATTCAGTTTTTTATTTCGAAACAACCAGTGTTGTTTCGAAATAAAAGACTTGTGTGTACATACCCTTCCTCTGCAATTGCTGCTCCTGTCTCTTGCAGGCCACGATGGCTCTGGACACCAGACCTAAAAGGAGGTGTCAGCACACTGGGATGAAAGCAGACTAGCCTAGTAATTGGAAGAGGCATCAGGCCCCAAGAGTTAGGGACAGAACCAGTGTCTGTAGTCAGAAGCAAAAGTAAATGGTCACATCAGAGAGGAGGAACTTGAGTTCATAGTCAGGATGTATAGATGTTTGTAGGTGGCTGTAGACCCCCCCCACACACATATATGTGGGGGGGGTATACACCCACACACATGCATGCACGCACACACACATGCTTCATCATGATGACATTTGCCCATTTTTTTAAAAATCTATATAAGCTAGTGCTAAACTCAGCATATATTTTAAATAGCTGCTTTCCCTTTTGGACTTCTCATTTTTGTCATTCAAATTAATTTAGATGGCAAATTCTTCAGTACAGGGGCTGTTGTATTTTGTGTTGGGGAGTGTATTTTAAATGAAAACTGAGATAGCCTTATAATGACATGACTCCAGAAGCTAGGGGTTTAGCATACTGCGGTAGTACCCCTTCCTTATTGCCTCTCTTTGTTTCCAGGAGACTGAAGTAGCACCTTGTGTGATTAGAGGATCACATGTTCTCCCTTCCCAGCACTACATTCTGGAATTATGAATTATTGTGTTATTTTGCATAGGATGACTCCTCCTTCTGGGCTGCGTCCTGCTTCATTCCTCTAATAGGCAGAACTGAATCCATATTGTCATAGCACTACTGTGATTTTTCAGTTTCACTGGACAGCAAACATGTACATCTATACTTCTCTCAGTGAAGACAAGGGAATTGTTATTTTTTCCTTGCAAATTTCATCTTCACTTTTAAAGTAGTTGCCAAGTTCCAAAGGGGTAGTTGCATTACCCTAGTTCAGTGAAACAAACATGGGCTGTATCTAAATCTAAAAATTTAGTTCAGATGTGCAAGTCCAAACTAAATAAGTCTGAGGTTAGTCCAAACTAAACTTGGGCTAGTTCGGACTAACCACGGCTTTTTAGTTTGAACTAGCTGCACATCCCAGTTCAAACTAACTTTTTAGTTCAAACTAGAACATGTGGCTAGTTTGAACTAGTTCAAACTTTTAAAGTTCAAACTAACCATTACAGCAAGCATTGCATATGCTTAGTTTGAACTAAACAAGTAAGTCTGAACTAACCTCCGGTGCTTATTAACTCAGACTAACCTTTGCCTAGCCCAAACTAAGAAATTCCTTAGTCTGGACTACGCTTGCTTCCTCTAGACTAATTGGCTAGTGTAGACATAGCCAAGGAGTCATGTGGCTCTTAAAGACTTAACAGATTTATGTATTGCATGAGCTTTTGTGGGAGAAAATCCTACTTAGTCAGCCACTTTGAAGATCATAGTTTAGTCTGGCTCAGCTAAGAAAGTCTTGTGTTCCTATGATAGTAGGGAAGAAAGTCGGCAATTTAGAGCCCAAACCTGGTTTCAATTCCTGGCACTGTTACATACTTCCTGTGTGACCTTCAGCAAGTCATTTATCTTTGCTGTGGCTCCCGTCTGTACAACAGGGACTGGTATGATCATCTAGTCTGACCTCCGGCACAATGCAGGCCTCAAAACCTCACCCACCCACTCCAGCAATAAGCCTCTAACCTATGACTTAGTCATTAAAGTCTTCAAATCATGATTTAAAGATGTTAAGATACAGACAATTCACCAGCAGATGAGCCATGTCCCATGCCATAGAGAAATGTGAAAAACCTTGAGAGCCCTAGCCCTAGCCAATCAGCCCTGGGGGAAATTCCTTTCCGACCCCAATACGGCAGTCATTTAAACCATCAGCATGTGGGCAAGTCTCACCAGTCTCCCAAGAAACAATTCTCTATAATAACTCAGAAACCACCCCATCTACACTCCCTTCTTAGGCCACTGGCATATCCACCACCAGTAGTCAAAGATCAAAGATCAGTCAATTTCCAACGTAGGCCATCCCATCTCCTCCATAAACTTAACAAGCTTAGTTTTGAAGGCAGTTATGTTTTTGGCCTCACAGCTCACCTTGGAAGGCTATTCCAGAGCTTTACTCCTCTCATGATTAGAAACCTGCATCTAATTTCAAGCCAAATTTTCCTGATGGACAGTTTGTATCCATTTGTTCTTGTCTCCCTCCCTGCTATTTAACCCTCTGATGTATCTGTAGAGAGCAATCATATAACTCTTCAACCTTCTTTTAACTAGACTAAACAAGCCAAGCTCCTTGAATCACTTCTCATAAGGCAGGTTTTCTATTCTGCAGACCATCTTTGTACCCTTATCTGCACTTGTTCCAATTTGAGTTCATCTTTTTTAAACAGGGAGGACTGGAACTGCATGCAATATTCTAGATGGAGTGTCACCTGTGTGTGCTTTGTATAACAGCACTAACACCTCACTGTCTCAACTTGAAATACCTCTTCTGATGCATTCTAGGACCGCATCAGCTTTTTTCATAGCCACGTTGCCTTGGCGGCTCGTAGTCATCATGCAATCAACCAGTACTCCCAGATCATTCGCCTCCTCCGTGCCTTCTAACTGATGTGTCCCCAACTTATAGGAAAAATTCTTATTATTTGCCCCTAAATGCATTCCCTTGCACCTTCTGTTATTACATTTCATCCTGTTCCTGATACTCCCTTTTACAAGGTGATCCAGGTCTTTCTGTATTGCATCCTGATCCTTCTCTGTATTGGCAATACTTCCCAACCTGGTGTCACCTGAAAACTTAATTAGCACATTCCCACTTTTTATGCAAAGGTCAGTAACCAAAAGGTTAAATAAGATTGGTCCCAAGACCAGGGTTACCAGATGTCAGGCAAAAGGAGGACATGGCCTCCTTTTTACCTTCACGTCCTCCGCCTGGCAGGCATTTTAAAATACATGATTTTTTCTGGATTTTTACTTATGGGGCTAAAGTATTCTGGAATGCCACGGAATACCTTATTTTTAAGGAAAAGCATTCCAGGACGCCCTAAGAACAGAAGAATATTACATTAATACTCCATTTTCTCCCCGCATCCTCCCGTGTCCTCCTTTCCATCCTTTGGTAGCTGTTAGCCCTACCCAAGACCAATCCCTGAGGAACTCCACTAGTAACCTCCCTCCAGCTTGACACTTCACCCTTCAGTATGACCCGCTGTAGTCTCCCCTTTAACCAGTTCCTTATCGACCTTACTACATTCATATTAATCCCCATCTTTTGCTCAGAGGGGAGTCAAGTAAGTACCTGAGAAGTTGGGCTCAAACACTGTGTGGTATATTGACTAAAGCATTGGTCCTGCTTACAAGTTAGGTGGTTCTGTATTAAAGCATGAAGTGTAGTCAGTTATTAGACTGCCAATTTAAAGCAAGATGCAGTGAACCGTGCTTCTGTTTCAGGAAGCAGTCTGTTTTTCCTCTCTGTTACTAGTCTGAATTTTCAGAAACGGTGGGTAACTTACCAGTAACCATCCTTCTTCGAGATGGGCTGCTCGGATCCATTCAGTAATAGGTGTGTCTCCATGCTGGAGCACTGCATTGGTCAGAAAAATTTTTGTCCTAGCCTGTCAGGAGAGGGTACATGGCTACCGCCCCCCCACGCCACCCAGTGGCTATATATACGGCCGCCTCCCAACCCCTCCCCAGTTCCTAGGAGTCGCCAACTCCAGATGTGGGGAGGGAACTGAATGGATCTGAGAAGCCCATCTTGAAAAAGGACTGTTACTGGTTAGTAAACCACCATTCTTCTGCTCGGATGCATTCAGTAATAGATGACTACTAGCCATGCTGACGGATGGCGGGTGGAGTTGGCTCTTCTGCCTTCAGCACAGCAAAAACACCCCAGGTGGGAAGAAGCCCAGCGAACAAGGCTCTAACAGGAGCCAAGGGACCAACTAGACTCTTGGCCTGGCAATGGAGAACCGACAACTGTGGGCCCAACCCAAAGCAGGGGGTAGGTCCAATCTAGCTGAGGCAAAGCATGCGTGGGCTGGATGGACTAAGGTCACCTTAACCAGAGTTGAATCAATGCACCACAATTACATGGAGAAGTTGTGTTTGGTTGCTCTACCTGTATGGCATAGCTCAAGGTATGAGGGCCAGAGGATTAATGTCTGGCCGTAGAACACTTCAGCATGGGCTTACAAGAGAGAGCACTGGAAGCCATAGGGTTATGGGGCTGGCCTTGATGGCTGCGGCCTACGCAGATAACAATAGAAGGAATAAACATTATCCCTCAAACTGGCTGTGTCAAGGCCTGAAGGCACATGCCTGAAGGGTGTAAGAATTAGAAGTACCTGACAAAGCGTAAGGGAAAGGGCTACTGAGTTCAGTCGAGAAGGGTCTAAGGGAAGACACTTCACACTGTTTGATGAAAAGAAAAAACCAGGGGTGGTGCAATGAGTGCCACATGGCATATCGGCCAAGATGTCCCTGGGCCAAGAGGATGCAACGCAAGCCTCCAGCCATGTACAGTGTAAGAACCCAGAAGGCTACCATTGGGAAGGAGCATTTCAGACCACTAGGCACCTATAAGTCGGCATGGTGGACTTAGGAAGTGCTGTTGACCTTGGTCTCTATAAATACCTTGGTATTTATGAAGACTCATGGAAAAGGACCCTCCTCTTGACCCTTAAGCTCCACCTCAGGATTCCAACATCAGGAAGACTGCCTGGAGGGCGGGGGGCAGGGGGAACACAAGGGTAATGGAAATGCAATGCTACTGATTGGTCACTTAGTCGTGACAACTGAAAGGCCTATGGGGTTAGAAGTACAGTGATTTAAAACCTTGTGTGCCTGGGGGCACTGCCAGGAGTGATATCTGCCCCAACTACGCTGCACCTATGTGTGCGCTGTAGTTAAGGACTCGTTAAGAGAAGGACTACCCTTCTAAATGATATGGGTTATAGGAGGAGTGAATGGTCTCCTCCCAAGACCACCTGGGAAATATGATATTCCCAGAGCGTAAACCAAGGCTCTGCAGGAGTACCTTGGATATGGAAAATCTGACAAGAGTGGCTTATCCCTATCATGCAATCTTATCCAGTACAGTATCCCACCATGGGGAAAAACAAATTTCTGAGTTTCTGTGCAGATCGGAAATCAGACTTTTAAATTTTTTTTGGTCCACTTGGGCTCCCTCAAGTGAGCGGAGGAAACACAACAGCCCTTAGCAGATGCCTACAGCAAGGGTATCATGTAGAGGCTACCCAATGGTTTTCAGCCTCAGGTCCTGCAAAGGCAGGCATAATATGTTCGTTGGATGCCCAGGTAGTAGTGTCCTGGGCCCAGATATGGGTAATCATGGTACCAAGGCAACCTAGGGTGAGCCATTTATGTATACCCTGGCTGGGTGACAGCCATGTGCAGAACCCAGTGGTGCGCATGAAGTTTGTCAATGAGCTAGCCCCGCGGCTAGCTAGAAGTTAGTTTGGGAGGCCTAAGGTGAGTTTCCTTCCACCTCTGTCCACATGGTTGGGGAAGAGGCCTTGTTTCTTCTCCCATGGGCCCTACTGACCTGGTTGATTCCAGGTTGCACATATAGAAGCTGTTACTTCAGGGGTAGAGATAGAAAGAGAGACAGGGTAAGGAGGGTATCACCCCACTTTCCTGGTAGGGTGAGGCCTAGATTGGGACTCCCAATCGGGGATGTCCTGGTTAGATATGAGGCCGTCCCAAAGAAGCGGGAGAAGCTGTTGTTTACCATAGGTTGTTTTCCCCCTCCCCACGGAGGGGGGGGACAAGTAACAAGGTAGGGATTGTGAACAGCTCTGGCTTGGCCTCCCCTCAGGCATCAAACTGCATGTGGTAGAGTGTACCAAGTATCGTAATCCCCCTAATGGGTTGGGTAGTAGAAGGGTTTCCATACCGTAGAGGTGGCTGAGGACCTACAAGGACCGCCTTAACTGCGTGTATTGACCAGTTTTTTTGGGGTGGGGAGATGCCGAAGGCGTCGCTCCCCATTCTGGGTGCAAAAGTAAATCCTACCTGATGTAGGACAGGTGGTGGGCAGGTGGGGGGGGGATTCCACACATCCAGATGGGCACATGTGTCTGTGCATACCAGGAGTATCTGTAGTCATGGCTAGAGCTACTACGTGATGTGTCCTTTGGCTTTAACAAAGGCCACCCTTAATGCTTACGAGAACAGAAGGAATCATCGGCCAACAAAGTACCTGAAGGGCAGGGGGCTTTCTTGTTCCGTTTCCTCCAATAACAGCCCCTAGGATAGCAATGGCTGAGAATTGTCTGGGCAATGGGCCGCAGTTTGGGTGGGTCTTGATAACTGAGAGGGGCTTTGGTTACATGGGCTGCGCCTCTTATAAGGTCGGGGGAGCAAGACCAAAGACTGACTCACGCCTGTTCATGATATCGATACGGGGGGGGGGGGGCAGCTCTAGTAAGCTCCCCATTCTCTCACTAAGGGATGGGAGGGAAGGGGCATCAGTCACCTTTTCTGATGGTGAACTGAAGCTATGTCCATGTCCTTGATGTTATGGGAATCACGGTGGGCAGTCAACTGGGATAGGCTCCCTTCCTTGCAGAGGCGGGGGGAAGGCTCTGAGAAGCCCCCAAAGTAGAACTGAGGGGGTGTTGGGGAGGGGCTGAGTCCCTGCCCCGGGCTCATCTGGGAGGAGAGTGGGAGGAGTGGTTTTTTGCCCCATACGGTTCATGTGGGGCGAGGCCAGGGCCCCGATGGGAGGAGGCCAAGGTATTTTACCTCTCCCCTAGGTTCCCGTGTGGTACCAACTACAGTTAGGGTCTCGGGGGGGAACAAAGCATCATCCCTGAAGGACAGATCAAGTGCCACCTGCTGCTCAGCGGGGGACACCCTGGCTTCCCTAAGCCAGGCCGCTCGGCGGATGGTTACAGTCAAGGCCATGGTGCGGGCTGCTGTATCTACTACATCCTGGGCTGAGAGGAGAAGATCCTGAGAAATTATTCATCCCTCCTCCAGGAATGCATCATACTCCTCTTTGGCTTCTGGAGGGAGCAAATGTCTAAATTTTGCAACCGATTCCCACACATCCAGCATGTATCTGCTAGTTAGGGCCTGATTATTTGCAACCTGAATTTGGAAGGCCGAGGAGGAACAGACCTTATGTCCCAAGAGATCCAATTCCCTAGCTTCCCTCGAAGGAGGGAGGGGGTCACTAGAGGGCTTGCCCGGCCCTTGCGCCATCTGTACCACATCCCTGGGGGGGTTGGGTGGTTGGTGAGAGAGGGGAAGTCCGATTCAGGGACACTATACTTAAGACTCACCGTGTCTGACACCGGGGCAATAGAGCTCGGGTTTTGCAATTGGGAGGATGTCAGGTCCCAAACACTTGGGTGTAAAGGGACTGTAAGGGGATCTGCCAAGGAGAAGACCAGCCCGAACAGGGTGTCCGAGGGAGGATTGGAGAACTGGACCTCCATCCCTAAGTGGGCTGTGATGTGGTGCAACAGACTGAAGTGCGCCGATAGGCTGCCTGTGTATGAGTCCGGTGCTGGGGACAGAGTGGTACTGGGTGTCCGCCACGGGGGGGGAAGGGGTCTTGCAGGGGGACCATTCTTGAGGGTGGAAGTGGAAGGGTGATGGTGCCAAGGTGCGGTGCCGGGGCTGCTTAGAGCCCTTCGATGGACCTTCCCCAGGGCTTGAGCAGGGGGAAGTTCCTGCCGACTCTTGAGGTGGTACCATCAATGGCAAGGTAATATCTTGCCATGGGGATGGCTCTACAGTACTGGGGCCCAATGGAGTAGAAGATGTAGGGGTTTAGGACGAGGGAGATTGGCATCTCCCGCAGTGGACCCAGGCCTTGGAAATGAAGGCCGGTTTGCCCGTCCTAACCGGTGTCAGGGAGCGTGGTGTGGGCAGCAGGAGGCGTGCCTGAGTGGCCTCCACTGCCTTCAGGGTCGTCAGTATCGGGAGCAACCCCAAATGAGCCCGTGGTGAGCCTTTAACTGGGGAGACAGGGCTGCCCTGTCGAGACAGGCCCTGCACCATTGGTACCAGGCTATGACGAGCCTGCAGTGCTGGAGCTGACTGTGGTTGGGAAGGGGGGTGAGCCCTGCACCGATGGTACCGGGCTGTGCTGGGACTGCGGCACCGGGGACAACCTCGAGCAGTGCCAAGAGGCCGAGGTACTGCATTGATGCCGAGGTACCGAGGTTGGTACCAAGCTCATTCTTTGACAGCCACCGACAGCACGGTGCCGGGCTGGCTCCAGTGCCAAGCCAGGTTCTCGGCGCCAGGAGGGAACCTGAAGCCTCGGGTGAAGAGTGCTGAGCTTGTTCAGAGGCTAGGGCACGGCGCCTTTGTTCCCTGTCCTTGATTGTCCGAGGTTTAAAGGACGTACAAAGGGAACAGCTGGAGACTAGGTGGTCTTTGCCTAGGCACTGGAGGCACTTCCTGTGGGGATCAATCAATCAAATCATAGGGCTGGAAGGGACATCATGAGATCATTGAGTCCAACCCCCTGGAAATTGAACCCAGGACCTTCTGCATGTTAAGCAGAGGTGCTAGTCACTACACTATTTGCAGGATCATCCCGAGGGAAGGCCTTGCCACACTTGGAGCAGGGTTTAAACCCTGGCATGTTGATGGATGATCTCTGATGTTCTGGCCTGAAAGTGGAGGATCCCTGTGGTGGAACTACATCCACAAAAAGGTGCTTCCAGTCGGGCGAAAAGCTCATAAAAGAATGGACGGGCTGCTTGTGTTCGCAAGGAGCAGATGTCCCAGATCCAACGTGCAAGGCAGAAGAAATGAAATTGGGGAGGGGTTGGGAGGCAGCTGTATATATAGCCACTGGGTGGCGTAGGGGGTGGTGGCCACCTACCCTCTCTTGACAGGCTAGGACAAAAGTTTTTCTGACCAATCCACTGCTCTGGCACAGAGACACACCCATTACTGAATGCATCCGAGCAGCACTCAAAGAACAACAGTGTTCTGTTGCAACCTTCCAACAACAGCATTCATGCTTTTATTTACCTCTGTTTGTATATCATGAAATATAACACATTGCAGTAAATGAGAATAGAGATCTTCTACTGAGCATGTTAAATTTCCAGCTAGATATAACCTTAAGGAAAAAGATTGAGATTGACGTGGGTGTTGGTCAATATGCAAAGATGCCATATCCCACTGGTGGCTTTTGGGGTAGGCGAAGCAGGTGGCTGCCTAGGGCCCCAAGCAATAAGGGGCCCTGTCCTCAATTTGGCGGGCATAAATGACAATATAGAAGAAGATAGAAATTGTTACCACCTAGCAGAGCTAGTTGGGCTGGAAGCCTAAGCACTTTTCACTCTTGGCTCATCAAGGCAAGCTATCATTATGATCTGTTCTTCCGTCTAAATTGCGGATTTCGCCATTATCTACCCATCACCTTCACACTGACATGCTAAAAAAGGAAGGAGCAAGCAACAGACAGCATAATAGCAGGAAGTTTTCTAGTGGCCTCAGCTTTTAATTCCTCAGTGTGGCCATTTATTCTGCCATTTTTTAATTTTGTGAAATATTGCCTTTTCCTTTTCTTTTTTACCTGTTCTTTTGCCTTTTCCTTTGACTTTCTGACAATCTTTCCTTTGGCTTTGGTAGCTCAGGTTACCAGGTAGGTCCATGTAGTCAGTTTCCAAAGGGATAGCCATGTTAGTCTAGTCCAGCAAAAAAACAAACAAAAAAACCAAACAAACAAGGAGTCATGTGCCACTTTAAGACTAACAGATTTATTTTTTGCATGAGCTTTCGTGGGAGAAAATCCCACTTCGTCAGATGCTTCGAAGATGGGTGAACTTACAGAATGGAATGAAAATAAATGCAAGGGGGTATAAAACATAGGATCAGGTCATACAGTAACAGCAAATCAGAGCAGTTGTTAGGTTCAAACCATGGGAAGCCTGAAGTCAAATTACCTTTTGTAATGGGAAAAGAACCCATAGTCTGGATTCAAGCCTGCTTTCACAGAATTTAGTTTGCATATTAATTCGAGTTCAGCTGTTTCTCTTTGAAGTCTTGATGTCCCAGTCACATCTCTGACGATGGTCGTTAACAAATCATTTCTCGAGTGATTAGAAAGATGGAAGTGCTCAGCAACTGGTTTCTTTGTTTTGTGATTTCTGATATCAGCTCTATGTTCATTTATTCTTTTGCACTGCTATGGGCAACCCGCATGGCCCCACAATATGCCAACATCTTTATGGGTGACTTGGACCAACGTTTCCTCAAGTCTCATCCCAAAACACCTCTTCTTAACCTACGCTACATTGATGACATCTTCATCATCTGGACGCATGGCAGGGATGCTCTTGAAGATTTTCACAGAGATTTCAACAGTTTCCACTCCACCATCAAATTGAGCCTGGAACACTCCACACAGGAGATCCACTTTCTTGACACTACAGTACACATCAGGGATAGTCACATCACCACCACCCTGTACTGAAAACCTACTGATCGGTATAGTTACCTACGTCCCTCGAGCTTCCATCCTAAACATACCACACGATCCATTATCTACAGCCAAGCCCTAAGATATAACCACATCTGCTCTGATCCCTCAGACAGAGACAGACACCTTAAGGATCTCTATCAAGCATTCTTGAAACTACAGTACTCACCTGGGGAAGTAAGAAAACAAACTGACAGAGCTAGATGAGTTCTCCAAAGTCATCTACTACAGGAGAGCCCCAAGAAAGAAAACAACAGAACAGCACTGGTCACCACATACAACCCTCAAGTCAGACCTCTGCAACAGATCATTAAGAACCTACAGCCTATTCTAAAAGATGATCCCTCTCTCTCTCAAGCCTTGGGAGACAGACCACTCCTTGCTTATAGGCAGCCCCCTAATCTTAAACAGATACTCACCAGCAACTACAGAGCTAACAACAGAAACATTAAAGCAGGCACACACCCATGCAGCAAACCATGCTGGCAAGTCTGCCCACATATCTGCACAATAGATACCATCATAGATCCTAATCAAGCCTGCTACTCCATCAAAGGCTCATTTACCTGCAGTCATCTACTAATGTGATCTATGCCATCATGTGCCAGAAATGCCCCAACACCTTATGCATTGGACAAACAGGACGATTGCTGTGTAAAAGAATAAATAAACATAGAGCTGATATCAGAAATCACAAAACAAAGAAACCAGTTGCTGAGCATCTTTCTAATCACTCGAGAAATGATTTGTTAACTACCGTCATCAGAGATGTGACTGGGACATCAAGACTTCAAAGAGAAACAGCTGAACTCAAATTAATATGCAAGCTAAATTCTGTGAAAGCAGGACTTAATTGAGACTATGGGTTCTTTTCCCATTACAAAAGGTAACTTGACTTCAGGCTTCCCATGGTTTGAACCTAACAACTGCTGTGATTTGCTGTTACTGTATGACCTGATCCTATGGTTTACACCCCCTTGCATTTATTTTCATTCCATTCTGTAAGTTCACCCATCTTCGAAGCATCTGATGAAGTGGGATTTTCTCCCACGAAAGCTCATGCAAAAAATAAATCTGTTAGTCTTAAAGTGCCACATGACTTCTTGGTTTTTTTGCAGGTCCATGTAGGCTGGTACATATAAATACAGTGCTGCCCTTAGGCAATCCTTACAGCTGTGTGTGAGGTCTGTTCTGTATGTCTTTCTTTTGGTAAGTAATTTTTCAGCTTCTTCTGTATTTACTATTTAATATTTTTGAGGGGGTCAGAGTCTTATAAACTTGAGTACTTCAGAGAATGTCATTGAAATTTTGCGTTTTTCATATATACCTACACACCTTCTTTTCATTATAATTATTTGTAGTGTCTAGTGCACATAAACTAAAGCCTATATGAAAAATTTGTAAGATTTGACTGCAAAAATTTTAAATGTGGTATTTTAGTTATTTTTGAGCTATCATTAATGTTACTGCCTTTTATTTATTAATTAATGCTCATACCTTTTAAAAATTTTTAAAATTATCATTTTAACTTTATAATTCAGCATTAACTCATTTATGTTAAGTGAAAGATGATCAACTTACAAGCTTAATGATGGGAAGAGTTTTTTAAAATATCATGCCCAAGAATAATTTACCAGTTCCAGAGGGATAGTCATGTTAGTTTGGTTCAGCAAAACAAACAAGGAGTCCTGGCGGGTGGTGTGGGTGGGTTGGCGGGGGAGGGGGGGCTGATAGTGGGCCCTTTAGCAAGCCCCACAATGGGCCTTTGCCTAAGGCCTCCAATTGC
The DNA here is from genome assembly GCA_007922195.1 of Podocnemis expansa. Classification (NCBI taxonomy): domain Eukaryota; kingdom Metazoa; phylum Chordata; order Testudines; family Podocnemididae; genus Podocnemis; species Podocnemis expansa. The sequence goes on from ML681963.1 coordinate 124,105,782, forward strand.
CTAAGGGCGCCTCTACGGCATATCCCTTGGGGTTTTGGTATGATGACAGAGATGTTGATAATAACTAAGCACATTGTAGGATCAGGCCCTTAGGACAGACTGTTTCTCACTCAACCATTTTGGTCTGAACTGTATGCTAATTCATAACCAGAGACCAACACTCAGTACTTTGTTTGCGTAACCACTTGCCCATTGTTTGTGCAGCTCATATATAACTGGAGAGCAGTTGCCGAATTGCAGAAAGTGTCTGAGAAACAAACCAAACAATACAGCATCATCTCGCCCATTAGTTTGTTCTCACAGCAATTTTTTAATTTCATGGTGCAAATAAATAAAATTGTAAAAGTAATCATTTTGTGAACATCAAGATACCTTGCACTGAACTAAATTAGTTGGCTCAGTCCCACATCAAATTATAGCCGTCAGCTTGCTACTACAGGTCAAAAAAACATCACTGGAGTTTTCCAATAATTTTAGATGTTGCCATTCATAATTATAATGTGACTGTTATAAAATAATTCAAAGCCTGTTCTTAAAGTATATTTTGTTTTCCATTCTGTTACTCTGATATAAAAATCGGTGTACCCCAGTTTCCAATGAAGTCAGTTAAGTTACACTGGCAGAAAACTGGAGTAATTGAGTGAAATTCAGAATCTGACTGGTAAAAAACTTACCACAAGGGAAGTTATGTTAAAAAAAATTACAGGTATTACATCAAGTTCTTTCATCAAGATCTGCCAAAACTCCAGATAAAATCTGAAAAGTTGGCCCAGATTTCTCATCAAGTCCTTGTTTCCAGCAAGGGAAACTGTTCAGATCCACCAAGATCTTTGCTTTATTGTACCCAAACAAAATATACCATCATTCAGAACAACAGAAAGACCACTTTTGTGTGTTGGAACTGAGCTATGCAACCATCTGTTGGAAATACATGTATGGTTTTCCCTTTGTAAGTGATGTTTTTCTTAGTTTTCTTTTGAGTCATCACATATTGCTATCAATAATACATACAGACAAAAAATTGTATATACCATAATGCAATGCTTCCTGAAGGCATCCAGAGTTGTGATGCACCACCTGTGCTTAGCATGAGTCTGTCTGTTTTTGTCTCCCTGCCAGAGGTCAGCTCTCCAACTCCACTTACCACAGGCAACACAAGTATGTGTCTCTAGCCCAGGCCGCAATCTCCCTCTCCAGATTAACAGTAGGTACAATCCAATCCCCAAGCCTTCCAAGCAGGGCTGGCTCTACCCATTATGACAGCGAGGCACTGGCTTGGAGCACCAAAACTTAGGGGCACTGGTGCCATGCCAGCACCCCTAAACTCCTGCTCTCTGCTGGCTTGCCCCGCCCCCAGGACAGGGAACAGCCAGCCCAGCGGCTGGAGCAGGCCAGCCCAAAGGCCAGGTGCCACTCTCTCACCACACCTTTGACTGGCTGTTCCTCCCTAAGCACTGGGAGGGCCAGCCCATAGATGGGGCATGAGAGCAGAACCCAGCCCCCCAACCAGCCCGCTCTGCTCCGAGGGTGTGTGTGTGGGGGGGTGATGCTAGAACAAAAGCTGGCTCTGGGAGCCGCAGCCCCTTGACCCGGCCCTGCTTGCAAGCATTTCCATGGGTTGTCTAAGCACTGGACATTTGCAGCACTCAGATATTTGCTGCTCCCAAAGAAGCAGTATACACCTGTTTCCCTGTCTTGCCTGAGATCACCACTCGACTTTAACACAGATATGTTGAAAGTAAGTTTATTTCACAAAGGATAGAGACTTGAGTGACAGTAAATAAAAGTACAGGAATCAAATGGTTACATATAAAATAAAATCATTGTACATTTTATGATCTAGACCTACTTATACCTAGTTATTTGTATGTCTTATAAAGCAAGGCTTTATAGTCCTTCGAAGTCCTCCCAGCATTTTACAGCCACACTTGGCTGTGATGTTCCATTCATGAGACAAGTCACATCATCAGTTGCTCCTTCTGTGGAAGATTGAGAGTGTTTGCTTATACCACTACTTCCCCTCCTCACAGATCAGAACAATCCAGTATCTTTATTTATAAACAGACTCACCCTTCTTTCCTCTCTTGTTCATTTTGCAGTCTCCTGATTTGCCTTAGGCTAGTTACGTAAATAGACACATTTTGAAGTGGACAGTACCTACTTTACATACAACCACCCTGAGAGATATCCCTCTACTCCTTCCTGGAAAGGAACCTGTCTGAGGCTGTCAACTCCTAAAGTCTAAATGCCTTAGGAATGTAATTATTAGTATACACACAACACATTAAATATTATCTGTACATCTGTTTCACAATGATTATGATAAGTTGCTTATCAGCTCTGGATAAGCAACCTTGCATTCTGTCCCGTAAAGGATGATTATGCATGTCAGATCGAGGGGATCCTTTTAAAAATCTAAGCATTCCTTGTGCCCTCTGCCAATTGGCACCAAGCAGCTGCTTTGATTACTACACCAGAAGCTGCTCTGTGATCCTCTTTTTCAATTTCATGTACCTATACTTACAGTTTCTGGTGTGTCATAGAATCAGAGGAATGGAAGGGACCATGACAGCTTATCAAATCCAGGCTACTGCACTCACGGCAGGACCAAGTACGGCCCTAGACCATCCCTGACAGGTGTTCGATTAACCTGTTCCTAAAAATTTCCACTGCCAGAGATTCCATAACGTCCCCAGGCAACTTATTCCAGTTGTTAATCACCCTGACAGTTAGGAATTTTTTCCTAATGTCCAACCTAAACTTCCCTTGCTGTAATTTAAGCCCATTGCTTCTTGCCCTGTTATCAACAGTTAAGGAGAATGATTTTCCTCCTTCCCTCTAGTAACAGCCCATTATGTTCTTGAAACTGTTATGTTCCCTCTCAGTTTTCTCTCTACCAGACTAAACAAACAGTTCTTTCAATCTTCCCTCGTAAGTCAAGTATTCAAACATTTAATCATTTTTGTTGCTCTTCTCTGGACTTTCTCCAACTTGTCCACATCTTTCCTGAAATGAGGTGCCCAGAACAGGACACAATATTCCAGGTGAGTCCTAATCAGTGTGGAGCAGAGTGCAAGAATTAGCTTCTTTTGTCTTACTTGCAATAATCCTGTTAACTTATCTCAGGATGATGTTTGCTGTCGCTCTCTCTCTCTCTTTTTTTTTTGGGGGGGGTGTGCAACAGTGTTGATTCATCTTTAGCTTATGGTTCATTATGACACCCAGATCCCTTTCCACAGTACTCTTTCCTAGGCAGTCATTGTCCATTTTGTATGCGTGCAACTGATTATTCTTTCCTAAGTGGAGTACTTTGTACTTGTCCTTGTTGAATTTCATTCTGTTTACCTCAGACCTTTTCACCAGTTTGTTCAAATAGTTTTAAATTGTGATCCTATCCTCCAAAGCACTTGCAACCCTTTCCAGCTTGGTATCATCCACAAAATTTATAAGTGTACTCTCTCTGCCATTATCTAAATCGCAAAAATATTGAACAGAACCAGACCCAGAACTAATCTCTGTAGTAACCCGCTTGTTACGCCCTTCCAGGATGACTGTGAATCATTGATAACTATTCTCTGGGAGCAGTTATTCAACTAGTTAAGCACCCAGTTTATAGTAGTTCCATCTAGGTTGTATTTCCCTAGTTTGTTAATGAGAAGACAATGTGAGCCCATATCAAAAGTCTTACTAAAGTCTAGCTATACCATTTCCCTTTTTAACCACAAGGCTTGTTACCCCATCATAGAAAACTGTCCTCACATTTCAACTTTCAGCTGCCAGTAGCTTGGTAAAAGAGGCATTAATTCTCATTTCATAATCTCAGCCAAAACCCCTATGCCTAAACCAAGAAATTTTATCTTATCATAATGGCTGATAACAGGAAAGAGGCAAGCAGGTAAAATGTAATTTTCCATTTGCTGTCTCCCAAGTGCCTCCTATATTGGGTGTTCATAAACATTTTTATAGCATGGACCACAACTTAAGACCGATTGTTGCATAAAGCACCATCCTTCCCATTTACAGTCATGTGGCTCACCTGATTTTCCATTTGCTATTGAACAAGATCCCTGTAAAAAAACCACAGCGACTGCTTAAATGGAAAATTATTTCTCTATTTTATCTGTCTTTTACTGCAAATTAGCAGCTAAAAATGCAGCTCTCAGTGTGACCAGATAGACCCATTAGTGGTCCATTGACCAGGGTTTTAGAACCACAGGACAGTACGTCATCTGTGGAGTTAGAAGAGGCTACTCTTGGCTTCTGCTGGAGAAATTCTGACAACTTATTCTTTTCAGGAGTCATTTCTGACCCACAACATTCATATAAAAATGAAGAGCAACATGAAAAACTAAGTCAGTATTTCAAAGCACAAAAGCAGATTAGGATATTTCTCATCTGTCCATAATCAACAGCAGCAGATAATGTAAAGAAATTTCATAGACTGCCACACTCAAGTAATGTACATTACCTAGATACAAGTGGGAAAACTGATTATGGTGGAGAAACTGAACTGCTGAGGAAATTGCATTTCGTATATATGAAATTTATTAAAGCTATAATAATGAAAAAATGAGATTCTCTGGAATGAGCTCCGTAACAGTCAGGATGCCCCACTCTCCACCCCTGTACCTTCTGATTCCGTTACAAAGGCTCATGGGGATCTACAGCTATAAAATTTGACATTTTGAAGCAGCACAGTGTGGAAATGAAACAGTTACTCTTAAGAGAGTGACTGCCTCTGCACTTCTGAATTAAACAAATTTTGGAACAAAGAAATGCCACAGAAACAGCTTCAGAATATCTGTACTCTGTGGGAAACCTAGTCAGAGTCTGGACATGTCTTTATCTTTCTGGTATATTTTCAAAGTCATTCTCTTCTATAGCTTTCTTCTTCTAAATGTCAGAACTGTAAATGTCCATGCAGTAGACAGGGGAACACTACTGAATCTACAAGGTCAGCACTTGAACAAATCTAGCATTTAAAAAAACTGCTTACTTCTGCCCCATTTAAGTCATGCAAATTAAATTTTGCTATTAACTTCATCAGGAGAAAAATGAAGCTTTAACAGCTTTTTTTGATGTTTCTTTAGCCACTTGCTTCATTCCAATCTTATGCCCTACCTCCCCACTGTCTTTTGTCCCCTGGATAAAGGAACATGAGGTGTACTAAAGGTAACTTGTGCAGGTTCCTCATCCCTCCTTCAAGTCTGTTTGTGCCAATTGGCCCCGTAAAGAAAGAGAAGACTGGCTGCACTAGTATCCCATGTTAACAAATAACCAAAATGTATTGTTTGGTTCTTCTCCTGCAAAATGATCAGAATCTGCTGTCCACTTTTTCCTCCACATTCATCTTTGACACACAAGTCTCACTTACATTCTTACACTTTCATCCTTAAATACTTGAATCCTATAACAGGTTTGGGCCCACCTGCCCCGCTCTGGCACCTCAGGCCCTGCTCGCCCAGTGTCCAGAACTCCACAAATGACTTTTAATGTCATCAGCCATGGTCTTCATTTACAATGTCTACAGCAAACCCTTCTTCCCATCAGTGCCAGTCCAGCCCAACTCTAGCTTGTTTAGATCCTCTGGAGTCCCAAAGTTGTTCTCTATCCTCTGGCTACTGCCAGCAAACTTCATCTGCCTAAGTTCCACGCCCACATCCCCTGCTCTTGTTTCCACCCCAGGCCTGTGTACCCTCCTGGGCTAGGTCCATAGCTGCTGCTCTTGCTTCATTAAGCCCAGGCTGTGACTCAGCCCTAATTACCAGGGATCTGCTCCCACCCTTTGAGCCACAGAGCTCCTGAGGAGTTTATCACCTCTGCTCCACTACAAATCCCTACATCAACAATGAGCCTAACTCTACTGCCTCTCAACACCTTTTACTCACCAACTTCAGCTTCCGTCTCTGAACCAGTGACCCACCACACAATCTCACAGTGAATGAACAAGGGCCCAATGGAAAAAATTGCATGTGATCATATAATAAAATGTAAATGATCACGTAATATGCACAAAGCATATACACAAAGATGTAGAATTAAAGGTGCATGATCTGGACTTTTACAAATTTTGAGTGCTTGAATTTGCAGCCTAAGTTACAATTTAAAAATATACATAAAAACGTTATCTTGACCATTTTAATGAAAAAGATAAAAGTATATTCTATTACCTGTTCAGTTTTCAAATGATTTTCCCCAAGAAAAGCCTATTTCTTTTACCCAAAATTTCAACAAAATTTATCAATTTTTTCTCACTAAAAGTCTTATCAGACTAATTGTACAGCAGAAAAGAATTATGGTTGCATAATTAAGGTACTGGACCGGAGCTTTGGAGCTCAATATTCAATTCCCAGCTCTGCCATTGACTTCATACACTTCAGCTTCCCATCTGTAAAATGGGGCTAATAATACTTCCTTTCCCCTATGCACTGAAAGTTATGTCAATTTAGATTTTAATCTCTTCAGGACAGGGATAATCTCATAATATCTGTTTGTACATGGCAATTTGAGCTCTCAAGGCAGTGTTACAGCTGGCCCAGAAATGTAGAATTTAGCTAGAATATTGATTTTAAACATCTTAAAACTGGGGAAGTTAGAAATCAAGGTTATGATTCTGGCCCGCTACTATGTTTACTTTGGCTTTGCAGCTGTATATTTAACTCCTGCAAGACACAGACAATATCTTTATTATTGTTTTTGTTTCCACAGAGCCTGGAAGGATCACCCAGACCAGGTTCCCCAGCTGTTAGACTTTGAACAGAAATATGGTAAGATAGTCCCTGACTCAAAAAGTTTGCACTCTAAGGGACAAGATGTAACTGAAACAACCAAATGGTCAGGAAGAAGGAACCAAAGTAACAGTGATAATAGGATATTTTAGTACAGACTAGTGACATGCATGATTTCCAGGAATAATAAACTTACTTACTCAAAAGCATACCTTTCCTTTAGAAAGAGGTTTGATAGTCTTTTCTAAGTCTAAAATATATTATTTAGCTTTCATAAACTCTGAAATGACTAAACTTTGATATATAATGTCCTGGGCAGCAGAATAGCAATAAAACAGATGATATGCAATCTTCCCTAGCAGAACTGCTCTGTGTGAAATTATCTGCAGTTTAACTGTAGTGTCTCTGTGACATTTCATTCAGATTTTTGTGGAAAGATCAGAGGAATAAGAATCAGAACTGATATTCCTAGCTCTTTTATTGACTTGCCATGTGACCATGGCCAAGTTGCTAATGTCATTTCTCTGTGCTTGGTTTAGTCATCTGCAAAATGGCATAGCATTTTCTCTGGTCCCCTTTGGGGAATTCTGAGATTTAATTTACATTTGTAAAGCACTGTGAGAGTCTTGGTTGAAAAGTGCTATCAGTGCAAAGACTTATGTCAGCTGTGTAACAGTCAGGGAGCAGATGATGTGCATCAGCACTGAAAGTTGATATTATATTGGCTTAACAGTAATGGCTAGAAACAAGTTTCTGAAGAATGTCAGGATGACAACAGATGTTTTCACAGTACAGACACATGCTTAATCAGGGTTCTTAGTTTATCAATACTGTCTGACACTCTGTTCTATCTGAGTTTGGCTTTTGATAAATAGATCAAACATTTTGCTGGACCAAAAGGACAAGAATGGTGGGAGGCTGGACTGTGCTTTATGGACATGACTTCACTTATTCTTAGTAGTCAGTAAGGGAAGAAACTCTTTGTGTTACAGTATCGTCTTATAGTCACTGAGTTATTGGTATCTTTCCAATGAACAGGATGGCAATGATTGTGATTATGGGTATGAGTCAAACACAGTCTTGAGAGGTGGCAAGTACAGCAGGTAACATGCAGCATACCATGACAGCCAGAATGGAACATTTTTCATTGAAATGTAAAATATTGTCCATTGCTTACAAACCAACAAAAGTTGGCCCCATGCCTATAAAACTCATTCATATTTAATAGACCCCTGAATACTTACATATGAATCCCCTAGGTATTTGCACTAAATTCTTGTCCCTTTTCTAAAAAAAAAAAAAAAAAAAAAAAAGATATTTGGAACAAGATTCACAGTTTTCCATTCATCCTGCATATCACCAGTATCTCAAGATTTCTCTAACGGATTGCTTATGATTGTGTGTGGACAAATACCATATACTATTAATTATTGCATGGATGAACATGAGGAGGGGAGCTTACAGTGTGCTAATACAAAGGCTAACTTGATGCTTATTTGGAACAAGCCATGCCCTTCAATAGAACCATGCAATAGCTTTGAAATCACCAGAGCTTGTGGGGATGGAGGGGCGCGAGGCGAAGGGTAATACATAGGGACATAATCTGTCCCATGGAGTGTTCTGAACTCATATATATCATTTTTCCTGTTTCAGTAACTGACCTTTTTTCTACTTCTGTCCTCATATAAAACCAAATGATTGTTATAGCCTTTGTTCTTCAAAACTGTGATTGTGTAAATGCTACTTCAGTAAACAGCAAATGAACGACAATCTTCTTCCTCTGTAATCTAATCTGCATTCAATGTATTTCTAACATGCCCATCATCACTATATCTGGGACCCACTAATCCTGGCCAGTCTACCCCACTTTCTTCCTTTTGTTCCAGCTGGCAGGCCTGTTCTGATCAGTTACAAATTATTTACATTATTATTTTTAAAAAAAATCAGTTTTCTGTATAAATGTTATTGTTTCTATTAAAAAATATAAACACTTGTTCCTTATAACCCACAAAGAAAACAGGAAAAGCCACTGTGGCCAAGGTAATGTAAAGTTATCAGAACAAAGTCAATGATTGGACTAGAATTGGAATCAGTCTATAGATGTACTTTATTGTGTTTTATAACACTCATCTTTCTAGTGCTTAAGTATTACTGTGAATGCGCAACACTTAACTGAAGAGAACAAGTGAGTTTTTCACTCTTACAAGAAGGACAAAGCTTATATGACAAGATTATATAACTTGAGAGAAAATTAGAGAAATGTTGTTCTCCTCCCCAAAGGTTTCATTAAGGCACTGAGTGGCTAGGCTGACTGGATAGTATTAGACTTTTTATTGATATTTAATTGCATCACATGTTTTATTTATCTTGCTGTGATTTAAAGACCAGAGCTTATAAATGCCAAACTTCAGAAATGTTACCAGCATTGCTGTATCAACAACAGTTGTAATGCTGTCAAATCAACACGTGTGCCTCACTCCTTCATTATATTTAACTGTTCAGACATTTACAGCACTATTAAATTATGCTGAGTCTGAGAGGATTAGTGTTTTTCATTCCACTCTCATTTGTTTTACATTAGTTTCCTTGGACAAAAATACACATTATCCATTTATAGCTGTGTCAGCTTCAGAGGACACTATATGAAGAAACACTCTGAGGAGCTGTATTCAAAGGTCTAGTAAAAAAATGAACAAAAACAGTGACTTATATATCACTATAAGCAGTGACATCATTTTCTGGCATGCTGAACATGAGTTCAAGCTCGATCCTACACTCATTAGCTTTCATTAACTTTAATAATACAGAATTGGAGCCGTAATGAAAGTTCACATCTCTATAAAACAGCATTTCTAAAATTAAAACCCTGATATCATAGAATCATAGGGTTTGAAGGGACCTCATGAGGTCATCTAGTATGTTGGTCTATGAACTGGGTATTATTCATGAAAATGAACACATTGCTGTAAAACTATTATTGTGAAGGTAAGTGCAGGATATTAAGGTTAAAAATGAAATCATTGTTTTCTATGTTACATTCCTTCCGTTTAGCATGGTATTCATGCAATACGTACAAGTTACCTCAAATTCTTAGTCAGTGCTCACGCTTAGGGAAAACTTCCACTGATGTTTACCAGTTGTTAAAATTGTCACTGAGAGCAAAATTAATGAAATTCAGCATAGTATTTTGCCCTGTGTTAGAAATAATGCCGTAGAATATTCAAATTAAATTAATGTTTATCATCTTCTGTATTTTCTAGCATTTATGACAGTTTGCAGTTTACATTCCACTCACACCGGGCAGTGAAAAATAGTCTAAGCATAGATTCATAGATATGTCAGGCTGGAACAGACCTAGAGAGATGATCTAGTCCTGCCCCACTAGACTGAGCCAGGCTCAAAGAAACCTAGACCATCCCTGACAAATATTGTCCAACCTGTTCTTAAAAAAACATCAATAATGAGGATTCCATAACTTTCTTGGAAAGCCTATTCCAGAGCACAGATCGTTAGAAAGCTTTTCCTAATATTTCTATTAAATCTCCCTGCCTGAGAAGTAAGACATATCCTACCTTCAGTGGCCATGGAGAACAATTGATCACCCCTCTCTTTATTAATTAAAAAAAAGGAGTCTTATGGCACTTTTAAAGATTAACAAATGTATTTATTGCATGAGTTTTGTGGGAGAAAAATCTCCCTTCATCAGATGCTTGAAGATGAGGAATTTACAGAAAAGGAGGAAAATAAAAGCAGAGAAGTGTAAGTCATAGGATCAGGTCAGACTGTTTCAGCAAATCAAATCTGTTCTTTAGTGTGGAACAGCATATTAGAAGGAGGGAAGGTAGAAAGAAGGCAAAGAGAAAAAAATCACCTTTTATAATAATTATTAATAATGTTTATTCATTAATATTGATCCTCCCAACCCTAGCTGACATGCTTGAGTTAGCAGGGCTTGCACTACTGCCCTAATAGCAGCTGTGCAGACAGCTCTTTGAAGGGCTGGCTCTGGTTGGGATGCTCTGAGAATGGTGTGAGCTTTGGAACCTAAGATGTCCTCCAATCTGCAATAACCAACTACTTCCTACACACTTATTGGTTTTCTTCAAAATGGTTGTTGCAAGCCCCATTAGCCAAGTCTGTTGAAATTGGCTTGGAGGCTCATGTCTGTGGGCTGTGTAGACATACCTTAAACGCCTTCTTCGAGAGGTAATATTTACTGCGAGTCAAGTCTGATTGTGCCCAGAAGCTACTATCAAGCAACCCCAGGCTCAATGTGGGGTTCACACTGCACATCTTTCTTGAAATAATGATGCCTCAAACTGGAAACAATATTCCAGCTGAGGGCTTACCAGTGCCATGTAGAGTGGGACAACTATCTCCCATTATATGTGACATCCATTTTAATATACCCCAGAATATTAGCCATTTTGTATCACAACTGCTGGTTTACCTTCAATTTGTAATTTATTACAACCCACAGATCTTTTTTCAGTGCTACTATTCCCTAACCACTTATTCCTCACTTTGTAGTTGTGCATTTGATTTTTCCTTCCTAAAGAAGGAAAGGCTTCGCACTTGTCTCTATCAAATTTCATTCTGTTGATTTCAGACCAATTCTCCTATCTGTCAAAGTTACTTTGAATTTGGATTCTGTTTTCCAAAGTGCTTGTACCTCCTTGCAGCTTCGCTTCACTTGTAAAATCTATAAGCATACCCTTTACTCCATTATCCAAGTCATTAAAGAAAGTATTGAATAATACCAGACTCTTGCAAGACTCCAATAACATTCTCCCAGTCTGACAGAGAACCATTAATAACTACTGTTTATGTATGGTCTTTCAACCAGTTATGCACTCATCTTATACTCCAGGGGTGGCCAAACTTATGGAACTCAAGACCAACACAAGTTCATTATGAAATCTTTGAGAGCCATGGTAGGGCAGGGCCATAACTAGGGGTTCTGGCACCCAGGGTGAGCAGCCCCAAAGGCGCCCCCTCTCACCCCAATCCAGGGCCCATCTTTACTGTCTCAGGGAGGGAGGTTGTGACCTTTACCCCCCCACAGCCAGAGCCAGTAATGGGGGTCCCTACCCTGCCACCACAGGAAGAGGGGACCCCCCTGCCACCTCTGGCTATGGCCAGCAGGGAAGCAATCCCCCCTTCTGCCTCTGGCTGCAGCAGAAGGAAGTGATCCCCCACCACAGCCAGAGCAAGCGGGGGGGGATCACTTCCCTGCCGTTGCCAGAGCCAGCAACAGGGATCCCTACCCTGCCCCAATGGGGAGAAGGGACCCCTGGCTGCCAGCTCTGGCCACAGCAGGGAAGCAATCCCCCCGCAGGGTCCTGCCACGGCAGGGGGAAAACAATCATCCCAGCAGCCTCTGGCCACGGCTGGGGGAAGCGATCAAACCCCCACCCGGCCCTGGCCACAGCGGGGAAACAGAGATCCCCTCCCACCCAGCTGTGGCCATGGCGAGAAACAGAGAAAGCCCCTGCCTAGCTCTGGCCGTGGTGGGGGAACAAACCAAACCCCCGCCCAGCTCTGGCCGTGGCAGGGGAACAGAACAAACCCCAGCCCAGACGCCTGCTCTGGCTGAAGGGGAAGAGGAACTGCCTCCTTCAACCTCCTCCAGCTTACGTGGGCAGCCAGCAGAGGTGCTGATGCGTGCTGTTCTGCATTCATCCGAAGAATGCTCAGGGGACTGCACACTTAAATTGCCCCCCCCCCACCACCACCACTGGTGCCAGGGAGAACGTTTCTGGGTCCGGCCAGAAACACTGATGGGGCTTTGGTTTTTCAATTCTTTGGGAGCTGCACTTTTACCTTTGAAGAGCCGCATGTGGCTTACAAGCCACAGTTTGGCCACGTCTGTTATAGTCAGTCAGTAGTTTACTTTACCGTTTGGTTCTCACATACCACCACAGTGCTGAAATGGTTGGCTCATCTTCATCACATTTCCTTAAACTTTCCACTTGAATGACCTTGAAATGTTCTAAACCTAGAGGATAAAAGGCAAAATTTTATAATTTGAAGAACCTAATAAATGGGTTTGACTTTCAGACACCATGAATACTCTCAGCTCCTATTGAAGTCATGAAGTCTTTAGGAGATAAACACCTCTGAAAATCAGACTGAGTGTGCTCTTTAATACTACTCTTTTTAGTGATCCTTTAATTCAGCCAGGTTTAACATTGCAGCTGTGAAACACATGCATAATTTAATGGAGAGGAAACTGTTTGCCTTTTTCAAGCAATCTTGTTCTCCAGAAGTTATATTATTCTCAAAGAATTTCTGCAAAATAACTTCCTACAATAAAAAAATATATAATTGCAACATATTTTGTGGTTTGTATGAGATGATTCACACTGTGTTTAAGTAAATCTGAAATATTTACAGATTCATATTCAGGCTAACAATAACTAAATTAGACAATCCATACCAATATCTAAATTTGTCAGATTTATACATAAAATCATCCATGTAACACTTTGTAGTGTTTAATGTTAGAAAAGACTCATGAGAAGGAATAGAAAGGGAAATAATGTAGAGCTAATGATTGGAGTGGTAAAAAGAGGACAGGGAGAAAGTCCAAGGAGATGGTGAAGGACAAAAGAAGGCTGAACTTGGCTCCCTGGAAGGGACGGGCAGGTGGAAGGCATGGAGCCCAGTGCCAGCATAGCCACTGCTGGTCTGCTTTTCCTCCAGGGAGAGCAGCTGGAAAGCTCTTGTTGGAGGGGATGTGTGAAATCCGGGGTGATAGTCAACTATCCGCTGCCACGTGATGGGCTCTGTGCTTCCCTGCCAACAGCAGCTGCCTTACCCCCACCCCACCATTTAAACACTCTATTTTTAAAAAGTTTAAATGGATTTTTAATTAAACCAATTTTACATCTCTACTAGAAACACTGAGCACTGCAGAACAGATCTGGCTTCTCTATATTTGAGGCACAAGTTCTAGCCAGTATGGAGACAAACCTGTTTTGAAAAATCTATTTTCACAATAAAAATATACAAACCTCCACTTCCATGTAAGTTTTCAATGCAAAGTTAACTTCTCTCCAAAAAGGGGCATGGACAGCAAATTTTTAGTAAATGTCATATTATTTTACAGTTTTGCAAGAAAGGAGTCTCCTGATAAAGTTCACATGCACTGATTGTATTTTCTCATTGAAAGGACACAAGAAGAGAATGATGTTCACATCATGGAGGTTCGCCAAGGGGTAGGATCTGACTGCCTCTGACAAAATGGCTCTAGCCCCTACATACAGTGTATTCAGGGGTCAACTGAAAGGACAAGGCCATCCACCTGAAGGCAACATGCTTCTGCAGCTGCAGCTGTTGGGGACCTTAGGTCCTCCGTCTTCCTGGCAGAGTAGCTCCAACGTGTTCATGCTGTCAGGGACACCCTTGCCTGATGCCCTAGAATGGAGAAACTATAGAAAAAGTTTAATGCATCCCTAAGCTGCATGCAGGGGTCACAACTGCCTCAGAAGTTTCTTCAGCTCTGTTTTGGGAAGGATTGAAGCACTGGTCACATGAACATTATGCTTCATGAATGCTCTGTGTTTGGAAGGACAGAATTCAAAATTTCTTTTACTCAGTCTTTGTGGACAGAGGGAAGATATACCTCAATTCCTAATTACAATTACAGGTATGTCCCTACATATGATAAGGATTTAGATTGCCTGTCCCTCTAACTGAGATACAGTGGGAGTTTAGTATATCTGCGATATTAGAAAGCAAAGATTAATAGATTCCAGAGCCAAAAGGGACCACAGGCAATAAAATTTTCCTAAAATAATCCCAAAGCCTATCTTTAGAAAAACATCTAGTCTTGATTTTTAAAATTCAGAATGCCTAATGTTTTGGAAAAGAATAATTATTTGGAACAAGAAAGGAATTAGGTTAGGAAGGAAAGAAGAGAGACTAAGAAGTTTGAGCTGTGCATTTTAATAAAATGCCCTAGAGTTATATCTAAAGGGACAGTCTGTGATCGCTTGCTTAAAAAACAAACAGTCACATTGATTAAGTGTTGAATTCTGACTTTTCTAAATGTTGGCTTTTAATTTAGGACCCATCATTCTAATTCAGAATGCTACATAAAACATATTGATTCTGTATTAGAGAGAATATGGTCTGCTCCCAACTAGTCTACATTATTATATACAATACGTTTTCAGCAATTGACATATTTCTATGTAAAAAACATTCATGCTTAAAGCATTTAGGATTGTTCAAGTGTTTAAAGAAACTAATACTCTTTAAATTTTCCTGGGCATATCTCATTGGTAGTTAGAAAATTATAAAGGTAAAAAACATTTAAATGAGCAAATTCCTGTACACTTTTCCAGACTATTACTCTGAGTTGTATTAGAAGCTCCCCAAAACATTTGAATTGCTCTAAGAGTGAAAAGTCTGCATTCCACAATGTAATGTAGAATACACAAAGGAGACGGAAATAAACAAACAAGAGAACAACATCGTCATCAAAGAGCCTTGGTGTCAAATACTGATTTAGATCAAAACAATAATCCCCGATCATCTAAAACAGTTACCATAGTAACAAGTCTTCAAGAGATGGAAAAAAGTGTGCAGCCCTAAATAACCTGAAGAAGCTGACCTGAATTACCTGACTTGAGGAACTCTGGTTAAGCTCCAAAGCTTGTCTCTCTCACCCACAGAAGTTAGTCCAATGATACCTCACCCAAATCCCATGTCTCAGCCCTAAATAAGTCATTTTAAAGAATTTTCAGGCTGATTAACTTTTGTGCTTGAGTTTTAATTCACAACTCAAGTAGCTATGCTTTTCATAACATCCACTAACTGCAATCCCTATTAGTATAGGGTCTTTGCCAGCAAAAAAGTACAATATGTTGGCACATGACATTATTTATTCATTTTACCACTCTGAATAATGGATGCAGCTCATAAAATGCTGTCAAATTTCAAAATAGTTTATTATGTTCTTAACAGCTTTTCAGCACACTTAGGGAAAACAAGAGCTTTATTCTTTATTGGCTAAAAACTTATGCTAGTTTGAATACCCATTTCAATTTGCAGATGATGTCTGATATTTTGCCTTAAGTTCTATTTAATCTGTTTCAAGAAACAAAATTTGTGTAATTATTTCATTAGCAATAACAAGACATTGAGAAAGAAAGCATAGATACATGAAAATAAATACAAATTTTTTGCATTAAAGTGCTCTGCTACATTTAAAAGCAACTATGTAAATGTCTCACATCTTATTTTGCAGATCTGTATCAAGTGGCTATTCAAAATCATCTCTGAGGTATTACCCAGAAAACAAACAAAAATAACTTTTCTTTATGAACCTATTTACACTCTAGAGGGAACACAGCTGAAAGAGGGATAGAGACTGGCTCGGAGTAATTGATCCACAAGAAAAAATGGAATCTGTTAGACATACACCAACTCAAGGGAGGGCAAACTGCTTAGCACAGGTACAAATGACACCCTAATTTGACACTTATTACTAGCAATGATATAATGGAAAGATCCCAAGATTCATTTTCAGATCTCAGGCTGAGTTTCCAGGGCTGGCAGACAAAAAAAAGCCATGTTTTAATTTCAAAATATTGGCATTCATCTGAACACAAACATAGCACAGAGGCAATGCCATTTGAAAATCACTTTTCAAAGCAGGACTGCACTTGAAGTCATACTCTATTATTTTTTGTTTAAACTGAAGATAAATGTTTCTAGTATAGTGTCATGGAGGACAATTCAATACCTCAACAACCAGAAAAAAACCCAAACAAAAACAGTTAGTACTTGTTTACCAGTTTTGCAGCATAGAATGCATATGGATAAAAAAGGTAATTTTACAAAACCTAGAAATGTTATTGAACTAATACCTTTACATTTTCTTGCTTGGTTTTAATGGGAAGTTGTTCAGAATTCAATTTAATTCTTTTAGAATATGTTTCCAGTAGAAACTCATGGTATGAAAACAGAAACTAAAGTTAAAAAATAAGAAAATTATGCCCATTTCACTCTAAGCTCAGCACTTTGAAACAGTGAACATTAAGGAGCACATCTCATCATGATAAATGGAAAACTATGGTATTATTACATGTAGAATTTCTGAGAGTACTTCTGTTCATGACCATTTTTATAGAATAGCAGTACCATAGTCAACCTTGAAATAGGTCAGTGATGAGAAGACCATTATCAGATAAAAAAACCTTTATTATGATGAGCTCTTCAAAGTGTCTGACGAGGTGGGATTTTCTCCCACGAAAGCTCATGCAATAAATAAATCTGTTAGTCTTTAAGTGCCACAAGACTCCTTGCTTTTTTTGCTTTACTAGTCTAACATGACTGTCCCTTTGGAACTACTATTCCGAGTAGCTGCAGCCTGTGACTTCCCTGTCCTAGGCTTCCCTTTTTCTGCACAAGCAGGAAGCATTTTCCTAGAAAACCAAAGACTGCATCTGTGGTGTATGGGAAATATAGTATCTCGACATTTCTTGGAGGCCCTAGTCTACACTCCTTTTTTAAAAAGTTTCCTGAATTAAGTCTTGAGGTTGTTTAAAACACAACCCAAACATGCCTCAGTCAGTCTCATTGGGTGTTTGAGTAATTTCCCAATCTGCTATACTGCAAAAACACTCTTTAAAATTCTTTTCTGTAAGACGCTGTTCAATCTAATGATCGATAAGTCAGTTTGTTTTCAGCTCGTATGGCTGCTCTCTCTTTATTTGTCTCAGTCAACTTAGATGGAGCTATTATAAGATGGGTTCATAATCAGTTGGAAAACTATTCCCAGGGAAGAGTTATCAGTGATTCACAGTCAAACTGGCAGGACATATCAAATGAAGATCTGCATGGATCAGTTGTGGGTCTGGTTCTGTTCAGCATATTCAGCTATGATTTACATATTGATATAGAAAACACCTTTATAAAATTTGTGGACAATACCACACTGGGAGAGATTTCAAGTGTTTTGGGGGGTAGAATTGAAATTCAAAATGATCTGGCCTGCTGGAGAAATGATCTGAAATCAACTGAATGAAATTCAATAAGGATAAATGCAAAATACTCCATCTAGGAAAGAACAAATCAGTTGCACACACATAAAATGAGAATTTACTCTCTAAGACAGTGGTTTTCAAAGTTCAGGTTGCAACCCAGTACTGGAACACAGACTGGCCAGTACTGGGTCACAGCACCGGCGCTGCTCCAGAGTGGGGGCTGCTGCACTGTGCTCCCTGGCTGGCCAGCGCTGCTCCCGGGGGGCGAGAAGGGGGCAGCTGTCCCTCACTCCCTGGCCAACAAGCACTGCCCCCGGCAGTGGGGTGGCTGCCCTGTGCACACCGGCAGTCTGGCACTGCTTCTGAGAGGCCGGCCAACTGGCGCTGTTCCCCTGTGCGCCTCAGCCAGCCGGTGCTGCTTCCCACGCAGCAGGCTGTCTGGTGCTGCTCTGGGCTCCCTGCCTGGCATGGGTTGTTGCAGAGCAGGGGCAGCTTCCCGTGCTTCCCAGCCAGCTGGCACTGCTCTGGGCTCCCAACCCGACAGGGGTTGCTTCAAGTGGGGGTGGCTGAACCACAGCTGCCAAAAGTGCTCCAGGGCAGGGGGCGCCTGTCCTGCCCAGACAAAGCTGCTCTTGGATGGGGGTGGTTGCCCCAGCTGAGCCCTACCACCATTGCCTCAGGCACTGTGGGTGCTGCTTTGGGGCAGGGGCTTCTCCCCCAGACTTGAGCCAGGTCTTCGTACTTCTTCCTCAGCCCTGCTCAGGGAGGGGAGGTAGCTGGGGCAGGAAATATGAAAGGACACTGGCAGCCCTGGTGTTCTCAGGAGTGGTGGGCTGACTTTCTTTCAGATTCCCTGTTGCTGCTACCCTGTTCCCATGCACACTGGGTAGAGGGGTTGCTCTGGCATCTTCTCTCCAAGACATGCCTGGGGACTTGTCCCTAAGCCAGCATGGGAAAGTGACCACCTGGGGAGGCTTTTTTCCCCAGGTATGTCAGGGAGAGGGGAAGCTCCAGGTGGTTTCTTTCCAAAGAGTTTCTGGGACCCCTGTCCCAGCCCAAAGAAGCCCCCCAAAGCAGTCTTTTCCATTGTGGCAGGGGTGGACATCGCCAGTGATGCCACACAAAGAAGCGCTCTACGCTTCTTTTGACCTTGTGCCTGGGGACCCGCCCCCCCCCCCCCCGCCGCGCCATGGTCACTGCTGAATTTTCAGGCAGCAGCCACTTTTTTTCAGTGGAGGAGGCATGTTATGGTAGAGGAGGCCAGAGCTGGGTCCCAAGGAAAAAAGTTTGACAACCACTGCTCTTTGAAACAATACTGCAGAAATGGATCTAGGGATTATAAGGGATCACGAGATATCAGTGAAGAGGATAACACTGACTGTTGCAGAAAAAGCCAACATCATTCTGGGATGCATTAGCTGGAGAGTTGTCAACGAGACATGAGAAGTAACTCTTCTTCTCTACTCTGAGCTAATTAGGCCTCAGCTGGAGTATTGTGTCCAGTTCTGGGTTCCACCTTTCAGGAAAGATGTGGACAAATTGCAGGAATTCCAGAGAAGAACAACAGAAAATTAAAGATCTAGAAAACATGATATAGGATGGAAGATAGAAAAAACCTGGGTTGGAAGGACCCAAAGGGACATATCAGTTTCAAGAATATAATAGAGGACATAATATGGGATATAAGATTTTCAAGAACATAACAGGCTGTTAAAATTGTGGCAAGGGCAATTTAGATTGGACATGAGGAAAAATACTTTCTAACTGCCAGGGTAGTTAAGCTAAGCACTGGGATATATTGCATAGGGAGGTTTGGGATTCTCCAGCACTGGAGATTTTTAAGAGCAAGTAGGCCAAACACCTGTCAGGGATGGTCTAGATCAGACGTGGCCAAACTGTGGCTCGCAAGCCGCATGCAGCTCTTCAAAGGTAAAAGTGTAGTTCCCAAAGAATTGAAAAAACAAAGCCCCAGCAATGTTCCTGGCCACACGCAGAAACATTCTCCTTGGTGCCAGTGGGGGGGGGGGGGGACAGGGGACAATTTAAGTGTCCAGTCCCCTGAGCATTCTTCAGATGAATGCTCGGGGCAGAGCAGCACACATCAGCATCTCCGCTGGCTGCCCAGGTAAACTGGAGGAGGTTGGGGGGGCTGTTCCTCTTCCCCCACAGCCAGAGCAGGTGTCCGGGCTGGGGTTTGTTCTGTTCACCCTCAGTGGCAAGAGCCGGGTGAGGGTTTGGCTTGTTCCCCTGTCATGGCCAGAGCCAGGTAGGGGCTTTCCCTGTTCCCCGCCACAGCCACATTTGGGTGGGAGGGGTAGTTCTTTGTTCCACTGCTGCAGCCAGAGCTGGGCGGGGGTTTGATCTGTTCCCTGCTGTGGCCAGAGCCCCATGGGGGTTTGATCGCTTCCCCCTGCCGTGGCTGGAACCGGCAGGGATGATTGCTTCCCCCAGCAGTGGCCAGAGCCAGCAGGGGAGAATCGCTTCCTTGCCATGGCCAGAGTCTGCTTGGATGATTGCTTCACCCTGCCGCAGCAGGACCCAGCAAGGGGATTGCTTCCCTGCCACGGCCAGAGCTGGCAGTGGGAGGGGTCCCTTCTCCCCATCAGGGCAGGGTAGAGATCCCTGTTGCTGGCTCTGGCTGTGGCAGGGAAGTGATCCCCCCCTGCTTGCTCTGGTAGGGGATCACTTCCTCCTGCCACAGCCAGAGGCAGAAGGAGGGATTGCTTCCCTGCTGGCCATGGCCAGAGGTGGCAGGGGGGTCCTCTCTTCCTGTGGTGGCAGGGTAGGGACCCCCATTGCTGGCTCTGGCCACGGGGGGGGGGTAAGGTCACAACCCCCCTCCCTGCCACAGTATAGATGGGTCCTGGATTGGGGCAAGGGGGGGTGCCTTTGGGGCTGCTCACCCCGGGCGCCAGAACCCCTAGTTATGGCCCTGGCCCGCTGTGGGTCTCGAAGATTTCATAATGAACTTGTGTGGCTCTTGAGTTCCGTAAGTTTGGCCACCCCTGGCATATACACATTGCCCTTTCTAGTGTCATATCAATCTCCCTTAGTAACTGTTCACTGACTTTTATTGTTGTCCCTCTAAAAACCAAATTGATCTTAAGCGTTTTGTAATATTGTGTAGGCACAGGACTGAGTTTTTAGGTTTAAGTCTGTAAGCAAACTCCTCTATTATTTCCCCATCATTCTGGGTCTCATCCTAAAATTCTCTGTCACTTACCTTTTTTCTCCCCTATGGGCACAGTGATCCTATAATAGTTTCCTTCTGTCTTCAAAGCTTTCCTCCCTTCCTCCCCACTACCACCTGTATGGAGGGCTCTGCATATATCTAAGGCTTCTGTTACTGATAAGGGCACAGTAATCTTTTGTTCATTCTTCAACTCATGGATGAGGGGGTTGAAGCTTCCCTTCAGGAAGACTTCCTCCCTACCTTGCCTCTTCCACCTCAGGCCTCACCCACACTCCAACCCAGGCCTTGCCCTACCACCCAAGCCGTTGCCGTGTGCCTCCCGGATTGTGGAGGGACACGGCAGGAGTAGAAGCAGAGACAAAGCAGAGGAGGGGCAAGGAGAAGAGAGATGCACAAGGCCAGAAACAGCATGGAGGGGAGTCATGGAGAGCAGTGGCAAGAAGGAGGGAGCAGGGGAGGGAAGCAGCAAGGGGTGGTGGCCTAGTATGCTGGAGTGGGGCAGAGCAGTCACCCAGCCTGCAACAAGTGGAGACTGGAGCAGAGTGCTGCCTGACTGTGCTGAGCTTTTATATGTACCATGCAGGTTCCTAGGTGGCAGAAGGCGAGGTGCCTATTACTTAGTTCACGGGTTTATCAGAGTCCAAGGAATCCAAAAAACTGAATAGCAGGTACCACTTCCTCAGCTGCCAGGGAACCTGCACGATGCATAAAAACCTCCACCCTCCCAATAGGGAGGAAAAGTGGTAGGGCCTCTATGGCTCAGGGTACCTGACAGCCCAGGCCATGACAGGAAAGGCTTAGGCTTCTCAGACCTTTGATTGTCAAGGCTTTTTCCCCACTCTGGCACTCTGAGTGCAGAAGGTGGGGGCCCGCAACAGGCCAGAAAAGCCACTGGCCTTAAAGCCTGCTCTTAAAAGTCTCCAAGGCCTCCAATTCCTGGCCTTGGAGTGGTATCGCTGCCACCACCCAAATGCAAAAAAACCTCTTGTGACCCAGGAAGGCGCACTTGGGAATTCCTCCCTGTGAGGTACTTGCAATCCTCTTTATTCCTCCTTCAGGAAAGTGACTGAACTCCAGCTGCAATATGAGCTGGAACTGGAACAGGGTTCCCTCTAGTAGCTGCCTGTGCAGTCTAAGGCACGGGCACACAAACCTCTTGCCTCTCAGGACACAGAACCAGAACTTGCTTAAAAGGTAAACTCTTTAATCAAAAAGAACAGATAATAAACACAGAGAGTTGCTTCTCTGGGAATTAACTTAGGTAGTTACAGGGTAGTGGGGTGGGGGTTGGGTTACATGTGCTTAGCACAGAGAAATCCAAAAAACAAGCCAAAAACAAAGAAAATACCCTGACCGCGTCTAAATAAACATTCCCTGTTCTACTCACGCCTGGTCAGTACCAAACTTAACTTATCTCTGGTAAGGATGTTGCTGGATTCTTCCTCAGGCCCCTCTGGCCTCCTCCTGATCCTCCCAGGAGCTCTGCTGCATCCAAACAGGCCCAGGCCAGGCTGCTGTTACCATTCAAAAAGCTGTGCTTCGTTCCTATTGGCTGTCCTGGGACTCACTGACCAGTGTGTTAACCCCTTCCTCCCCAAGGGTTATTACATTGATATCCTTTGATTTGTCCCTGAATCTTTCATGTGCAGCTCAAATTGCTGTTTGAACCTTTTCCAAGCACATGCAGCATCTCCCTTAATTCTTAGGGTTGATGGGGGAGTTGCTTGCAATTACACGGGGTCAGAAATATATCAAGGTTATTGCCCTTACTGGAGGAAAACACTTCATTTCTGGTGCCAAGTAGTACCTTACTGTTAAGCTGCCTGGTGTCAAGATGAACTTCTATTATGAACAGATCCGTGTACAAGAATAAGATAAACTTTCTTCCCCTCTGTCTAGTTGCAGCCTATGACTGCCCAGTCCTTGGCAGCTTTGGCTATGTCTTTATTGGCGAATTAGTCCAGACTAAGAAAGCTTAGTCCGAACTAATTCAGCCCTTGGCTACACTAGGCTTTGCCTAGTTTGAACTGAGAAATTCCTTAGTTTGAACTAGGCAAAGCTTAATCCAAACTAATAAGTACAAAGCTTAGTTTGGACTCCTACACTTTGTTTTCAAGCTAAGCACAGGCAAGACCCAAACTAAGCCATTAGTTTGAACTAATCGCACATTCTAGTTTGAACTAGAACGTGTGGTTAGTTTGAACTAAAAAGTCCGGGGTTAGTTCAAACTAGCCGAAGGTTAGTTTGGACTAACCTTGACTTCTCAGTTTGGACTTGCAAGTCCCAACTAACTTGGGCTAATGTAGGCATAGCCTTTGTTTCTGCCCCAGCAGGAAGTGTATCTAGAGTACACAGGAAGTATTTGCTAAACCAATATGAAGTACAATGGAAATCTATTTCAGTCTCTCAAATCCAGATTTTCAGCAGCACTGAGCATTCTCAGATTCCACTGATGTTATTAACTGGATTTAACTGCCAAAAAATCAGGTCCTTTCTCTCCTTTGGGCTTACCTACACTCAGTGTCACAAATAACCTCTTTGCAAAAAGATAGCTGTTGCTAGGATCAGGCTCAGAAAAACTAACTGTAGAAATGAGCTGAAACCAAATCCTGGGAGCCAAATACCTATATTTTGAGGAAATGTGTAGTGAGATTCAAATATCACCACTAATCCCTCTCTAATGAGTCAACATTTCCAGATTATTTAGTACAGAAATGCTCTTTTGAAATTCAGATTGCTGAGCAAGATGCATGCATCCGTGTGAAACATATGTTAAGCCAAAACACAAAATCAAACTGTAAGTAGCAGCAATTTGGGCCTTTCCTGTAACATGCTGTAGCATTTTTATGAAGACAGCTTTGCTTCAAATATTTGTGATGTTATAGTGATATGGTTCCTCCTATTAGCTGCTACAAGTTAATAAAAAAAAATCACAGGAGCCAGTTGCCTGTGATTATTACAATTATTAGTGGTCACTAAAAATTAAACTACAGCTGGAAGTTTGTAAGAAAAATGGCATAATTAGATCTAAAGTGCATCTGAGATATCTATTACATTGAAATGCATCCTGCCAGCAGAAAGAATGTTGCTATTGGCCTTCCACATGCAGAGGCGGCTTTAGCGGTAGGCAAAGCAGGTGGCTGTCTAGGGTCCCTGAGCAATAAGGGCTCTCATCCTCAATTTGGTGGGTAGAAATGATGATATAGAAAAATATAGAAATTTTTCCCATATAGCAGGGCCAGTAGCACTGGAAACCTCAGCACTTTTCAGTCTTGGCTCATCAAGGTGAACGAACTATCAGTAGGATCTGTGCTTCACCTGAATTGCAGATTTCACCATTATTTGCCCATCACCTTCACACTGACATGCTAAAAAAGAAGGAGCAAGCACAATAGCAGAAACTTTTCCAGTGCTCTCCTCTTTTAGTTCCTCAATGCAGTCATTTACTCTGCTATATTTTAAACCCAGTTGTGAAATTTTGCCTTTTCTTTTTCTTTTTTTATCTGTTCTTCTTTTGCCTATGACAATTTTTCTTTCAGCTTTGGTTAGCTCAGGTTACCAGGTAGGTCCATATAGACTGCTACATATAAATACAGTGCTGCCCTCAAGCAATCATTACAGCTGTGTGTGATGTCTGTGCTGTATGTATTTCTTCTGGTAAGTAAATTTTTAGCTCCTTTTTACTTACTATTTAATATTTTTGAGGGGGCCAGAGTCTTATAAATTTGAGTACTTCAGAGAATGTCATAGAAATTTGTTTTTCATTTATAGCTAAAGACTAGAAACCTGCTTTTCACTTGTTTTTATTTATCATAATTATTTGTATTAAACTTCTAGTGCACATAAACCCATGCCTATATGAAAAAATTATGAGATTTGACTGCCAAAATTTTAAATGTGATATTTTAGCTATTTTTGAGCCTTCATTAATTCTACCACTTCTTATTTGTTAATTAATCTATATACTTTTAAAAAATTAATGTTTATTTTAACTTTGTAGTTCGGCATTAGCTCATTTACATTACGTGAAAGACGATCAACTTACAAGCTTCATGATGGAAAGATCTTTAAAAATATCATATCCAAGAATAATTTATGAGTTCCAGAGGGATAGTCATGTTAGTCTGGTTCAGCAAAACAAACAAGGAGTGCTGAGGGGTGGGGGGAATGCTGGGGCCACAGGGAGGGCAGCAGTGGGGACTTATAGGAGACCCTTTAGGGGGCCCCACAATGGGCCTTTGCCTAGAGCCCCCAGTTGCCTAAGACCACCTCTGTCTACATGATGATGTTTCCCTAAGAAAACATATGTATTTGATGAAGAATTTTAATTAGTGATCTTGGCAAGATGCCCAGGTTTAGTCCTTGCACACAGAAAATGCTTTCAGGGCTCAGTCCAAAGCCTACTGAAGTCAATGAGATGGCAAGAATGATAAAAGGTATTGAAGATAGGCAAAACTGCGAGTGGCTTTGAGTTTGCAAGATCTCAGTTACATTTTGATTTTATAAAACCAAAACTGGAGAGGGAAGCATCATTTCAGATTCAGAAGTCCCATTTAATTTAAGCCTTAAAATTTCAGAGATTACCTTTACTCCAAATATTGCTACGTGCTGCCAGACATTCAGTATTCCAACATGGAAATCGTCTACCACTGCTTAACCCTAGTAAAATCGGGCTAGGGACACAGCTCAAGCAGTTCCTACCTGGCTTAAGCAAGGGTCTGGATTCACACCATGATCTATGGTGGTCTTTTATTTATTACAGCACACACCACCACTTTTGTGCTGCACATTAGCAATAAGCTTGGCAGAATTAAATTTGGACATATGTATAATTGAGAGATTCCATCAAAGTTTATTTTTAACCTTTATTTTTACCTATTTAAATTTTCACAGTTGCAGGTAATTACAGCAGGGTAAACAAATATTTAATGAGACGACATTCAGATTCCAAAAGTTAAAGCTTTTTAACTCCTTAAAAGCAAATTGTCAACATCACATATTAAAATACACAGAATAAATCAAGCTCTAATAAATTCTCCAACCCTCCCTTTTTAAACTTTGCCTATTTGTAAATTTATAATTATTGATGGAAATGTTTTTTCATCAGTTTGCATATCTATATATAGATATATATAGATATGGAGAAATGATGTGTTAGCTAGTTTCTCCATATTTAGTAATAAAAATCACAGATGCAGAGAACAGAACAGGCCATTGTAATTTTTCCCTCTTTAATGCTGGGCATAGAACCTCCTCAGACATAATTCCTAGAGTATGTCTTTTAGAAAAACATAGTCTTGATTCAAAATCATCACTGATGGAGAAGTTCCTCTATTTTCCCTGTTAAAATATTATGTCTTTTTTTCCGGTCAATTTGTCTAGCTTCCACTTTCACTCATCGGATCATGTTCTATCTTTCTCTTCTAACCTGAAGATTCCACTGTTAAATATTTGTTCTCCATGTAGGTACTTTATAGACAAGGAGTCAGCAACCCCCTGGCCTGTGTCACAAAGAGGGCATGAGCACACATTCACAGCAGCACACAGGCCTCCAGGCCCTGTGGTGCTGTGCCTGCTCCCTCCTGCTGGCCTCATCTCCCAGCAGGGCCTGGGTCCACAAGATCTATGCACACGCAACATCTCTTCCCTCCTACTGGCCCCATGCCCCAGTGGGGCAAGGGCTGTGTGTGTGCCATGGTTGCTGGCCCCTGCTAGCCCCACCCGTCACCCCAGCACCTACTGGCCCCACTCCCAGTACCTGCTGAGGGTTGTGGGATGGGGCTGGCAAAGATTACCAAACCCTGTGTCGCAGGATATGTTGCCCCCGCTCGCTCAAATGCAGGGAGGAACCCGGTTTGAGCCCCAAACACGGCCCCTTGATTCAGGGCAAGGCGGCCCAATGGCCAGAGTCAATGTTCAAAGGCCTGTTGGCACAGGGGAAGTGTGCCCAGGAAGGGGGGTTCAGGCCCACCTGCTCCACTGAACCCCAGCCCAGGGCCCTGGAGTTACTGTAGCTCCTGGTCCAGTCGGTGGGGATCCGTGCCACAACATGCCGACTGAGACCACGGCAATACCATGGCTCACCCCACTGGGGTGCTGCCCTGGGCTGCTTCCTACTTGGGTCGCTGCTGGTGTTTCCCCCTTCGGTTCCCTGGATCCGTCCGGCATCACCAAGTCTTTGGCCTGGGCCCTGGGGTCCTCACGGCGGAGTACATCTTGCTCGATGGCGTGCCCGGTAGTCAGCATCCTAGGCCTATCAATGGTGTGCCCCTTTAAGGCGGGGGCCGAACCGATCCCTGGGTAGGAGCCTCCACCACACGTCTGCTCCCTCTGCTGGTCTGCCCGTGACTGATGGGAACTGCAGCCTTTTATGCCTGGGCGGCAGTTTGAGCATGCCCAGCAGGGCCTAAGGGGCTGGGCTTCCCCCTTCCTTAGGGTATATAGGCCTGCTTGAGTGCGGGGTGGGTCCACCCCGTCACACCACCTCAACTTTATGACGGGCCTTACAGGGGTAGTCGCTTTATCTCCTTCTTCTCCCAACCTGGAAAAGAAGTCCGCGTTAGTGTGTTTCTTACCCGGTCGGTGAGCCACTTTGAAGCTATATGGCTGGAGGGCCAGGTACCACCGCATCAGCCAAGGGTTCATGTCCTTCATGGATTGCAGCCATTTTAGGGGTGCGTGGTGAGTCACTAACGTGAAGGTAGACCCCAGAAGGTAATATCGGAGCGTATCTATGGCCCATTTTGCTGCCAAGGCCTCCTTTTCAATGGTCGAGTATCTTGTCTCACGAGGGAATAATTTCCTGCTTACATATAGTATGGGGTGCTCTTCTCCCTCGACTTCCTGCGAGAGTATCGCCCCCAGGCCCACTTCCGAGGTGTCCGTCTGTAATATAATGTCCTTATTAAAATCTGGATGTACCAGTACCGGTTCTCGCATCAAGCTACGTTTTAGTGTCTGGAATGCCTCTTCCGTTTGGTCTGTCCATCGGACTTTCTTGGGGGCGGAGCTCTTAGTTAGGTCAGATGGGGGCCGCAATGGTTTCAAAGTCCAGCACGAAGTGGCGGTAGTAACTTGCCAGACCCAAGAATTGGTGCACCTGCCTTTTGGTCCTTGGTTGTGGCATCTCAGACAGGGCCTGGATCTTACTGATTAATGGCCGTAGCGTACCCCTTCCCACTACGTATCTGAGATAGGTCACTTCTCTCTGTCCCAAGTGGCACTTAGCGGGGTTAACCGTCAGGCGGGCTTCTCTGAGGGCCACCAAGACGCGGTCGAGACATTTTAGATGTTCTTCCCAGCTGCTACTATATATTACAATATCGTCTATATATGCTGCTGCGTAGGCATCATGGGGTTGTAGCACTTTATTCATTAGTCTCTGGAAGGTGGCAGCTGCTCCATGTAATCCGAAGGGCATGGTGACAAACTGAAAGAGTCCAAATGGTGTGGAGAAGGCTGTCTTTGGGAGCCGAGTGGGTGTAAGGGGAATTTGCCAATACCCTTTAGTCAAGTCTAGTGTTGAAAAGGTACTGCGCCGCGCCCAGTCTTTCTAACAGTTCGTCCACCCAGGGCATTGGGTATGCATCGAACCTGGACACCACATTAACCTTCTGGAAGTCTATATAAAAACGTAGCTACCATCCAGCTTGGGTACTAGGATGATGGAGCTACACCATTCACTCTTGGACTCCTCTACTGCCCCCATCTCTAACAGGCTTTCTAGTTCTTGTTTAACCACAGGCCACATTTTCTGAGGGAGTGGGTAGGGGTTGTCCCTGATCCTCTGTCCAGCTGACGTAGCAATGTGATGGCTCATCAGCGAGGTCCTCCGTGGATGTATGGACAGGACATCTGGGAACCGGTCTAGAAGTTCCTGTAATTTTCCTTTTTGTTCAGGATTAAGTCCTTTTCCCACTGCTGGCGGAGTAGCGTCACGGGCTTCTTCAGCCGAGGGCCCCAGTTTAGGTTCCACGGTAGGTGGAGCTATCCACATGGCCTCCCTTCCCATCCACTTCCTCAATAAATTAATGTGATAGATGTGAACTTCCTTCCTATGTCCCAGTATTCTGATTTCATAATCCACTGGGCCGATTCGCCGGGTTTCTTCAAATGGGCCCTGCCATTTTGCCAGCAGGTTGGACTCACTAGAGGGTAACAGGAGCAGTACTCTGTCCCCTGGTTGAAACACCCAGACCTTTGTACCTTGATCATATCATCGTGTCTGAATTCCTTGGGCTTGTTTTAGGTTTTCTTGGGGGAAGGCTCCCAGGGTCCGCAGTCGTTCCCGTAGTTTGATTATATAATGTCTGGTACCCTGGACCCGGGTCTCTTGCGTCTCCCGATCCTCTTTCAGGAGGTCCAATATACCCCTAGGCCTTCACCCGTAAAGTAATTCAAAAGGAGAGAACCCTGTAGAGGCTTGGGGGACTTCCCGTATGGCAAAGAGGAGGGCCGGCAGCACTGCATCTCAATGCCAGGGGTCTTCCTGCATGAATTTGTGGAGCATGGACTTCAAGGTGCCGTTGAACCTCTCCACCAGCCCGTCAGTTTGTGGGTGGTACAGGGTGGTTCTAATGGTCCTAATCCCCATCAGGCAACACAGCTTGCCTATCAACTTCGAGGAAACGTTTGTACCCTGGTCGGTTACTATCTCTTTCGGTATCCCAACCCTAGAAAAAACTTTTAACAATTCTATAGCAATGTTTGACGCAGTTGCTGTCCATAGGGGTACGGCCTCTGGATACCTGGTAGCGTAATCTACCATGACTAGAATGAAGTGGTTTTTAGTCTGGCTTTGTTCTAGCGGACCCACAAGGTCCATGCCCATACGTTCAAATGGAACCCCCACTACTGGCATAGGAATGAGGGGGGCCCTTGGTACCCCTGCAGGCCCCATCTGCTGACACTCTGGGCAGGAGGCACAAAAATCTCTCACTTCCCTATGGAGCCCCGGCCAATAAAACCGTTGACCCACTCGTTGGAGGGTCTTTTCCCAACCCAAGTGCCCGGCCCAGGGGATATTGTGGGCTAAATGCAGGAGGTCCTGCTGGAGACGCTGCGGTACCAGGAGCTGGTAAATAATCTCCTGAGTCTGGGACTCATACGTCACTCAGTACAGCTGATCCTTCCGTATCTCAAAGAGGGGCCCCCGAGGCTGCGGGAGGTTGTTGGGTGGCTCCAAGTCCAGGTTGGTGGCCTGGTCCCAGGCGTGTTTTAGCGTGGGGTCTTCGCGTTGGTCCTGGAGGAAGTCCCCATCTTTCTCTAGCTCACCCTGTGCCTTCTCCAGGGTCACACCTGGTGGTCTACTAGGGGTCTGGGACTCGCCCAAGGGCCCTGGCTCCTTTTCGCCTGGCTCAGTTGGCCCAGTATGCCCCAGCAGGCTTGCGTCAAGGACCTTCGCTGCTGATATGCTCGAGGTATCCAGGCCGTTGCCTCACAGGACCCTATTGAATTCAGGCCAGTCATGGCCCAACACCACAGGATACGCCAGACCTGGGACCACGCCCACCTGGAGTCTTATCGTCCGTTGACCCACCCCCAAGCACACTCGGGCAGTCGGGTAGGGGCAGGTATCCCCATGTATGCACTGGAGTTGTATTGTCGGGCCTGACACCTCCAGGCCCGGTATCAGTCCCTCCCAGATAAGCATCTGGCTGCACCCCGAATCTACGAGGACGAAGTCTTGAGTCTGCTCAATCCGCACTGGGATAATGAGTTTCGAGGGGGTGTGCTTTCTGGCCCGGTGGCCCACTGCACACACCTGAGCATATTCCCACTCCATATAAGGGCACTCTCAGCGATAATGACCCTCTTCTCCGCACTCCCAACACCGATTCCAATCACTCCCCCGCTGGCCACCTCCTGCAGGAGGGGCCGAATCCATCCGGCGGTTTCCCATCGCTTCCGCTCGGGGTCTCTGGGGTCCTCCCGCCAGTCTGGGGTGACTTGGGCTGAGGGGGATCAGAGGGGTCCAGGATGGCTCCCCTGTCCTTGCTCTGGATGAGCCCAGCCCCCTTTTTCTTGCCACTTTGCGGGCGCTGGGCACTCCCAGGGGATGGGGCCCCGTCGTTTCTGCTGCCGAATAGTCCTCCGTCAGGGAGATGGCCTCTGCCAAGGTCTTCGGGCGGTGTCTCTGTACCCATTCCTTAGTCCCACCTGGGAGCTCTTGCATGAATTGTTCTAAGGCCACAAGCTTCACAACCTCGGGTCCCAACCGTTTTTCGGGCTCCAGCCACCGCCAGCAATCCTCTTTGATCCTTTGGGCCATTGCCCTAGGACGGGTGTCGGGCAGGTACCAGGTATCCCACAATTGTCGTTGGTAGGTCTCAGAATCTACCCGGGTCTGGTCCAGAATTGCCTCCTTGACCTTGGCATATACTAGGGCATCCCAGGGGTCCAGGTTATGATAAGCTAGCTGTGCCGGTCCAGTTAAATATGGTGCTAGCAAGGTGGCCCAATGTTCAGGGGCCCACTGTGCTGTGGTGGCAACCTGCTTGAAGGTTACTAGAAAGCCTTCCGGATTGTCTCCCAGGCCCATCTTCGTCAGTCACAGTGGCAGGCTAGCCTGACCCACCCCTGCCACGGGGGCTCCGACACCAGGGCTCATGGTGGAAGGGGGCTTTAACGCAGCCCCCATTTGTTGGACCAGTCTCTCCTGGTGAACTTGGTGTTGGGTGGCCAACTCCCTCATGAACTGCTGCAGTTGGTCTTGCTGCCAGGACGCTTGAGCCTGTTGTTGGGCTGCCATCTGTTGGAGTAGTTGTGTATACTGCTGCTGTTGTTGTTGTTGCTGGCTTTCCAACAGCCATTTCAGGACCTTATCCGTATCCACTGCCGAGTCAGGGGAGGGGTTTAAAAGGACGAAACAAACACAACAATTTTAACGCCGAAGGGAAACCCCTTAGACTGTTCCCTTTTCCTAAGACCCCTGTCCCAGGGTTTGATCATACGCCCGCACTCTCCACCACCTGTCACAGGGTATGCTGCCCCTGCTCGCTCAAATGCGGGGAGGAACTCGGTTTGAGTCCCAAACACGGCCCCTTGATTCAGGGCAAGGTGGCCCAATGGCCAGAGTCAGTGTTCACAGGCCCTTCAGTTCAGGGCAAGGCGGCCCAATGGCCAGAGTCGGTGTTCAAAGGCCTGTTGGCACAGGGGAAGCATGCCCAGGAAGGGGGGTTCAGGCCCACCTGCTCCACTGAACCCCAGCCCAGGGCCCTGGGGTTACCGTAGCTCCTGGTCCAGTTGGCGGGGATCTGTGCCGCAACGCGCCGACTGAGACCACGGCAATACCATGGCTTACCTCACTGGGTGCTGCCCTGGGCTGCTTCCTACCTGGGTCACTGCCAGTGTTCCCCCCTTCGCTTCCCTGGATCCGTGAGGCGTCACCAAGTCTTTGGCCTGGGCCCCGGGGTCCTCACGGCGGAGTACACCTTGCTCGATGGCGTGCCCAGTAGTCAGCGTCCTCGGCCTATCAATGGTATGCCCCTTTAAGGCGGGGGCCGAACCGGTCCCTGGGTAGGAGCCTCCACCATGCGTCTGCTCCCTCTGCTGGTCTGCCCGTGACTAAGGGGAACTGCAGCCTTTTATGCCTGGGTGGCAGTTCGAGCATGCCCAGCAGGGCCTAAAGGGCGGCGCTTCCCCCTTCCTTAGGGTATATAGGCCTGCTTGAGTGCGGGGCAAGTCCACCCCGTCACACCCTGTTATAGACTGTCATTTTGTCATCCCTTAACTTTTCTTTGTTAAACTAAATTGGATGAACTACTTGTGTCTACCACTATAAGGCAGTGGTCCCCAAACTGTAGTGCATTCTTTCTTAGGGGGAGGTAGTGGAAGATTCACGATGGAGTCCCAAGCCAGTCTCCATGCAGGGCAGCAAGAAAGAACCACCCAGCTCTACCCTGCCCCCAGTTTTGTCCCTCAACCCCCAGCCTTTATTTCCAGTCCCCAGGAAGCATGGACTAAGTAAGGGCCAGGGGAGCGGATGCAGACCAAAAAAATTGTTACAAAGCATCCTATAAGGCATCTCTATATTAACTTCAGTTGTCTGTGTATTTGTATTCCTTCTGCTTTCCCACCTTTCTCCAGAAGATTCAGTGCAACATTCATAATTTTAGCTTAGCCTAGTTCTAGCTTGTGCAACCTACAGTCCATTGCCCAAGGACGGCTGCGAGCAGCAGCCAGATGGGGATGCAGCAGCCCCACTGTGGCAGGTGATGGGAGGCCATGGAGTCTGTGCAGGCCCCACTGGAGTCACAAGGAGCCACAGTGTGGAACTGGAGGCCACAGGGGGATTGTGGCCCAGCAATGGATCAGGGTAGAAGGGGTGCCCAGGCCTCTGGGGTTGGTGCAGGGTTTGGATCTGGGCCAGGGGGCCAGCATGGGACTCTAGGGGGGACGTGGGGCCAGGATCATGCTGGGGGTGGTGGTACAGGAATGGGATTGGGCCCAAAAGGTGGCAGAAGGTTGAGAAAGGTGTTGGGGGCCAGCTCAGGATTGGGGATTGTAGCATGAGGCTGGGGATCAGAGTCTGGGACTGGCATGATGCCAGTGCACGGCAGGGAGTCCAGGATAAGGGCTGAGCAAGTGGGAAGCTGCGTGAGGCCAAGATCAGGGAAGGGAGTGGCCCAGGGATAGGGACTCACTGTTGGGGGAATGATGTAGGGAGCTGCTCCAGCACAGGGTCGGTGCAGGGTGGGAGGGATTGGGAGCTAGTAAGGTTTAGGAGAAAGGAAGCAATAGGTCCCACTACCCAGCAGCACTGCTTGTCTACTCTTCCGCCCCACCGTTGCCATCCCACCCCTTCCTGTTATTGTTCTCCAACCAGGTGCCCCTAACATTACACTCCTGCCCTTCCAACCCTATGCTGCCCTGTGCCTGTTCCTCATACTCTGCCTTGCCACCCCTGCCCAGCTTATGTTCCCTACACTCTTCTCTGCCTTGTTGAAAAGTTGCTTATTGCCCCCCTGCCACTGTTCAAAGATTTGCAGTATGGCCCCTCACCCAAAAGGGTTGCACATCCCTACTCTACTGGAAGATGGTTCTTCTCATGATTTTTATCTACTTCTCTTTTGGAGTGAAAATCAAAAAGTCAAAAATAAAAAAAAAATTAAAAAAGTTTTTAAGGCAAGATGAACTTCAAGCAATGCACTACAAGGGAGAAAACAAGTACCTCATCTTGGCATCATTCTTGTATGAGGAAATTTAATCACTGACTACATTTGTCTGTGACAGGTCTGCTGGCCAGGGGAAAACAACAATTTCAGAGTAGTGGCCATTCTTTTACAAAGAAATTTATTCACCTTGAATTTATTTGTTTGTGAAAGGTTGGCTGGCCACTTTGGTACGTGTACTGGCAAGATCATATGTACAATAGCCAGCCAACCTTTCACAAACAAATGAATTCAAAGCAATTAAATTTCCTCACACAAGAAGGCTGACCAAGGTGAAGTGCTTGTTTTCTCCCTTGTAGTGCATTGCTGAAAGGCTATCTGATCTAAAAAAACATTTTTTTTTCATTTATTATTCTTGTGGCTTGTAAGACAGGCACCCTGAGCCTCCTTACAGCGGTGCCTGGCTACTATCTTTCTCAACTGTCTCTGGGCCCTCAGCCAGGCAGGCGGACCACCACTTCTGTCTCTGGCCCCTCAGCGAGGCAGGCGGACCACCACTTCTGTCTCTGGCCCCTCAGCAAGGCAGGCATGCAAATGCAGTTGTCTCCAGGGGCTCATGCAAAGGGAAACAAGAGGGTTACTACAGATTGCTAGAAGCAGCTTCCAACGTGGGCTCAGAAGCAGGGAGGCAGGAGGCCACAGACCGACCCAACTCCACTGTGTCCCACCCCAGACCCCGATATCGGGCTGCATGATCAGGTAGGGGACTGGCGGGGTCCTGACCGTAACATGCTAGTTGAGCCCCCAGCTTGGCCTCTGCCACACAGAGGTCCTGACCATTTGGTTCACCGACAGCCCTTGTGCCCTGAGGTACCTGCTCCTCCTCGGTTTCCTCTGGATAGTAGCCCAATGGTAAGTTCTCAAACCCCTCGTTGTCCTTGTCGGGGTGCAGCATAGCCAGCAGGCTGAGTAGGTGCTCAGCTGAAGGTAGTTCCTCCAGGTCACACCCAGCCTTATCAGTGCTGTTATCACTGGCCAGGGGAAGCTCATCTAAGTCGCAGGAGACTGCTGGATAACTAGGGATGGCAGGTTCCTCCAGTCATGGTGAAGGTGGCATGGGCAGCTCTAGGAATTCTTCTGGGCTTGTCCATTGGGGCAGCATCCTCAGCCCTGCCATCACTGATATATCCAGGCAGCCATCCAGTCCCCAGGGTTATGGCAGATCCTTAGCGGGTCAGGTCTCCTGCAGGAGCTGCAGAGGGAGCTCCTTCCCCTTTGGCTGCCAAGCCCTAACTCAGCTCCAGGGGCTGCCTTTTATACTTCCTGTCCTGCCCCCCCCCCTGCCGTCTCCAGGCTGATGGACAGGCTGCCCCTGGCTCTGCCCGCTTAGGGGTGGGGTGGCCCTGGCTGCCTGTCTCTGAGGGAGGCCATCTTGTCTCTTTATCTAAGGGTGGCCATCTTGCCTCCATAGGTAAGGAGGCCCAATCTTGCCTTCTTACAGGCTCTTCTGTAAACCCTCTCAATTTATCATTACCCTTCTTGAATTGTAGACCTAGAACTGACCTAAGTGTTTCAGCAACAGCCACACAAATACCAAATATAAAGGAAAAGTAACCTCTCTTCTCTTACTTGAGATTCCCCTCTACCCACCCAAAGATCACATAGCCCTTTTCATCCACAGCAACACAGTGGGAGTTTGAGTTCTGCTGATGATCCATCCCAGCCCTCAATCTAATTCTTTCAGGTAACTATGGCTGTGTTCACACGTTAAATGTTATTTCAAAATAAGTTATTTCAAAATAAAATCCTTATTTTGAAATAACTTAATTCAAATTAAGGAAATGCTAATTTGAAATAAGGGAAGCCCTCAAAGTGAAATAGCGTGCCCCGTGTGTGGACAAGCTATTTCACTTCAGGAGAGGGGCAGCATGGGACGTGTGGCAACATGGCCGCCTCGCTGGGCCATGTTGGCAGCCATGTTGCCAGTCAATCACTTAAAAGCAGGAACTGACCTCCCCTCCCTGTGCATTGTGACTCTTAAGAGCTTGAGAGAGAGAGATGGCTATGGATGCTCCGCAGCCCCCATATGATCCTTGAGCACTTGGTAGACCCGCTGCTAGCCTGCAGGGTGCTCCCTGCTGTGGGACACACTTTCCTTGAGTCTGATAAGCCCAGAGCTGAGCCCCGGACCATGGTCTCAGTGGCCCTCACAGCAGCAATAGCTCCCCATCCCCCTTCTGTGCCACAGCGCATCTGGGCACTGGGCACCAGCACAGACTGGTGGGAGTGGGTTGTCCTGAGAACCTGGAGCAACAGGCACTGGAGGAGAAACCTCCAGGTTAGCAGGCAGACCTTCACTCACCTCATCGCTGAGCTCACCCCAGTCCTGCGCTGAAGGGACACAGTGATGAGGACAGCCATCCCTGTGGAGAAGACTGTGGCCATTGCTCTCTGGAAGATGGTCACTCCTGAGTCCCACAGGTCTGTTGCCCAGCTCTTCGGTGTTGGGAGGTCCACCATTGGGGAAGTGCTGCTGCAGGTCACCCATGCCATCAGCACGGTCCTGCTGCCATGCCTTGTCACCCAGGGAGTGCTGCAGGACACCATTTCTGGTCTCGTCGCCCTGGGCTTTCCAAACTGTGGGGGGATACTCAATGCCACCCACATCCCTGTGCAAGCCTCACCACACCGCCCACTCCCCTGTTCTATCACAGCCAGCCCCCACCCGCACCCTGAAGCCAACCCAATAAAACACTCAAGTACAACTGTGAACATGGGAGAATGTGTTTTATTAATACAAACAAGGGGGTCGGGGAAGGCGGAGCTTGGAAGGCAGGAAAGGTCAAGTGTGGGCAGAACTGGAGGGATTTCAGTGGGAGAGGGGATGTGGGGTGGGGGTTTGGAGACAGCTGGGGGGGCATATTGGGGAGAGCCACCCCTGGGGCATGGCCCGCAGCCCCATGCCCTTCCCCATGGCCACTCCGGGTCCAGGGGTGTTGGCAGCGAGGGGCAACTGTGTCCCTTGCTGCAGCTGGTTCTGGCTCCTGGGGGGCAAGGTGCATCCTGATGCACTGCACGGCACTGTGAAGGTTCTCAAGGGCCACTGCCTTGCGGTTGAGGGCTGCTGCCTGGCAGTCAAGGGCCGTTGCCTGGCAGTTGAGGGCTGCCACAATGTGGTTGTCATCGGCGTGCTGGAGCTGCTGTATAGTGGGTGTCCTGGAGCCTGCCCTGCTCCACGCGTCAGGCACAGCACGACTCTTTGGCTTGCTGGCCGAGGTGGAGCAGACTAGCTAAGATGTCATCCCAGATCTGGCAGGCTCTCCTGCACCTGGTGGTCATCGGCTGGCTCGCAGGAGAAGGCTGGTGGGTGGGCAGATGAGCTGCAGGGCAGAAGGGAGAACAGTAACTGTCAGCTTACTGGCCTTGGTGTGTGCAGCCTGTGAGCTGCAAACACCCCTGCCCTGACTGCCAGCAGGATTCCCAATCTGTGTGCTGTGTACACTGCACTCAGGGAGCAAGTGGCCTCATGGCCCACAGTAGTGAGCTGTTCTTGGCAGCATGTGGCCCGGGAAGTCTCCCGAGGCTATGTGACAGCAGTGTTGGCTGCTGGCTCTCTGCCCTGCACACTGCCATGTCTGCCTATTGCCAACCCTATGTTGAGGGACCCCCATCCTGCTTGGACATGGGACCCTATCTCCACATGCCTCCCTGCCACCTGCATCCACAGGAGAGCCTGTGCACCACCCCTCAGCCCAATCCCCACCGTCCTAGGGCCGTGCCTCCCTTGGGACCCATGCCTTGTACTCCTAGGTCTCCCTGCCTCAGGGGGGAACACTCACTGACTGGGATGCCTGATGTCCGGCACGATGTCCCCTGCAGGGCAGCTTCCTCCTCCTCCAGCTCCTCCTCGGGGATGCTGGTGTGCTCCTCTGGGATGAGCTCTGGACTGGGAGGTGGAGCACTGCTGGGCCAGCTGATCTTGACCACATTGAGGGGTTCCTTGGCCTCTGAGGGGACCCCCTCCACCTTCGGGGATGCAACCAGGGTGCGGGGCTTGCCAGAGTCCAGGGGCTGAGACGGCAGGCCACTGGGCTCCTGGCCCAAGAAAGCATGGAGCTCCTCAAAGAAGGGACAGCTGGTGGCAGCTGCTGCCCCCTGGAGCTACCTGGTGTCCCTGGCCTGGGCATACTCCTGCTGGAGGCCTGTTACTTTTAAACGCACCTGCTCTGTGGTGTGCTCTTACCCATCTTCTGCCAAGGCCTTGGTGATGTCTTGGTAGACATCTACGTTCCGGTGCCATGCCCGGAACCAAGCCCTGATGTCCTCCCTTGCCCAGATGCGCAGGAAGGTGAGAGTCTCGTTGTGGCTCCAGATTGGTGTCCAGCATCGCCCCTGTGCCCAAATGCCTCGAGCCTTGGCCATTCTTGCTGTCCTGTGTTTAGCAGCATGAGGGACCAGGCTGGCAGGGCACTTCCTGGCGCCTGAACACCCTGGCTGTATTCACACACACATGGTTATTTCGAAACAAGTTGTGTCGAAACAACTTGTTTCGAAATAACGCCTTATTTCGAAATAACATATTTCGACTTAACAAAATGTTACTTCGAAATAAGAAAAAAAGCGGGAAACGAAATAGCAGGTTCACACTGTGAACCTGCTATTTCGCTTCCTCAGGGGGCTGCAGGCACCGGCGGGGAGCAGAGCGAGCAGCGCTGAACCGCGCTGGGGCCTCCCCCCCGGCTCTGCAGGCGCTGGCCAGGGGACACCCCTCAGCACCCTGGCCAGGGTGCTGAGTGTTCCCTGGCCAGGGTGCTGAGGGGGCAGCCCTTGACCTGTTGTTTCGGAACGTCTTGTTCTGAAACAACATGTTCACACAAGTTGTTTTGAAACAAGCATTTCGAAACAAGGTTGTTTCGCCCCCAGATGGGGTTTAACTTGTTTCGAAACAACGCCCTTGTTTCAAAACAATGGGTTCCCATTGTTTTGAAACAACGGTGTGTTGTGTGAACATGTTTTTTTTGTTTTGAAACAACGAGGTTGTTTCGAAACAAAAGTGCTGTGTGAACACAGCCCCTGGGAGGAAGAAGGTCAACTCGTGCTGGAATCGAAATAGCTGTTGCTTTGAAATAATGTGTCCGAACGCCATTGTTTCAAAACAACCATTTTGAAACAATGGCTATTTCAATTTCATGCGAGGTTTAATGCTTTTGAAACAACGGCAGTTATTTTGAAACAACGGGGTCCCGTCATTTCAAAATAATGAAACGTTTGGACATACCAGGATTTCTTTTGAAACAATGGCGTTGTTTCGAAATAAAACCCTGGTGTGGACATACCCTATGAACTGGGATTAGGAAAAAATGAATCCAGAATATGAAATACTGCTTTTATTAATATGATCTTGTCTTTTATTTAGTATCTGGAGTTTCTACAGCTAAACAGCTCCTGATAGAGTTATTGGATTTATCTTTATGTAGCAAGTGATATCCAGGAGGAGTTTCATGAGAATGGAACACAATTCTGAATTAAGTCTGTAGAAAAATGGCTGTGTACTTCAGTAGGAGTTGGATGGGGTCCTGACTAGTCAATTCCTCTCCAGCCTATTAAAAAGAACACCTTAAGGAGATTGTTTTTCTCCCAATATTTCTCTAAGGCTATATCTACGCTTAGAATGTTACTTCAAATGAACTTACTTTGCACTAATTAAATTGAACCTATAATGGTTAATTCATAGTAAGTTAATTGAAAGTAACGTGGCCCCACTACAGACCCAAATCGAACTAGCGTGTCTGTGGACAGGACTAGTTTGATATAGGAAGGAGGATCCATGGGAAGCGTGGCAACATGGCACTCAAGAAGAGCCATGCCCCCACCCAATACATAGAAGGAGGAAGGCACCCTGCGACAGTCAAACCGTGTTAATTCAAACTGATGGTTAGTTCAAATTAATGCGGCTCCATTGGATTAATTCTAACCAATAAGTTCAAACTAACTTACTTTGAAGTTAAAGGAGGTTTTATAACTTCAAAGAAAGGGTTCATTACTTCGAACTAAGGAATTGCTTACTTTGAAGTAATGAAAGCCAGTGCCGCCATGCACAAATTTAGTTTGTATTAATCCTCATTAATTCAAACTAAATTCCAAGTGTACACACAGCTAAAGTGAAACATTTTTTTCTGCTATAGAAGAGTAAGCACATAACAGAAATCCCCTAACAAGTTGCAAACACACACACACACACACACACACACACACACACACACACACTACAGTAGGAAAAAAACAATAGTAAGAGAGTTAGGTATAGCAGAATAATTCTGTATTTTTAACCATTAACCAATTTGTCTTCAATATAGCTTTACTGTCAAGCAGAAATATTAATTTTTACTTTGGGGATGTTTTTGCAAGTTTCCTCAGCAGGAAAAAAAAAAAAAGCATTGAAGAACTGACATTTCTTAGATTTTAAATTCAGCCTCACAAAACTGACAGAGTTTAATTTGTACAGTACCACAGACATGGTATGAACAAATTAAATCCATTGAATTTCTCAAGTTTACCCTGGAGAAGGATTCCTGGATAGTCCTCAAATCCGGGGTCATAGATGTGTGAAATATTGCCACCATAATGCTCTGAAAAAGCTGCTCAGAATGTTGGCCATTTAGTCTGTAACCTAGAGGCCTACTTTCGCCATCTAAGACTCAAAGAGCCCATATTTCCATAATACCACTGATAAACACACTGACAGACAGATACCTTCCTCCAAACACTACAAGAAGACATATTCTTCGTGGACTCCTCCAGAGTGTCGAAACAAGAGAGTAGACTTATACATTGATCGTTTCTTCTACTGTACCAAGGCTAAAATCATGGACAAATGACATCCTTTACATCATAACCTCAGCCCTGCAGAACACAATGCCATCCACAGCCTCAGAAACAACTCTGACATTATCATTAAGGAGGCTGACAAAAAAGGTGTAGTTGTCATCATGAATAAATTGGATTATGATCAGGAGGCTTATAAACAACTCTCCAACACATCATTCTACAAACCACTTTCCTCTGGCCCCATTGAGGAATACCAAAAGGAATTATAGCTACTCAAGAAACTCCCTAAGACAGCACAGGAACATATAAAGACAGAAACACCACCAGAACCCCGGCCAGGGATGTTCTATCTACTACCTAAAATCCATAAAAAAGGAAACCCTGGATGCCCCATCATCTCAGGCATTGGCACTCTTACCGACGGCCTATCTGGCTATGTGGACTCCCTCCTCAGACCCTATGTTATCAAAATCCCTAGCTATCTTTGAGATACCACAGACTTCCTGAGGAAAATACAGTCCAATGTTTAGCTTCCAGAAAACACCATTCTGGCCACTATGGATGTAGAAGCTCTTTACATCAACATCCCACTCAAGGATGGATTACAAGCTATTAGAAGAACCATCCCAGATAATGCCACAGCACAGCTTGTGACTGAACTTTGTGACTTTGTGCTCACCCACAACTACTTCAGATTTGAGGATAATTTATACCTCCAAGTCAGTGGCACTGCTATGGGCACCCACATGGCCCCATAATATGCAACATCTTTATGGGTGACTTAGAACAACATTTCCTCAAGTCTCATCCCAAAACACCTCTTCTTTACCTATGCTACACTGATGACATCTTCATCATCTGGACACATGGCAGGGATGCTCTTGAAGCCTTTCACAGAGATTTCAACAATTCCTACTCCACAATCAGATTGAGCCTGGAACACTCCACATAGGAGATCCACTTTCTTGACACTACAGTACACATCAGGGATAGACACATGAACACCACCCTGTACCGAAAACCTACTGATCAGTATAGTTACCTACATCCCATGAGCGTCCATCCTAAACACACCACATGATCCATTGTCTAGAGCCAAGCCCTAAGATAATACCACATTTGTTCTGATCCCTCAGACAGAAACAGACATCTTGAGGATCTCTGTCAAGCACTCTTGAAACTACAGTACCCACCTGGGGAAGTAAGAAAACAAATTGACACAGCTACACAGGTACCCCAAAGTCATCTACTACAGGAGAGGCCCAAGAAAGAAAACAACAGAACACCACTAATCACCACATACAACCCTCAAGTCAGACCTCTGCAACAGATCATTAAGGACCTACAGCCTATTCTAAAAGATGATACCTCACTCTCTCAAGCCTTGGGAGACAGACC
The DNA here is from genome assembly GCA_007922195.1 of Podocnemis expansa. Classification (NCBI taxonomy): domain Eukaryota; kingdom Metazoa; phylum Chordata; order Testudines; family Podocnemididae; genus Podocnemis; species Podocnemis expansa. The sequence goes on from ML681963.1 coordinate 124,148,038, forward strand.
TCTCCTTGCCTACAGACAGCCACCCAATCTTAAACAGATACTCACCGGCAACTACAGATCTAACAACAGAAAGACTGAACCAGGCACACACCCCTGCAACAAACCATGCTACCAAGTCTGCCCACATATCTGCACAATAGATAACATCACAGGACCTAATCAAGCCTGCTACTCCATCAAAGGCTCATTTACCTGCTCATCTATTAATGTAGTCTATGCCATCATGTGCCAGAAATGTCCCAACACCTTATATATTGGACAAACAGGACAATCGCTGCACAAAAGAATAAATGAACATACAGCTGATATCAGAAGTCACAAAACAAAGAAACCAGTTGCTGAGGACTTCCACCTTTCTAGTCACTCAATAAATGATTTGTTAACGACTGTCATCAGAGATGTGACTTGGACATCAGGACTTCAAAGCTGAACTTGAATTAATATGCAAATTAAATTCTGTGAAAGCAGGATTGAATTGAGACTATGGGTTCTCTTCCCATTACAAAAGGTAATTTGACTTTAGGCTTCCCATGGTTTGAACCTAACAAACTCTCTGTAACTGCTCTGATTTGCTGTTACTGTATGACCTGATCCTATGTTTTATACCCCCTTGCATTTATTTTCATTCCATTCTGTAAGTTCACCCATCTTCGAAGCATCTGACAAAGTAGGATTTTCTCCCACGAAAGCTCATGCAAAAAATAAATCTGTTAGTTTTTAAGTGCCACATGACTCCTTGTTTTTTTTGCTGGACTAAACTAACACAGCTATCCCTTTGGAAATCCATTATATAACCTTCTCATTTGGAAATAGCAGCCCAAATTGAGAGCTGCCCCCAAAGTGAGTTCAGAGATGTTGTCTACATAAGAAAGCTGTCCTAACTTTAGCCAAAGCAGTTTAGAAACTGATTTAGTTAGTAGCTGCAATCCCCATGTACAAACAGTCTTATCTGGACTTAGGGTACCAATTTAAGTCAGTAGGGCTATGTCTACAATTAGAAGTTAGTTTGCATTAACTTAATTCAAACTAATTAATTCAAACTAGTAATGATTAGTTTGAATTAACTTAGGTCTAATTAACATGGCCATTCTAGGAAAACCAATTCAAACTAGCATGTCCATGGATGGGACTTGCTAGTTCGAATTAGAAGGGCCCCATGGGATGTATGGCAAAATAGTCCCAGGAAGGTCCATGCTCCCACCTCTTTATAAAGAGAAAGGCACCCTCAGAGAAATAAGGTCAAAAAGCATTAATTTGAATTAATGGTTAGTACAAATTAACACTGCTACATTGGGTTAATTCGAATTAACATCCTTCGACCTGCTGGCAACACTTCTTCTGATGCAGCCCAGTATGCCATTGGCCTTTTTGGCAGCAAGAGCACACTGCTGACTCATATCCAACTTCCTATTCACCAGGACCCCCAGGTCCCTTTCTATGGTGCTGCTACTTAGCTGATCGCTCCCCAGCCTGTAGCAGTACATGGGGTTTATCCATCCCAAGTGCAGGACTTTGCACTTGTCCTTGTTGAACTTTATGAGATTTCTATTGGCCCACTGCTCCAATTTGTCAAGGTCTTGCTGAATCTTCTCCCTGCCCTCCAGCATGTCTACCGTTCCCCCCAGCTTGGTGTCATCTGCAAACTTACTGTGTGTGTAATAAATGCCATCATCCAGATCATTAATGAAACTATTGAAGAGCACCGGCCCCAGGACCGGCCCCTGGGGAACACCACTTGTTACTGGTTGCCAACTAGACATGGAGCCATTGATTCCTCCATGCTGAAATCGTTGATGTAGCCAGTTCTCTATCCACTTTACAGTCCACACATCCAACCCATACTTCCTTAACTTGCTGATGAGAATGTTGTGGGAAACCACATCAAAAGCCTTGCTAAAGTCAAGTTATATCACATCAACAGCTCTTCCCGCATCCATAAATCCAGTCATTTCATCATAGAAGGCAATGAGGTTGGTCAGGCATGATTTACCCTTGGTGAATCCATGCTGACTGTTCCTGATCACTCTATTTTCCTCCAAGTGTTTCAGGATGGATTCTTTAAGAATCTGCTCCATGATTTTTCCAGGGATTGAGGTGAGGCTAACAATTCCCTGGATCCTCCTTTTTGCCTTTCTTGAAGATGGGCACTATATTTGCTTTTTTCCAGTCCTCCAGCACCTCTCCCATTCGCCATGAGTTTTCAAAGATAATGGCAAGCGGTACTGCTACCTCATTGGCCAACTCTCTCAGCACCCTCGGATGCAGGTTGTCCAGCCCCATGGACTTGTGGACATCTAGCTTCTTTAGGTAGTCCCTAACCTGACCTTCTGTCACCAAGGGCCTCTCTTCTTCTCCCAATCTGCTATGCCCAGAGTAGTGGGCTGGGAGCTGGCCCTTGCTGTGAAAACTGAAGTAAAAAAAGCATTGAGCACTTCAGCCTTTTCCTCATCCTCCATCACGAGGATACCTGTGCTATTCAGTAAGGGACCTACACCAGCTCTGATCCTCTTCTTGTTATTGACATATTTGTAGAACCCCTTCCTGTTATCCTTCACATCCTTTGCTAGCCGCAACTCCAATTGTCCTTTGGCCTTGTCCAGTGTCATCAAATTTGCATTCATGCAACACTCAGTCCTATGCTTGATGCCCCAGTTGCAACTCAAACTATCTTTTCCCATATCCAACTGCAAACCTCCTGGCCACGCTGACCCGAATGTTTCTAACCCGTAGGGGGGACTACAATCATGTCCTTTACCTGGGGATACCAGGTAAATGACACAGAAACTGTAAAAAGCTCAGCACTCTGGCCCATCTCTCACAGGACAATAGATATGCAAGAGTGTATCATATCAGTGCATTGGCTCCCTGTTCATTATTGGAACTTGCTAGTTATCTTCAAATCCCTCAATATCCCAGTACCCAGCTATCTCACAGACTTGCCTCTCCTTCTGCAAGACAACAAAAATCCCCAAGGTCAACAGAAATGAAGCAGCAAGTGATATCCAGGAGGAGTTTCGTGTGAATGGAGGACAAGGTGGTGGTTTGTTTATTTGTTTTTTAAAAAAGGAAGTATGCCCCACTATGGACTTTTCCACTGCAAGAGATCAGGATGCATTCATATATTGAATTGATCAAAGACTAGTTCAAGACATGCCCAGGACTTCCCTTCCAAGGTGACACCACACTGGAGACAAGTGTTTTATTTCCTGTTAGATCTGATCAAAATTTCTTCAACTCAGTTGTTTCTTTTAAAACGGAGTTATCAAATTAAGATGTTCCACGACAGACAGTGTGATTTGATCTTTATATCAAAGAACAAATGTTATTGAACTAAAAAAAAAAAAAAAGAATCCCTTACTCCAAGCACAATTTGTAACAGGATATTATCTATTACTGTCACTTTCATAATTAGTCAGCCTTTAATTAATTAAAACTGTATGGATCTTCTCTTCATTAAGAATGTAAATGATATGTAAATTAGATATTAAAGCTGTTGCTAACTTTTAATTTGGACTCATTAAATGAAATCCTACTTTATACAGAGGGCAAATAGTTCACCTGGCGTGATGAATCATGGCTCTTTATATAGTGAAATATGGACTTTAGTGATGGTCCTTTGAAACCGAATAAGCATACTGTAAATGTTTTTAGGAACACAAGGCTAAATGGATTACTAAAAGCCAAATATTTTTAAAATCTGAATCATTTGTTCTTTCGATCCCTTCAATGCATCACATTTAAGCCAGGAAACGGGCTCATTAGTGGTTTTGAGAGTCCTGATGGCTTCTCTTTGTACCAATACATTTGTTATTATTGATAGTATGTCAGCATAGCAATATAGGTTTAGGAAAGCAAAGCTATGTTTAGTAGGTACAGAAGCAATCCACAAAGGAAAAAACGTGCAATTACAAGGAAACTATAGAATGTATACAATATGTAACAAAATGTGACATCTTTGTTACAGTGAATTGTAAATAAAACCACATTAAACAGGAAGAAATTATAGGAAAATATAAGCAATGGCATCATCAGCTTGGGAAAGTACACAGACTGAAGTCCAAAATGGCTATTTAAACTTTTTCCTCTGCAGTTTTATACTGTCATATGAGTTTTGGGGTTTTTTGAAAGCTTCCTCGGCTTTGCTGTTAATGACAAAGGTGTTGTTTACCCAGGTTCCCACCTCATTATTTAAAATGCTGAACCTGTACTCCTCTAGTTTCTTTTATCAGATTTGCAGTTCTTTCATTTTTAATTTCTATATTTTTAAAAGTTCTACCCTATTTTATATTTTCTCTATTCACACTACCATTTTATTTTTATCCTCTCCCCAGCTGCCTACATTATCTCAAAATGTAGCATTTTACCCTTATATCTACTAATTTTCTTTTTTTACACTCTAATTCTTTTTGCTTTCCCCATGTGATGTAACCCAACCTTTTTTATCAGCTACTCTAGCGTTTCTCTCTTTCTTGCCTCTCTCCCTAAATAATAACTCTAGAGATTTGCTAGCCCCTTTAACCTGAAACCATAAACTAGAGAAAGCTGAAGAGCATCAGTATAATTCTTCCCTTCAGGCATTGAAGAGTCTTGGACAAGTTAATATGGGAAACTGTTGTAGCTGCCTTGCAATTTTCCTTTTGACATCTTCGTGGGTTTGTTGTTTTTTTTTGTTTTGTTTTGTTTTTTTAAGCGTGACTCAGCTAACTCCAAAGCACTGGATGATAAAAGATGGATTTTTCAGATTCCCCATGGCACAAAAGAGAATCATGGTGAGGAAAGGGAAAGAGAATGAATATCTATTTTAAATAACTAAAACAAAAATAAAAATAACAGTGATCTAACAGTCCTTAAAAAAAAAAAAGATATGTTAACTGGAAAATCTGACTGTTCATTGTTTGTGAAGTTTCTTTGAACTGGCAACAGGTTATGAAACCTTTCACTTCCCAGTCTTGTCTTCTCATCTGAAAATTTCTAAATATGACTGAGGTCACAGACCCCCTCAGCTTAAAGTAGGCTGTGGCTCTGGTCACTTTGACAGCAATAGGAAATGATGGCCATTTTGAGAAAGGGCAGTTCTTTGTGGAATTCTCTTTAGCAGTGCTTAAAGAATAATGATTTAAATAATCAAATTGTAGTTATGAAGAATAAATATAAAAATATTAGTCCTTAAAAGCTTCTTTAAATGTAGCCAAAACATTAGATTTGAGTGAATCTGAATGGGAAAAAAGTGCTGAAATTTGGGGAGGGTACAGTATTTTTCAAACATTAAAAAAAATAGTTGAATTCCTGTACTAAATGCAAAAGTCAACTCAGCCTTAACCATACAGAAAGTACACTGTGTCAAAAGGTTGTTTTAATCCCCGTCTTTTTGCCTTTCATGATACTTGATATTTAGGCAGAAATCATTGCTTTCTTGCCATCTGACCACTGCACAACCCATGTGGCATCTGTCTTTTAAATGTTGGAATGAAGACATTCCACATCATGGTGTTTTATCATTTATTTTATTATTTACTGCTCTGCAATAAAAAGGCATCCATCCCTTACTCTTGACAGTCACAAAACAGACCCATCAAATACCTTAATAATATCCTAGCAACAAAATAACTTGCAAAGAAAATCCAGCTATCCAAAGAATCCTCACAACACTGTCCACTACTAGATAGCAATCTCATAGAGCATGAAAAAATAATAAAAAAAAAAACTAAGGAGAGTGGGGGCCTGCAGCACAGCCTCAAGGTTAACAAACATGGGGGGTTGCTGTCAAGAGAGTAAAACAAGTTCTTAAAACCTAGATCCCTAATGGAGTCACTCATCTAGCTTGCCTTTTCTTACCTCAACAAGGTTTCAGCTCAGACACCTCTGCAGTAGCCTGTCATAGGAAACCTCAAGGCCATTTAGGGGTCTGTGCAAAAAAAAAAAAAAAAAACCACCACGTAAAAAATCAACCCAGAAACCAACAGAAAGCCAGTACAAGATTGAAGAGCATAGGTTTCATCTGTTCCGACACATACATAGCTGACACCTATTCTTTTCTCTCAGTCTATGAACAATGCCCAAGTACAGTACTAAACCAACACAAACATTTCCTTTCCCATCAACTTAATCAGGACTGATGTCTGCCACCATCACCATTAGCCCATGTACATCATCTATCTATAGCCTTTTTCCTTCTCAAAGCCTTAGAGAGCAGGCAGATCTTGCAACACTTTATCATGATGAAATAAAAAGATAAGCAAGGTAGGCATATAAAATAACCATCAAGTTAGAAAATAAAATGGATTTAGTTCTAAACATTGAATAATGTACTTAAAATAAATACATTTTGAACACAAATCTCCAGACAAAACTCCCAATTTCGAGCTTAACCTTAACATACAGATAATCTAGATATGGATAGCACTGAACACGCTTACTATAGGAACAGTATAGGGATTTGCATTAGCAAGGAATATCCCTTTTCTCAGAATCCACTCTGATCTCTATTTGTCGCCCTGGCATGGCTGGCACACCATTTACACAGAGGCTGTCAATTAGGAAGCGAAACATTTTGACTTAATAAATACCCTTTGAAGTAGCCAGAGAGAGAAATTCAGCTGATGTGCTTTGTAAGATTGTTGCCAGTTATCAGATAGTGGGGTCCAAAAGTTTGGGGGTTAAGGTGGAGAAAGCTAAGTGTGAAGGCTCAGATAGCTCCTAGTGGAGTAAAGTCACAAGTTCTAGCCCTAGATGTCTTACGAGGCAACCCATCACACAGCAGCCATTTCTCAGAGCAGGATAAGAAATTAAGTATCCAGTTAAAGAGGCTGGTATTTTAATATGAAAATAACACAATCACCAGCACACCAGGTGTAACAGTAATTGGTAGCTTCTGCTCACTGGAGGCTTAGGATGTCCAATTATTGAACTGTCAATCCACTCCAATGTGACTGTTTAAAAGTCATGAATCATGTTTCTGGGTTTTGTTTTGTTTTTTCCTTTTCATAGAATCATAGAGTTGGAAGGGACCTCATAGGTCATCTAGTCCAACCCCCTGCCAGAGGCAGGACCACTCCCACTAAACCATCCCAGTCATGGTTTTGTCCAGCCGGGCCTTAAACACCTCCAAAGATGGAGATTTCACCACCTCCCTCAGCAGCTCATTCCAAGGCTTCACCACTCTCCTAGTAAAAAAGCTTTTTCTAATATCCAGCCTCGACCTCCCTAACCGCAACTTTAGACTATTGCTCCTCGTTCTGTCCTCTGTTATTACTGAGAATAGTCGAGCTCCATCTTCCTTAGAGCATCCCTTCAAGTAGTTGAAGGTTGCTATCAAATCCCCCCTCAATTTTCTCTTCTGCAGACTAAATAAGCCTAATCCTTTCAGTCTTTCCTCATAGGGCTTGTGCTCCAGCCCTTTAATCATTTTGGTTGCCCTCCACTGGACTCTGTCTAGCACGTCCCTGTCCTTTTTGTAGTGGGGAGCCCAAAACTGAACACAGTATTCTAGATGTGGCCTCACCAGTCCCTTTTAGTCCCTCCTCGTTATGATCCTCTCTTCATTTAACACATTCCTCATTACTATTTTGCACTGAGGTATGAACTAGAGACCCCAGTCAGGATTAAAACCAACCTGGCCCCTTTGTCCTAGGCACTAACCACACACAAGGAAAAGGTGGCCTCTGCTCACTGTATAAGATGAGAAATGACAGGTGAATACAATAAACATACAGAGGAGCACACAGTCACAGTGAGATGATTCCTATTAGTGTAATCTAATCACTAATGGCTAGACTGTGTGTCCTACATTCTAGCCCAGGCAAGAGACCATGCGGTGCTGTACTACTCCTATAGCAGCCAGGGAGGGAGAGTGCAACTCAGATTCTGGGGCAGGGGTTGATGACCCCCAGCGCATGGGCCAAACCTGGCATGTGGGCTTATGCACAACAGAACACAGGGCTCCTGGCCCTGCAATGCTGCAACTACTCTCCACCCTCACTGGCCCCACCATTGCAGATCCTGGCCCCTGCTGGCCTCAGTCCCCAGCTGGGGGGATGGGGTCAGCAGGGAAAAGGAGTACTTGGCTTCTGACCCTTGCTGGTCCTGCCCACAGCGCTTTTGTAGTCCTGCCCCCAGCACCTGCTGAAGGTTCTGGGGCAGGGCTGGCACGGGGGCCAGCAAACATTGCTGGCCTCTGCTCTGGGGTAAGAGTAAACTGTGAAGGTCTATACCCAGTTCAGCATGTGTTCACAACATATGCACGCAGCTTCACCCCACGGGCAGCAAAGTCATGTCAAATCTGCATCCTCCTTCACAAAGTACTGGGTGTGACAGCTCTGAGGAGCCCCCATCCACTCTGCACATGATGCGACAGTGTGGCACAAAGGGGTAAGTAGCACATTGTGTCCCCTTCCTTCTTTCTGCCAGTGTGCAGAATGGGACTTAATTTCTCCCTCCACCAGTAGTTCTGTCAGTTCTCCAGCAAGTCATGGTGCCCATTCTTTTCCCTCAGCCCTAGTCTGTACCTGGGCACTTTGCAGGGCAGTTGACTGCCAGTTACCCAGGGAACATAAAACTCCTTGCTTAAGTGGTGGCAGCTTTCTTAGTCACTGGTACACATCAGGGAAAAGCCGATTACAAATCCCTTGTGGTCGGCTTTCCCCTATTCCCCCTGGTCTCCCAGGACTTCCAGGGCCAACTTCCAGGAGCAGCGCAGCAAGTTCAGACTTGCTGTGAACCACTCCTGGAATGCTAAGCAACCTCTGTCAGTGCGGACATACCCTCAGTGAGGACACATGTTAAGGGAATGTCCACACTGCAATAGAAACCCAAAAGACTGGCCCACAGCAGCTGACTCGGACTCATGGGGCTCAGAGTAAGGACTCCTTTAGTTGTTGTGTAGATGTTCAGGTTCAGGCTGCAGCCTAGACTCTAGCGCCTAGAGCTCGGGGAGGGGGGACTACCGGTGGGGGGGGAGGGAAGTGTCTTAGAGCTCTAGTGGTCACCAAAGCCCAAATGTCTTTGTTGCAAATAAGCAGCCCCTATGCCTGAGTCCCAGCAAGCCTCAATCCGATGGCATGCACTGGCCATGGGTTTCCAGTTGCACTGTAAACAGAGTGTAAACAGGTGAACCACAGCACACAGCACCCAAAGCCAAATCCTTCCACTTAACTTTGCCCAGCATTGAGGCAGCCAGTAATAATCAAAAGACAGGGCAGAAATGGTGAAGTTCCTGAAGTCCAGAAAATAAAGTCTGTAAATAAACCTATTTAAAATGAAACATCTTTGTACTGTGTTGAATGTACAAGTCACTGATTAAAAACCAGACTTTTAGTAGAGAAGCCCAGATGTAAAACTAAGACCAATTTAGAACATTATGTGTAGGTAATAAGATCAAAGTTGCATATGTGGAGTGCATTATTTTTTTAAAAAAAATCATGTCCTATTGGTTCTCTTTGCATACAAATACACAATCTAAAACTAAAACTTCATCTATCAAGGTCTTGGTAGTGGTCTAGTTTCTATATTTGTTGCAAGTAGCACTCTTTATGATGTACAGATATTCAAGTTTCTGCCTCAACTGTTTTTTACAAGATTTAGCTTTCAAGAAAACTCTAAATTACCAAATCAATCTTTCTGGTGTTGCACTTCACAGTGGACACAAGAAATTGTCTAATGCTATTCTGCATATCCTACTCGATTTTTAAATCAGGCGGTTTTCTTTCTTTCTCCATTAATTGGTATGTCAAATATATTTTTAAAAAATATGATTGTGACCAACTACCTGAAATCTGGAGTCTGAACTCTGCAACTTTTGCTTTATTCTGCATTTATCCTTCATCATCATTTCTGTTAAACACAGTATATGTTGTAATACTTTTTCTCCACTATTTGAGGTGTTAACACTTTACAAGAGTATAGGAGAAGCATATTGATATAGTTTCAAAAGGCTGTTGAAGCCATGGTATTTCTTTTTAAAGTGTCTCTATATTTACCATGTTTTTCCTAAAGAGACCACTTTGTCAGAGAAGAAACTGAGAGTCAAGGAGTCCTCGATTATGTTTCCACCTGTGGCACTTAGTCCCTCAGTGACCTTAGCAAGTCATTTCTGATGTGATATTCAAACATACTCATTTAAAACATTGCTTCAGAACTATTCAGGTACGTTACTTCAAAATTAGCCTTCTTCTAGGGCTTGCTGAAGAATTACTACCGAAACTCATTTTGATGCAAAATTGGGTTTTTGACAAACATTGCATTGAGTGAGGATGGCTTCCTGTGGAAAATTTCAATTTCTCACCAAAAATGAAGAGCCCCAAAATGTAAGTCTTTGTTTTTTGTGAAAACCCAAAGTTTTGATTTGGATATGCCATTGTGGTACTGTGAAAGACCACACCTGTGGTCTTTTCTGGAAAGGGGTGTTTCAATACTCTGCTGAGCAATACAGATCCTGAAGGCAATGCTACCATGAAGTCCTACAGCCCCGCTAGGCGAGACCTGGGCCTACTCCAACAAGCACTGTTACTCTGTTTTCAACTCCAACAGCCCTCTCTGGCTACACAGGTACAACATGGGAATTTTCATTTGGGTGCCTTATGTCCCAAATCTTCTTTATTGATCAGAGCCTCCAGACAGACTTCATCTCCTATCATACACTTCTATGGCATTTAGATGACACCCTGCCTCCCTTACCATAACTGGAGACTGTGGTGCATTATGGGAGCATGAGGTGCTCAAATTATAGCACCTATGAGGAACCACATTGACATTTCCAAAGCAAAATATTTAGGATTTTAGTTTAAAATGTTCTGTTTGATTATTGTGTTTCAAAAAATGAAAGGTTTTCTTTAAAAAGATGTTGCAAATGATTTTTCCCCCATTTGCATAGAATTTTTTCCAGGGGAAATAAAAAGAATCTGATGTGCTTTACTTTCTACTACCATTGTTTCATTAAAATTTGATTGCTCAGATGTTCACAGAAAAGCAACAAAGTAGTATAAAAGCATGCCTAAAGCAGTTTCCGGCATTCACCACTCTAACTATACTTGCCTATTTTGTGGTGAGTTGTGAAGATCTGGTACGCTATAAATGTATGAAATAGACATTAATAAATGTTTGTAATTTTTTTTATGATCCTCAAATGAAAGGGTATTAGAGGTGCATAATAAACTAATTCTTTTTAAACTAATCTACTTCCTGTAGAATTTATTTCTTGTTCAGTTGATGAGCTCACTTCCTTCTAAATCAGAACTTCACCTTTATAACATTAATTAAACCAGAGACACCCATCGCAGATCTGATGAAAGTTATTAATGGGTTTTCAATGTTCTCAGAGTATAAAATAAATTGGCAACAAGATTAAGTGCTGCACTTGTCCCTATTCCACCATATTAACCTACTAGCTAAAAAAATTTCCACTGGAGTAGAAGACCATCAAGCTATTGAACATAGTGTTAAACTAGAGTACTAGAAAATATAATGAGAACCTCAGTCCAGCAACATAATTGTTGAAAATCGAATCTAAGACCTAAACCAAATCAGTGTAGTTGTCTTGCCTTGTCAAAATGACATAAAAGCGATACCAGACCCATGGGTAAATTACTTATTTAGGATATTGCCAACTGTTATTCTAAGCAGTTACATTAATAGCCATGTGATTCAAGTATTTTCATCAGAAAGGAAAAGACTAATTGTTCAAACAGAAGGATTAGATGCTTGCAAATTTAAAGGTAGTTCAGAATTTCCCAATCTAGAGCTATTATATGCCCCAAAGTGTCTTTCATGTTTTTCTTTTAGAATCACCTGCATCTTATTCTACCTGTTTAGAATTTAATAGCACAATTTCTAATTTAATTGTGCTCAGATATTCTAATTTAAAAACAAAAACAAAACCCAACACAATATCTTCTGTAGTGAAGAAACCTGATTTGATCAATATTTTACCAAATTTAACCTGTTATTCTTCATTTTGGAATAGTGTTAAAAATTCATGTAAGTCCCTTTTTGAAGGTAGTGGAAAATTACAAGGATTGCTTCTTCAAGACTTTTGCCTGAGGGGCTTACCGAACTGTCTTTGCATTCTGACACAATGGTTTTAACATGGGAAATCACCAGCCATGGAGATTTCATATAAGTTATGTGATTTGTATTTCTGTTCATCTGCAGCACCTATCCCACGTTCTGTGCAGAAATCTCAGTAGTGAAACATGCAACTACCTTTCATCCAGTGTGAAGTTTAAGTGACATTACTAACACTTTCTTTCCTATTTATGCAATCCAGGCTTAAAGAGAGAGAAATGTTTTGATTAAAGAAAATTGAACTATAAAAACAAAAACAAAATTAGAACAAAATGTATTGTACATCTGCACCCTTTTAAAGGATAATACTAGTTGAAAAAGCGTGCACTGGAAGTCAGGGTGGTAATCTCACATGCAACAGTTGAGAGTGTCCTATAATTAGAATTTGGGTCAGGTATTTTAAATTACATAGCAGTGATAGGAAAACAGGTTACCATCAAAGTCTGACTGATATTTACTACATGGATTTTCATCCACACACTAAACTAATAAAGACATTAAAAGATGGGATTTTAGGTTCCACTTTCAATATTGATATGTTGAAATAGTAGAAATTGCTGTGTATCAGCACCTTCAATGACAAACGTGAAGAACATCTTGTTCTGTGGTAATCAACATTCTTTTATCTAGGGAGGAAGGCTGCCTCTCATTTCAGTGAGACATACTTTAGCCAGGTTTGGAGAGGCAGATGACATCACTAGGCCCTAATTCTGAAACCACGGACTAATGCATCCTCCAAAGCATTCCCTGTGGCTAGCACGTGGTACTGCATGCATCTGTACAGCACGCTGCATTATGGGCCTGATTTTCAACTTCTTTAAATTTTGCAGAGTCATTTTCACCTATGTTAAGTGACAGTAAAATGTTACCATCCAGATTTGGCAGAGATTTATACTCAGTTAGCACAGGTATAAATGACTCTTCTGGCTGCAAGTCAATAGAGAATGAAGCCTACCATCAGCTTCTGGTGACCAGCCGCCCCATATTTAGGCCAGTTATGGACTTTGTCCATTTGCATAGATAAGTGTAACATGGCTACTCAGCACTAGTCCAATATGCCTTGGCTGCACAGAGCAGGTGATACACAGAACAAAAGGCAAACTGCGCCTTCTCATAGGATGGTGTAGCTGTCACTGCAAAGCATTCTATAGTCCTCAGAGGAGCCCAGAACTCATTCCTGGAGTCCCAATATAGCACATCCCTACTGCATTTCCACATCCAGCGTGATCTGTGATGGTAAGCTATAATCTAATGCATATATGACACCCTGCCCTCTCCGACTACATTTCTTCCCTTCTAGGTCCATGATCTGTCTTGAAGTCTTTCTCACTTGTTCAGTCCTGCCATATGTCTTCTCTATCTTCTCTCTAGTTCTACATATATTACCCTTAGGAGACAGTAGGGGGGACGAATTAAGATTTGTTGAATAAGCCTGTTAAACTGTGGTCATTGAAGCATGTTTTGTACCATGTTGTAATAAGCAAGAGAGAAGTTGCCTTTTCTGCCTTCTAGATATCCCAAGATGTTACTCAAAACATTGGAGTTATTTTTATTTTGCTTCATCTGTCCATGGTCCCAAAACACTTTATACAACGCTGATTTAATCATACTATTTTGTTTGTTTAATACATTGTTGCTTTCAGTTGCCAAACAACAGATCAATGGATGGGTACTATTTTTCTTTTCCCACATCTGTTTTCATATTTATCATACTATGAGCTGATGATATTTTTAACTATGAAAGTGCCCATAGCAATTTCTGAACATTGTTGTCTGCTTTGTGCTGCCACACTGCCAACAAGCAATCTTATTATCTAACAAGACCAGAGAATCTTGTCCAAAGAGTTCCATGAAGACCGACTAAAGCCACATCATCAAGAGAGTCAGCTCAAGAACTGTATATGAGGAAAGCACTCATCTGCAGGGAATGAAAAGGAAGGTGCAGTGTGCCTGAATAGAGATGCCCATGCCCTTACTTTGAACTGGGTAAGCCTAGGACATTCAACATTACAACCGGTGTTAAGCAAGGATGTATTCTGTCACCATTTCTATTCATCCTGGCCATGAATTGGCTCATGAAAGAAACAACAAAAGACAAAAAAAGAGGAATCCGCTGGACAATTACATCAGCACTAGAAGACTTAGATTATGCAGATGACATTGTTATACTATCCAGCCAACACAAGGATGCACAAGAGAAGATAGACAAACTAAATGCAACTGCACAAACAATAGAACTGAGAGTAAACATAGGTAAAACAAAAGTAATGAGACAGAACAGCAAGTCGATAGATCCCATCACAATCAACAATGAAGCTGAAAAAGTCCAAGCATTTACCTACCTTGGCAGCCTAATCACAGCTGATGGAGATACTGAAAAGGATGTGAAGAACCGAATCAACAAAGCAAATCAAGTTTTTGCCATGCTAAAAGAAATCTGGAAATCAAAGGTTCTAAGCAAGAATACAAAACTAAGAATTTACAGGAGCAACGTCCTCTCGGTTCTACTCTATGGGAGCGAATGCTGGAAGGTATTGGCAAATATAAAGAAGAAACTAGAGACTTTCCAAAATAAATGTCTAAGAAAAATTTTACAGATATTCTGGCCAAATAGAATCACCAATGAAGAACATCTCATAAAAACTAGCTGTGCAAGTTTGGCCATTATAATCAAGAAGAGAAGATGGAAATGGCTAGGGCATGTGTGCAGAATGCAGCCAGGAGCACCACCAAAAACGGCCCTCCTTTGGACAGCTGATGGTAAAAGAAAATGTGGCTGCCCAAGAGAAACCTGAAGAAGAACAATAGAAAAAGAAATGAAAGAGCAGGGTCTAACCTGGAACAACATCACCAAACATATGGCCAATCAACAGCAGTGGAGGTCTCTAGTAGACGCCTTATGTACCACTTAGGTAAGAAGAGGATTAAGTAAGTAAGTAAGCAAGCCTAGGATGCTACCCCAGATTTTTGCAGGGCACAGTTTCTGCAACTGATCTGTTATAAAGCCACTAGATATTATGTTGATCATTTGTGCATCCAAGATCTGCTTATCGCAGGAAAGCAGAAGTGAGTTCCTTACTCCTAAAAGCAGATGTGAGTAAGCTTCCTTTACTGTGTTAACTTTCACTACACACCTGGGAAGCTGGTTTTAGTGATGTTTGTTATAGTTGAACCTTGTAGTAGTTACTTGGGATATGTCTACACTGGAGCCTTAAGTCAACTTAAGCAAAGCGCTGCCCACGTTGTGAATTTATTAAGTCAACTTAAGCGTTTCCTTATTAAGTCAACTTAAGCCAGTGTATATGGGGCATAGCCCTTAAGTTGGCTTCATAGAGTTGATGTAAGCCTTAAGCTGACCAAGCAGATGTCAATGTGGATGTGGGCAGTCTACAGGAGTTTGGAATGTGGACACTCTAAGTCGACCTAACAAGGTTGACTTTAAGTCAACTTAAAGGTAACCTTGTTTAGTCAACTTAAACAGAGCCTCCAGTGTAGACATATCCTTTGTGTTGCACAGCAGCTGAACACAAAAGAGGTAGCTGCATTGGCCCAACTGTTATTAGCCAAGCTTAAAATAATGAAAGCCACCTAATTCTGCTGAGGAGTTACCGGGGTGAGAATTAACCCTAGTCTACACTTGCCACACTGTTTGGCAGTAGTGATGGGAGATACGCAAGGTACGTAAAACACCTTACATATTTCCTGTTGACTTATTAACTCCCACTTACTTCCCCCTACAGGCTGTGCTAAGGTGACTGGAAATGCCACCTGGTCACGTTAGTGTTACACTACTTCCAGGGTTGGAGTTACTGGTGCGAACTCCAGAGCAATTGAGTGCTTCTTGATAGACTGCTCAGTTGAACTCAGAACAGCGCACCGACAGTACTGATTTTGTGACTGTCAGTATAGACATACCCTCTAGAGACTGTACAATATTAGAAGTGCAGGACAGTCATAGCAGCTGGGAAGTTTTAAATGCTGTCTAAATATTTCTGAAGGATTTGGGGGGAGGAGTAATTATTAGCTGTTTAATATGGATATCAAAATGGCATGTGGCCAAACCAGTCATGCAATAGCATTTAAAATCTGTGCATGGTCAGAAGATGGGGGAATATACATGGAGAACTTCAATTTTGGGGCAAAATATTTAAATTCAGTAAACCAAGGTGTTGCCAGGGTGCCTCATACTCTTGTTCTTCCCTGCAGACCAAGCTCTCTCAACAGATTGCATTTTCCATGATGTATCATCCATTCTCTTTATTGCTCGTTAGGGGGCATTTTGGGACTCCAATGGCCATTATATATCACAAGACTAAATTCATGTGAGGAGGGACCTGATTCGCAGGAGAGAAGAGGATCAAGAGGCAATCTAACTCCCACCATGAGACATAGCAATGGCACATCCAGAATGAAATATCGAGGTTTTGGCTAAAACCAGAACTTTTTGATGTTTAGTTTTTTTGACAAATCAGAAGTTTCACAGAAAGCAGATTATTTTCACATGCAATGCAAAAATCTGTTTAGTTGAAAACTCATTTTTTGGTCAAAAACAGTTGTGTTAAGATTTTCAGTCAATCCTAGCCTTCATATTTTTACACACCTTGCAGCCACAAAGGCTAGAAATTCATTCTTAAAAAAGAAAGAAAAAAAGAAAGCTGAAATCTCATGTGTTCACTTGACTCTATGATCTAGTGCTTTTTCAGGGTTTTTTTTTTCAACTCCTAATTTTTTTCAGTCAAAATTGCCAACTTGGATTATCATCTATGAAATGATGCACCAACACAGTTTAGTGAGCCTATTCCTTAATGGTATATCTAAACTTACAATTTAGTTTGAATCAATGCGGATTAATTCAAACTAAATTAATGCATGGCTACACAGGCTTTAATTATGTCGAACTACGGAATTCCTCAGTTCGAAGGAATGAACACTTACTTCGAAGTTATAAAACCTCCCTTAACTTCGAAGTAATGGTTAATTTAAACTTATTAGTTTGAATTAACCCAATGGAGCTGTGTTAATTCAAACTAACCATTAGTTCGAACTAACTCAGTTTGACTTTCCCTGTCCCAGGGTGCCTTCCTTCTTCTATGTATTGGGTGGAGGCATGGCCCTTCTTGGGTGTCATGTTGCCACACTTCCAATGGAGCCCTCTTCCTAAGTTGAACTAGCAAGTCCTATCCATGGACATGCTAGTTCAATCTGGTGTTTCTAGGGGGCCATGTTAGTTCAAATTAACTTAATTTGAATAAACCAGTATTAGTTCAAAATAATTAATTCAAAGTAAGTTATTTCAAACTAACTTCTTAAGTGTAGACATAGCATAAGAGATTATAAATTTTTCCCCTGTATTTCCTGTCAGTGGTCCATCAGGGTTGCCCATGCTCAGGCTTCCAACTTTTGCTTTTCTAAGGTGGAGATGTGTCCCTCTTTCTACTGACCAGGGATTTCCAGTTGCCTGGACTCAAGCTGCCCTGTGACAAAACCTGCTTGGTTTCTCTTTAGACAGTTAACAGGCATAATTGCTATATTTATAAAGGTTTCATTGCAATATTTCCTTTGCAAGCCTACTTTTTCCTTAAAGCAAAATGCACTACAGAGAAGATACTGAAAAGAAAAGACACATGTTAGTAATATTACCGAACATCACCCTAACATGGATGCTGGCGGGAGCAGTCTTTCAGTCCCCCACCTAAGACAATTCCCTGTGGTTATCAGTTCATCACATGTTCAACTCAGATTAAGCTCATGGCCTTTTGAGACATCAGGATTAGGGCCCTCCGTGGACCAACGGTCTTGGCCATTTGCTGAAACAGGACGAAGGCCCTGAGACAGTTTAAAAGCCAGTCTATTTATCTAAAAAGAATCAGTTGTCTGGTGATTCCTGGAGAATCCAGTTTAAACTAATACACACATTGATCAACCCTCTGAAAGTACTCCTATGGACATAATGGAGGGAGTACGTTAGTGTTCCCCCTCCCTATCAGAAAAGGTACATGAAACGCTACAATACGTACACAACTTCATTTTTAATATGCCCCTCCCCCCCCCGAGGTATTAGTTTTAATTCAATAAGGTTTAGCTTAATACCATGGAGTTTCTTTTCCCCTTGATATTGTCAGTCTGTCATAGTTCTTTCTCCTGTGTCTGTCATGGCCAGATCCACAATAAATTGACAGACATACACATGGTTACTATTAACTTGTTCAAGTGTTAAACCGAAGAAATAGTAAAATTAGTAACTCTGCCCCATTAATCCCAATGAATTTTAATTTTAAAATCATAGATTTTATTTTTCATCTGAAACCACCCACCCATTTGCTTTTGCACTATTTTGTAAAGGCATACCTCCACAAAATACTGCTGTCGGTCACATACAGCAGAAAGCACTGTACAGATTCCTGGCTTTTCTCTCTTTCAGACAGACTGATCATGTGTATGTTCATGTTTATTCTCCTTGCACTGGAATATTCATTGAATATAAATAATGTAAAAATGTGAAAGCCACTAGGATGTTGCAGGAAAAGCATACACTCTTTTGGCTAGTGCCGATGGTTTTTAAGGTAACCTTCTTTCTAGTGTATATGAACTTGAAACAAAATCTGTTCTTTGATAGAAGCTTCAAAAAAACATTTCCAATTAAAAATATATTTCATCTTGTAAACATATTGTAACAAAACATCAACACACCACACCAACAGTCATGACTATGGATGGGTCTGAAACTATTTGCTAAATATGAGTTGAATATAATTAATAGTTTTGGTTTGGGAAAAAATTCAGAACATTTTGACTTTTCCTCTCAAAACATCATTTCAATTTTTAAGTGTCATTGTTGTATATGGGTTAAATAAAAACAAAGACGGTGAAAAAACACCAGAAAAGGCCAAATTGAAATGAAAAAATGATTGAGTCAACCAAAATGAAAAGTTTATATATCTATTGTAGGTCTCATGACACTGGGGAGTAAAAGGAAAATGTACACTTCATCTTTACACAGGCTCCATTTAATAGAAATGCACTTCCAATCTGTTTCACTTTCTGTCAAAAAAGAGGCCACCTCCAAACCATATTACTTTTCTTATAGGTCTAAATGCTCACTTACCTTTCCTATCAGAATCCTTTGCCAACTAGATCTTTATCTTTAGCCTTTAATCTTTGTATGGAACCCCTAGTGACACACTTAGCAAGCTTATCAGACAGGAGACAGGTAGGTTGGGGATCTATTAAAATAAAGAAATAAACATTGTGAAGTTACTTCCTTGTTAATTTAAACACTTTCCTCAAAACCCTTGCTTTGATACACATACAAATGTGTTTCAGAATGTCACATCAGTTGGAAGCAGGTGTACTTTAGCATTTTCAAGAACATCAGACCTTTCCTACTAACATGAACATTATCTACTAGTGGTAGAAAAGGGAACAATAGTTCCACTCAGACAGACAAAGTGTCATTTACAGGAGGCAGAAATCAGAGCCCCCTCCCCATTTTGAAGACTAGCTGAGTCAGTTATACATCAAAGCTCCATTTTCACAAGGAATGGAAATGAGAAAGATGCACAATAAAAAGGACATATGGCAAATAGCTACCATACTTAAATCTTTTTCCATATGTGCCCATAATTATATCCATTCATAGTTGTGTTGGTTGATTGCTAGGTAGACATTCTGTACTGAGTACCAGAAGAGGCATTTTCTTAAGGAAGCCATCCTGTCTTGTTTGTAGCTTGTTTCTCTTCTTAGTGACTTAAGGAGTACTGTGACTCCAGATATCATGGTTAAGCCTGTCCACCAAACTCTATGGGCACGTCTACACGGCTCTTTTATTTCAAAATAACACTCGAAATAAGGGTTTTATTTCAAAATCGGTCCTTTCGAAAGGACCGATTTCGAAATAAAGCTGTCTGTGTAGACGTGCCCTATTAGTTCAAATTCTATTTTTCCAAGACAAACAAGATTTTTCCGCTAATTGCACCCAGTTTTTCCAAGACCATAATTCAAGAGTCTGAGCTATTAATTTTTTTACATGCTGTATAATTTGGCCTGCTTAATACCTACAAACATTTGTAAACTTACTATGCTGTAGCACTATATGTGTACTATTTATATGAAAATAAATTTAAGAAAAAAAACCAACTTATCTTTATTTTGGGCATGTAAATGTCTTTATTTCAGTGGTTCTAAAGAAGTTTGTATTCATGAGACTAAGGGCTTTGCAGAACTGGGGCAATTAATTACATACTCTTCATGACATCCAGGGGTTAAAGTAGGCCGGAATACACAGGAACGATGTTCAGGGCCCACTATTTTTAGGGGCTAAGTGTTCTGGGCCCCCTAAAATAGAAAATGGAGCTGGAATGCTATGTTCCGGGGCCCACCATTTAAAAATAGTGGGCACCAAAACACAGCTTTTTGGCTCCATTTTCTATTTTTAGGGGTCTCCCCAACGCTGAGCCTCTAAAAATAGAAGTGTCTGTGGGGCTGTAAGGGAGGCAGAAACAGACAGCTAGAAAGATCAGCTAAAGGCAAGAGCTCTGACCCTGGAAGAAACCCAGGGAGAGGTTTTTAGGTTGAGATGCAGGAAAAGTGCTTGTGGTGCTGTTTCCAATTTGATTCCTTCTGAATTCACACACACAGAATTTTGCATTCTTTGTAAATAAAGAAAATGGCATCAAAGAAATACCTAACTATCCCCAAGTTCCACTGACAAAGGGGAACATCCCCAGTAGCTAAATTTCACTAGCCACTCAGGTCAAAAATGGGAAACAATATTTATTGCCTTCATAAGTACAATGAGTTCTACGTAGTTGGAAACACAGGAGCAGGTTTTACAGTATTTAGCCAGTCTAGCGCTGGGAGGACATGCCTCAGAGGGCACCTTGTTGCCTTTTTGTGTTCTTGCCAGCTAGTGTTTGCTGCCCAGCACAGTGGATCACAATCATTTATTTCAGGGAAAAAGGAGGTAGTAGCTGGTACCTCTGTTTAACATGCAGAAGGTCCTGGATTCAATTCCCACGGGGTTGGACTCGATGATCTCATGAGGTCCCTTCCAGCCCTATGAATTGATTGATTAAAAAAGGAAAAACATTTAGCAGGAATTTCCTTGTTTTTCAACCACCTCTGCTTTTGGTGGCAGAATAGTCACTAGTGAAGGAGGAAGGAGGTTGGAATTCTCATTAAGCAACCTCCATACTATCCTCTCCTGGAGACAGTTTGCAGGCTGGCATATTAGCTAGCCAGCTCCCTAGGCCGGAGACAGACTGAGGGCTTCTCTATTAGTGCTGGCCTGAGGGCAGACATTTCCTACCTCCTATAGCATACCAGCACAGCAGAGAGTGGGATTTAGCTCCAGCTGTATTAGAAGCCAATGATGCACTTCAGTGGGGCAGGACACGAGCAGCATTGCCCTTTTCAGACAACAGATGTGTATTTAGTTAATTATAGCTCTCATTGTCTGCTACATTACATACTCCTAATTGTGTTTAGTTAAGAAATATTCAGAGAACATGCTAAAAATAAAACATGTACTGCACTGACTAAAAAAAAACAGCTATAAATCTTGAGAAAGAAATGTTTTCAGATCTATTTCAGTGTGCTTCTGCAAACAAATGATTGTCCACTATGCACATTAACAAAAGGACACAATCTGAAGAGAGCTACGGTATGAATAAATTGTGGTGTGCACATTTGCCACTTGGATGGTCTCAAAGTATTTTACAAAGCCCAGGTGGCTCTTCTATCAGTGCATCTTCACTTAGCAAAATCATCCACAGAGAATTGGTTTTAAAAACAAGTTATAAAGTGAGTTAGCAATGTAATCTGGGCACAAATAGATTGCTATCATTTTGAATGATGTTAACAGGTTGTACTTAAATTTAGAGACTGATGGCTAGAGTCACAAAAGGACTTGAGCATTTAACTGTCACATAAGGCACCTAGATCTCCAAATCCAGCTGCATGGGGATTCACAAGACCCGTGCTGAGGCACTGCCATCTCTATAGGTGCATCAACTCACTCAGCACCTAAATGTTTTCATTAAAAGTTCCCAAGGCACTTATGTTTCTGCCTGTGGGCACACGAAGTACAGCCCCATGCCACTGGCCTGGACACCCAAGACCTAGAGCAATGCACAAACTGAGGGATGTTTGGTGGGTCTGAGGCTAACTGACCTGTGGGGCCTGATTTGGCAAGTATGTTCAGACATCACCCACCAGACTGGGCCCCTACGGGTGAGCTAATGCAAAGGAGCAGATCCCTCATTTCAGCCTAGTGGCCAGGCTACTCACCTACAATGTGTGAGAACCCTGGTTAAAGTTCTCCCTCTGGCAGAAGAGATCTAAATACAGATCTGTCACCTCTTAGGTGTGTGACCTAGTCACTGGGCTATGGAGTATTCTGATGTGAGTACTTTTAGTGGTGTGAGAGGAGGCAGCGCTGAAAGCGTCAGCACCACCAGCTCTTTTTTTAGGTGCTAGGTGGCATTTGCCACCCTGGCTGCCACAGTGCAGCTACGCACCAGCGCAAAATTCTGGGAGCCATGGTGACCTGGATCCCTAAATTTGTTGAGCCCTGATTTATGTGCACAAGGTATGATAGATGGGAAGCTGAAGAAACACTTGCTCCCCTAGAGACAAAGGGACTTTTTGTTATGCGACCTTTGGTTGGTGGTTACATTGGATGAGTTATGATCATTGAGAGACCTGCTCCTATTGAGATTAAAACACTAATTTTATTCCTCAACAGAATTAAATTATGGCCCTCACCAGAGCTCTTCCCATATTAGTTATTTTAAGGAATAAGAATGGTGTACCATGGAGATGCTTTCACAGTATAAGCAAACAGATCTTTCAAAGGCACTTGATAGCTTACCTACGCTCCAGGGGCATCACTACAGTGGGGACAGCAAGGTATGGGCCCTGGGTGTTTGGCCAGCAGTGCAGCCGGAATGGGCCCACTTCTGGCAAGCAGCAGCTGCTCCAGGATTCCTCCAGACATTTGTGTGGAGCCACAGGGACCAGCTCCTTCTTCAGGCCTCCTGCAAAAGGCTCAGAGCTGGAGACAGGCTGACAGCCACTTTTTACAAGCGGTAGGAACAGTCTCTGAGTGGCAGCCGCTCCAAGATGGCTTCTGCCAATTTTTACAAATGGCAGGGACTGTCCCTGGCTCCAGGCCTCTTGCAAGAGGCTTGAAGAGGGAGACGGTCCCTGAAGCTCCACAGAAGCGGTCTTGGAGCGGCTGCCACTCAGAGACTGCTCCTGCCACTTGTGAAAAACAGCATAGACTGTCACTGGCTCTGAGCCTCTTGCAGGATGCTCAAAGCCAGATCAGACCCCTGCTGCTGCCAGCAATTGGCCGTGGATGGATGGGGCCCTGGTGCAGGAATGGGGCCATGTGGGGAGGGGCCGGTCCTGACCCTCTTCTAGTAACGCCCCTGCTCTGCTCCTACTGAAGTCAATGGGATGTTTATCTTTGACCTCAACAAAAGCAGAAAGTCTCAGACTCTGACAGAAGGAACCAATATAAATTATAATAATCTAGTCTGACCTTCTGCACAATGCAAGCTACAGAACCTCACCTACCTACTCCTGTAGTAAACCTCTAGCCTATGACTGAGTTACCAAAGTCCTCAAATAATTTTTTAAAGATTTTAATGTACCAGGAATCCAGCAGCAAGAGAGCAGTGCCCCGTATCAGAGAGGAAGGCGAAAACCCCCAAGAGCCTTTGCCAATCTGCTCTGGGGGAAAACTCCTTCCTGACACCACATAGGGCAGTGGTCTTCAAACTTAGGGTCCGGAGCCAGTATTGGGTTGCAAACCCTCAGGTACTGTGTCGCGGGGCCCCCTACTGCCACCACCAAAACACTGGAATGCATTGCTCAAAGATGTAATTGTTGGGTTGTGGACATAAATGACTTTTTTTAACTGGGTCCTGAGATAAAAAGTTTGAAAACCATAGGGCAATCAATTAATCTCTGAGTCAGTCCAATATTAGCATTTTCAAAAAACAAAAACAACCTCACCCTAATATTTTCAAAATAAAACTCACCAAGCTCCCTGGAGAAAACTGAACTGGCACAGCTCAACTGGATTTACTTGGTGGGCTGTAGAGATGTTTTTGTGTTTCACAAAGTAGATACAAATACATCAACACTCTTGCTGGATAACCCAAAAAGAGTGGTTGTCAACACCAGGCCAAGAGACTTTGCACACTGAAATTAATGGCCCAGTGTTTATGTTTTTGGATGCCAATGCTTAAGTGAAAACTCTTTTCTCAGGTTTATCATACTTTAGTCTTTATGCTTTATACTTCAGAATCCTTCAGTCATGTCACAGTGCTTTTTACTGGCTTTTCAGATTTCTTTAGCATCCCCCTCATAATGATAAAAGACAACTCTGTTTCCTCACTGAAAATTTATTTGGAGCGTCACAGATCAATTTGCATATAGACCATCATTTATTGTTATTGTTGTTTTCTAATGACAGTGTGTATATTTTAGCTATTTTATTTGACAGAATAAGTCTCCGTCCATGGATTTTATCATCTCTGCTAGAATATCCACAATCGTTCAGAAGAGATCTCAATGTTATATATCACAAGTGTCAACTTTTTCAAAGGAGCTAGGCTGTGTGGACTAAACAGTCATTGCTAGCACCCTGTTTATTCTCTTTAAATTATGCTTAAAATTTTAATACTGCTACTAGCTTTAGACATATACTTACTGTGACTTCCTATTATATAATAAAGATAAAAATACATTTTGTACAGTTTGTATACTGAAATCCATGATCTCTGATGAGAGTGGTGTGGACAAGTTTAACCAGCGAGACAGTGGGCTCAGTACTTCTCATAGCGTTAGATCACAACATGGGCTCCCTACACACTGTTATGGTGCACGATCACTTTTAGAGCACCACTGGCATCAAGCCATGATGTTGCCCTGGACTTTACCCCTTGCACACCTCCCCACACTCACCCAATCACTCTTTTGGACTTGCAACGGCCTGTCTCTCTCCAAGTTTTCTGTGGTCTGGCCTTCTACCCAGATAACTTCTTATTCTTGTGGGATAACAGAAAGTCCAGGTATAATCCAGATACATGTACAGACTAATAACTCTTCTGCCCTTCTTGACTCCACTGAAGTTCTCTGCTCCCTAGCCTCTACGAAAATTCTCTTATGTTGCTTCCCCACAGCAGGTTTTCCTCCCACTGCCTTTCATCCCCAGGAACTATGCCAGCTTTTCTTAGGAAAATCTCTGTCTCAGAACTCCATCACAGGAGCCTACCCTGCTCCTTGTGGGTCTTCTGGCCTGACTTCTAATACTTCCCAAAGCAGAAACTCCCTGTTGTTCTTCTTTCCAGAGTCTCTTCTTTTAAGCACCTTTAGCTCTGTTTAAATAATCAGCTCTCTAATCCCTGGCATCCAGTGGCAGTCAATTATAATTAAGTCTCCATCCTAGTCAGCTGGAGGGTAGCAATCAGGCAAAGCTGAGTTTGTCCTGCCTTAAAAAGCCAGCCAGCCTGTGACACACACAGAAAAGTAATAGGGAGTAGCCTCCTTCTCCATCACCTCACTGGCACTTACATAGGCGTAGGCATGCAAATGTAAGTATATTTAAATGCCTGTTTTCAAAACTCTTCTGCCTCCTCCAAAAAATTACAGTAAAATATGTAGCAGCTAACAAGCATTGTGCTTCTCAGAATTGTCTTCCAGGCATTCAGAGACAAGAAAATGCCTTTGTCTGGTAGAACGTCAGGTGCCTTAGACAGTAGCTTAGAAAAGCACAAGCAGCGAGAGTCCTTTGGCGCCTTATAGACTAACAGATTTCTTCGAGCATAAGCTTTCGTGGGCTTCAACCCACTTCATCTGATCCATGAAGTGGAATCTACAGCGAAGAGGTATATATACACATGCCAGAATGGAGGAGAGCAAGTGTTAGCAAAGTCAGTTCACAGAGCAGACGGGGCCCATTCACACCAGTAGATCAAAGGGAGAGAATGTGTGACCAGATGAATCACTTTTTGTAATGTGCTAACCATTCTAAGCCTCTGTTCAGACCCAGCCTGATGGTGTCAAACTTGCAGATTAGCTCCAACTCTGCAGTTTCACACTGAAGTCTGCTTTTGAAGTTTCTTTTTTGAAGTATGGCAAACTTCAAGTCTGCCAGTGAGTGTCCATGGAGGTTAAAGTGTTTTCCTATTGGTTTATGGATGTTGCCATTTTTGATATCCGTTTTGTGTCCATTTACCCTTTCAAACAAGGACAGTCCAGTTTGCCCAATATACATGGCAGGGGGGCACTGCTGGCACATGACAACATATACCACATTAGTGGATATGCAGGCGAATGAGCCCCTGATGGTGTGGCTGATGTGGTTGGGGCCCATGATGTATCAGTGGAATTAATGTGGGAGCAGAGTTGGCAATGGGGTTTGTTTCAAGGAGAGGTTCCTGCGCTGGTGTTCCTCTTGTATGGCATTTGGTTGTTGATGAGTATTTGCTTCAGGTTGGAAGGCTGTCTGTAAGCTAAGATAGGCCTGCCTCCCAAGGCTTGAGAGAGTGTGCGATCATCTTTGAGGGTCTTTGAGATCTACAACCTATCCTCCAAAATGATATACACAGACTAACACGGCTACCCCCCAGAAATTAGAACAGCACACAAATTTTGAGTTCCATTTCTTGTTTCCCACTATCCTTATGGAAAAAGCAGGGATTATTTACTTTATATTAAATTTTTTCAAAAGCCTGAGTTTTGATTCTTTTTCCCCAAAAACTATTTGCAGTAGCTAAATGCAATCCAAATCTGAGGAAGGAATCCAAAGATTAAAAACAGATCTATGATTTTAAACGTTATTAATTGTTGCGAGACAGCATGACTATATTTCCAGCTAAACATTCCTATTAACCTCTTTGTATTTTAATTTTCCCACCTATAAATTTGAATTTAGGGTAATTACTAATCCATAGCATTGATATTAAATTTAATATCTAAAAAATATCAGATCAAGGCCAAGTCAGAAGTACAAATCATTACTGTGTTCATAAATATAATAATTTTAGATTTAGAAGTTCAGTATTATTTACTTCTTTGCTCAAGCCTAATGTGCCAGAATATTTACCACTCACATACTTAAATGACAATTGAATCAGGCCCTAAATACATGTTTCAAGACAAAACTTTCAATGCAGTAATGCGTATGTAGTTTTCTTATGGCCTTCATCACAAAAAAGGTTAACAAAACCACTAATTCTTTTTAAGAGAGTGCAGTTATACACTTTGATTTCACTTCTTACCTGTATAATGTTACAATGTAGTCTGGCAATAAATTATGTTATAAAAGAATTCAGATAGGTACCAATCCTGGTACAGGGCAGCAATTATTAACTGTTCTTCCCTCTCATTATCTAAGAATGAAGCCTGTTTTCTAAGATTTTTATTTATTTTAAACAAGACAATGTGATACGGAGCAGTGGAAGTTTTAAATTAATGAGAAGCATATCCAAGGCAATGAATAATGTTTGCAGACTCCTACTGCTGTCATCCATGAGACAGGACCATTGTTGCTATACACACTAGGGCTATGTCCACACGTACATCGTTATTTTGAAATAAGTTAATTCGAATTAAGGGAAAAGCTCAAAGCAAAATAGCATGTCCAAACACAGGACTTGCTATTTTGCTTTAGGAGAGGGGTACCATGAGAGGTGTGGCAACACGGCCCCCTCCCTGGGCCATGCCCCCACCCAATATAGGCTAAAAGGAAGGCACCCTGGGAAGGAGAAGGGCAAAAGTGTTATTTCAAAATATGGTTTTTTTCAAAATAACACAGCCCTTTTGATTTAAAGAAAGTTTATGCTATTTCGAAATGATGGAGCCCGTCATTTCAAAATAAGAATACATCGTGTGGACCTAATCTCTTTTATTTCAAAATAACCAGTGTTATTTCAAAATAAAAGAGACATGTGGACATACCCTAGGGGAGCATCTCTTGTGAGTTAAAACTAAGCTGAAATCCAATAAAGTACTTCAATGGGTTCAGTATCAAGTTACTGTTCATTCCCTTAAAATTCTTAGTAGTTTAATGTCTTTTTTTAAACAGCTGAACACACTGGAAGTGAATAATACTGAATTATTATAACTCCACCCTGATTGTGCTTTGACCTGTGGTTGTAATCTTGTTCTAATAATGAAATCCTAGGTTTCTGTCCAGATTCCCAAGCAACTAAATTTGCATATTCTTGTACAACCCTAAACATACAGTACATACAGCTTTACAGCGTATGATGTATGACGTATTTCCTGACCTATCACTGCAAAGCAAAGCAAATATTGGAGCAATACTAAATCATGTAGCACCATGAGTGATTAGGAGAAGAGGATCTGACACTCAAAGGTATAATTATTCCTCAAGGGCTTACGTGCACAAAATCAGATACAAAGTATATATAATCACTGTGCAAAAGTGTGTAAGTTGGTCAAATTTATGAAGATTAGTGTGTGTATAGTGACACTTGAGACAGAATTAAGGCATCCAATCTGAACCTCTGCAGTAGTGAAAAAGTGAGACTTGAATCTCCAGATATGAGCTTTCTTTTTGTTTTATGGTTAGATCTAAAACTGCAGCTATTCTACAGTTTTGGTGTGGATGCTGCTGAAGTCTCATGACAACCAACAGTCTCATGAATTCCTAGCTTCAATCAGACAAGATATCTGAGCAGGAACAACTCACAACATATCACCACCTTCAAATATCAAAGGGGCAGCCATAGTAGTCCAGTACAGTAAAACAAACAAGCAGTCCTATGGCACTTACAGACTGACAAATTTTTTTTATTACATGAGATTTTGTAGGGGTTTCTCCCCCAAAAGCTCATGAAATAAATTTGTTAGTCTTTAAGTGCCACAAGACTCCTTTGTTTGTTTTACCTTCAAATCTGATTCCCAACACTAGCCTAAATAAGGATCTGAGTAAAACCTTTTCAGTGTAAGTAATAAGAGGCCACACCAAAAATTCACTTCTGGATGCAGATTTTGAACCACCTATGCCCATCCCTTATAGAAAAGTCCAGACGAAAGACACACATTTTATAAAACTGATTGAATATAGATTGTAATGGAGAAGAAAATTCTTTCAAGAAAGATTTTTTTACATTGTCCTGTAGAATTCTATAGCAGGGTATAATTCCCAATTACATTCTATGTGATATTTCAAAACATATAGACAGGTAATTATTTTCTTTTGAATTTAAGAGGACTATTTCATATTCATAAGGGAGTATAAAAGAGACAGTTGCAATATTTGAAATTTAGATCTAGATACAGATTCTCATACACAAGTACAAGGTGTTCATATTCAAGCTTCTTGTTTGCATACATGCCTGATACATACATGACAAACAACCCAATCATGCCCATAGTTGCATCCTGTCACCCAAGGACCTTGAGAGGAACTGCATAAAATTTACACAAGGACAACTGCATCTTTTAATCTACTAAACATCCTATTTCTACATCTTATTATTCAGTAAAAGATGTTTTCATGGCACTGAAATGAAAGTAAAAGAAAGGTCAAGAGCATACTTCAGAGAAAATAGTGTTAGGAGTTGGCAATTGCCACCTCTAAGGAGGATGTTCAAAGCTCTGTCTTTTTCTTTGTGGAGGGTGTGTGTAGTAAAGGTGTCATGAAAATGGTTTGCAGTTACTGCTACTCTCACCCAAAGCTCTTAGGGTATGTCTACATTGGAGGCTCTGTTAAGTCAACCTAACAAGGTTGACTTTAAGTTGACTTAAAGTCGACCTTGTTAAGTGACTTACAGAGTCCACATTAAAACTCCTGTTGACTGCCTGCATCCATACTGTCAGGTGCTAGGTCAACAGCGGAGTGGTGCATTGTGGGTAGCTGTCTCTGGTGGCCAGGAACTCTGGGAGGGGGCCTTGCGGCCAATTAGATCGACTTAAGGGCTTTCTCCATCTAATAAGGTCAACTTAAGCGTTAAGTGGACCTTAAGAGGTGGTGTTATTAAGTCAACTTAAAGAAGCACTTAAGTCGACTTACTAAAAGCCCATTGTGGCCACAGGAGCAGGAACGGTGCTGAGGATTGTGGTGCCCCCCCACAGCAGAGTGACGCCGGTGCATCCGAGTGATGTCATCAGGGGAGCGCAACGGCGCTGTCCCTTTTTGGCGCCCCTCAAATGCTGGCACCCCACTGCAGCGCAGGGGCTGCTTACCGTCTAGCGCCAGCCCTGCACAGGAGTCTGCCGGTTGACTTAACTTTCCTTAAGTCAATCCAAGGCTCTAGTGTAGACGTGCCCCTAGTGTTTTGTAAACACTAATTAAGACTCAGTGCCCAATGCCAGATTCAGATCTCAATTAAGTGAATGGAAAGACTCTGACAGAGTTCATTTGTGCTTGCAAAATTATTACTGTTCTCATTTTACAGATGAAGAAATGAGGCACTAACTGATTAAGTAGCCTCTCCAATAGGAAGAAAAGTGCTTGACAAATTGAGAAAAGCTCCAGCAGTCATGAATCC
Organism: Podocnemis expansa; assembly: GCA_007922195.1. Taxonomy (NCBI): domain Eukaryota; kingdom Metazoa; phylum Chordata; order Testudines; family Podocnemididae; genus Podocnemis; species Podocnemis expansa. The sequence continues at coordinate 124,178,628 of ML681963.1, forward strand.
CACCCACCCAAATCAGTGTCCTCACAACTAAATGTAACTGCCAGGCCTTCTGGAAAAAAAGCTATTAAGCTGAGTGTCCCAAATAAGAGAATGAGTGAGGCATTATGAAATACATACAAAATAGAGAAATATATATAAAAAAGTGTAATAATGGAAGAACATTAGAACAACTATTGAAAAAAATAAAGTTACCTGATGTTTGTTTTCTTCCAGTGGATATCAATATTTCTATTACAAACCAGTATAACTGATAATAGATGCAAGCAGACATGCTTGCAGCTACGTTCTTTGCTTAAGAACGGAGCATTGACTGTTTCCTTAGATCTCCGAAGTGTCTACATCAACTGTGCTCATAAAAGTCAGTCAAAGTGTACTAAAACCCTCTGCACACTGCAAATTCTATGCTGCACTGGTTCAAAGACAAAATAAAATAAAATAAAATAAAAAATAAAATAAATCATAATGATGCTTGGAAGTTTTTCCTAATGGGAAGTGATATAAACTGATTTCTGCAGTGCAGCCTAGAAAAAGTTAAGCCCCAGTACACATACACATTTTGCTCAAAAACAGCTACTTTATCAAAGCATCTGGTCTGATTCAGATAAGAAGTCTTTAGTCTTCCAACTAGTGGTGGAAGCAATTCAGTTTTTAATGCAGGGCAAGCCAAAATGGAGCAGCGAAATATGTCTTCATTAAAAGTCATTTCTATATTATACTCCTGATATTTAAACAGGTATTGATCTTTGATTAAATGGTGTTCAGAGATCTTGCATCACAAATGGAACAATGGCTAGCGATGCATAAAAATCCATAAACCTGACAAGAAAGATATTGAAACTTCTGTTTTAATTCTAGATCATTAGTGCTAAGGAAAAAGTCTGTGAACTTCTGAAAACTTCTTAAACTTATTTTGCTGATTTAATGTCACCTTAGGCAAATCTCAGAAACAGAATAATGCACTTAGAAACATAGCCATTTATCAGTTTTCTTCAATATTGAAATAGTGTCTGTCACAAATCACTGTGAGGGCTGCCTCCTGGCCACCCAGTAAGACTGGGAATCCAAGCCTCCTCTATGTCCCTGGTTTGAACAGAATCTAACCACTGTCCCACTCCCAGGGTCCCTAGCACTGTCAGGGCACAGACTTTCCATCTGGTACCTCCTTCTCAGAGTTTGACCCAGCGATCAGCTGTTTCATCCATCAGGGTTCAGCACTGACCCTTGCAGACTCCCTAGTACTTAAACCCACACACTCCCAAAACTCTCCCCAAAAGGTATGAAATGTCTGGTTTACAATTTAACTCTCTCAAAGGCGTGCAGAAGAAGTGAAGCACTTATATACAGTCACAAAGAATATAGTCCAACATCTTAATGTTCTTTTCTACTTAATCATATAAAGCACAGGACAGTACAGACCACACAAACAACAAACATTTACACAGACCCCTTTTTACATCTCCTATCCCTTAGGAGTTCATAGGGTCCACTGGTGTCCAGAAAGGCAGGCAGGCAGTCTCCGGTCTCATTCAGGCTCTTACCTGGTGCACAAACTCTCCCTCAGGAGTTCCTTACACACCTCTCTTTTTCCCCATGCTTTGTCTTCTTGTCCAGCTGGCTCACTTTTAAATCCCCTCTGGCTTCCTTTGTTCTGTCTTGGGGTAACTTCCCACTGCTTCTTCCTGTTCTCTCCCTTCAGAGGAGTCACCTAGACTGGTTTTCTAAGCATCCATCTCAAACACTATTCACTTCTGCACCTGAATAGGGTGTTTGAGTCCTTAGTGTACCCATAAACATTTCAGCCAGATACAATGTGTGTATTCACTCGTGACACAGCAGTGTTTCATAACAACTTCCCAGCAGTGACCAGCATTCATAAGTTGTATAGACTGTGATGAACTGGACTCTTATGCTTGTGTTTGGTTTTGGATTACTCACTCACTTACACATTCTGTATGTTAGGCTTATGATGAAGTTATAACTCTTCATTTAGTGACAAGAAAATGGCTTGTTACTGCTTTTTACCCCCTGTAGAGATAACTTAGAAGGGAAAGACCTGTATTCTGCACCTTTTTTGGATAAACAAAATCACTTAGGCTATGTCTTACATGTAAGAATGCTAGATCAAACTAAGTTAGTTAGAATTAATTAGTTTGAACCAACATAGTTCAAACTAGCATGTCCCCACCAGAAAGCTAAATCGAACTAGCATGTCCATGCACAGGGACTTTCTAGGTCAGCTTAGGAGGGGGGCACCATGGGAAGTATGGCACCAGAGCACTCAAGAATGGCCATTCCCCCAGCCAATCCTATAAAAAGATAAAGTGACCTCAGCCCTGTGCCCATTGTGGCTGGCAAGAGGCTGAACAAGGAGGTTGTGGACTGCACTCAGTTCCCGCAGCTTACCTAAGAGGTGCCCAGCACCTGCTCCACACTGCACAGTGCTCTTCTTGCCAGGAGCACACTGTTCATAGATACTGACAGCATGGAGGCAGACAGAAACACCACCACCATGCTGGCCCCATCAGGTGTCATGCTCACCATGCTGCCCTCTGTGCTGCAGCATGTCTGGGCATGGAAAACAAGCAGAGACTGGTGGGAACGCATCATCCTCTCCAGCTGGGACAGCAACCAGTGGCTGCAGAACTTCTGCACAAGCAACCAGGCCTTCTTCAAGCTGGTCCATGAGCTCAGCCTGGTCCTGCAGCAAAGGGAAGCCCAACTCAGACCCGCCCTGCCCATGGACAAGAGAGTGGCCATCGCAGTCTGGAAGATGGCAACCCAGAGTCCTATTGCTTTGGCATTGGGAAGGCCACCATGAGGACTGCCCTCCTGCAGGTCAGCAGGGCCATCAACTGGGTCCTGCTAGCCCGCCTCATCACCCTGGGCAACCTGTAGGACACCATTGACAGTCTCGCCACACTGGGATTCCCCAACTGCACAGGCATCTTGGACACCATGCACATCCCCGTCGAAGCCCCAGAACACTGGGCCAGGGAGTACAGGAACCAGAAGGTCTACTGCTTCATGGTCCTGCAGGACCTCGTGGACCACCAATGCACTTTCATTAACATCTATGTTGGCTAGCCAGGGAGGGCACATGATGCCCACATCCTCAGGAACTCTACCCTGTACAGGCACATGCAGGTGGACACCTTCTTCCCCCCACCCCAAAAATCACCCTTGGGGACAAGCAGGTGCCCATCCTCATTGTCGGAGATGCCACCTACCTCTTGCTCATGAAGACTTACACAGGCCACATGCATGCCAGCAGGGAGCTGTTTAACAGGAGGCTCAACAGGTCATGAAGCATGCCTTTGGATGGCTCAAAGTCCGTTGGAGGGCCCTGCTGACATGCTTCCACCTCATTGAGCGCACCATCCCTGAGGTCTACAGTGCCTGCATCATGTTTCACAAACCATGTGAACTGCAGGGGAGGAGAGGGTCCCCCATGTCTGGAGGGCTGAAACTGAATGCCTCGCCAGGTGCTTCCAGCAGCCCAAGGCCATGCCCCAGACACAGCAAGCCCAGCGACAAATGCTAGGCAGCTGGGAGGTGCTGAAGGACAAGTTCCTCAGCAAGGAGTATTGACGGCTGGGCCTGCCACCAAGAACCCTCACCACCCCCACCTGCCCATACCTATTTGTAAAGCGTGTCCTTTACAGTCATTCGTATTTGTATATGTGGGGAACTGATTACTTCTTACAAAATAGTCAAGTTTATGGAAAATACAAGTTGTCTATGTCTTTAAACACAAGATCCACTATAAACTTTTGAAGAGCCATGGCATTATAAGATGAAGTGGCATCTTTTGATTCAAAACACATACTCAAAGTTCATCTAATTTAAAAAAAGAGAAAAACATTTTAAAGTTGGACAGCTTTATGTCATATTTGGCATGAAACATTACCTAAATTTATACCTTATAGAAAGTGACAGTCAGGAAACTTGAAAGCATGCTTACAAGAAGTAACATTTTAACCCTAGATGACAAGGTAGCACTAGCATGCATAACTTAGTCTTCATTTAGGCTTCCTGCACTGTCTGAATCCTGCGGGGGTAAAATTGGTTATTGCTGATATATTCATTGAATTATACTGAAGAAAATTAAGAGTTAATAGGGAAGTTGGGATTCTAACAGAGCAGGGAACCTTTTTGTTCTTCTCTGGCTCTTTGTATAGAAAATTGTGTTTAGCTGTTTAAATAAACTGCTAAATAAAATCATCTGGAAAGTGATAGGTAAGGTGGGGTGAGTGACAGTTCAGGGTCTCTCAAGCTGTGTCTACACTGTTGGCAGAAAAATCACCGCCATCAGCCTGGTATTCTGGGAGCACTTAGCAGCAAGTCTGAGCTCACTGCTGCACTCCCGGAAGTTGGCTCTGGATGCCCTGGGGGCCAAGAGGTGTATGGGAAAGCCAACTGCAAGGGATTTATGGTCAGCTTTCCCAAGTGTGTCCCGGCAGCTAAGAAAGTCACCAGCCTTATGCAGGGCATTTTATGTGCCTTGTGAAAATGCCGGTTGACTACCGCTGAGAATTGCCCTCGGCATGGACTAGGACTCATTCACATTTCTGCACCTGTTTATAGGCCTATTTGTTCTAAAGAAGGTGCCTACAGCAACTGAAATATGCTATAGATCAATTCCACAACTTTACATTACATTTCTGACACTCACATTTCTGTTTTCCAGGCAAAGAGGAGGACCTTAATCGAAACTTTTGACAGCGGGAAACAGATTATGGTGAAGTTTAGACCAAAATCTAACACCCAGGAACACAGGATGGGTATGTCTACACTGGAGGCTCTGCTAAGTCAACTTAAAAAGGTTGACTTTAAGCAGACCTTGTTAAGTCAACGTAGAGCATCTACATTGAAAACTCCTGTCAACTGCCTGTGTCCACACTAGCATGTGCGAGGTCAACCCTTCCAGGTGGCCAGGAACTCTGAGAGGGGGTCTGGAGGCCAATTAGGTCGATTTAAGGGATATTCCCATCTACATTGGCCTAAGTTAACTTAATAAGGTTGACTTACGCATTAAGTCACCCATAAGAGGTGGTGTTAAGCTCTTCCATAAATCGACTTAAGTCAACTTTATAAAAGTTCAGTGTGGATGCAGGGGTCTATAGGTCACCTTAAGAGTCCTTAAATTGACCTAAGGCTCCAGTGTAGATGTACCCTGTGATAGTCACCAGTCATTGTCAGTTTACCTCTTCTACCCCCAACCACCACCACATGACTGACCCACCCCATGTGTGGTATGATTCATTATGCATATGCACTCCATGCATCCAAGACTGGGATCCTCATATGCATCCCTGGCCTCCTTACGTATGTCTACATTTGCAAGTTAGTTCAAATTAAGGAGGCTTAATTCAAACTAACCTAGTCCCTGTCTACACTAGGCTTTAATTAGTTTGAATTCATGAACTCCTTAATTCAAACTAATGAAAGCTTAGTTCAAATTAATAATACCTGGTGATTAGTTCAAACTAAGTCCTTAGTTCAATCCTTAGTTCGAACTAAGGACAGTGTAGATTAGGATTAACCTTTGGTTCAAATTTAATAAATTCAAATTAAGAGCAGTTAGTTGAAATTTACAAGAGTGGTAGTGGTTGGGAGGCAGAAGATGGTTGATGCTAGAGACCTTCTGTGTGCTCTCTGATGTTTGTATGTGGTTCATACTGTTTACAGTGGCTCACAACCATAAGTGCCTACCTCAGGGCAGACTATCAAAAACAAAGCAGACATACCAGACTGGTAGTGTATTTTATAATTAGATTTCACCAGGGGTTAAAGTATAATTTGGAGGGAGGGAGTGGGACCCTCCTAAATTGGCAGGCCCCCTTTACCCACCCCAGCTAATCAGGGGTTAAAGCATAATTTGGGGGGCCCCCAGAACCCTCCTAAATTTCCAGGCTCCCCTCACACAGGTTTGGGCTCACTCTCACACAAGTCCAGGCTCACAAACGCCTGCCCCTCACCCCAGCTACTGCCCCCCAGCCCAGGTAGTCTTTTGCAACCATTTCTGAGTACCACATGCATCAGTTATTGCTCTGTTCCACCCACCCCTCAGCTACACACCCCTCCCACCCCCAGCTACACATCCACCCCACCCACTGCCAGCTACCCATCCCCAGCTACGCATCCATAAAGGCAGCCACTCAAGCAAGCTGCAGCACCAGCTGCAGCAGCACCAGAAGCAGGCAACAGGGCTGTTATCAGGGGAGTCTGAGAGGGAGGTTGTTAAGGAGTTTGGAGGGGGTATGACAGACTTATGGCAGAGATGGTGGTAGCAGCAGCAATCACTCCAACAAGAGAAGAGATAATGAAGATGAGAGGATGTGGAAGATGTGGGATGTACATCATCTTGGAGGGTATAACCCCAAAGAATTTTGTTTGTATGAAGTGCTGCCTCATAGAGCTGTTGGAGGAGATAATCTGAGGGTTGGAGATGCAGGTGGCAACTATGGTTGAGCTTAGAAGGGGTTTGAACAGTTGATGGAGCAGAGGACTGGAGAGGCTGGAGACAAAATCTCAGACCTGCAGATGGAAACAGAAGCAACCACTTCCAAGGGGAGACTGCTAGGTGAGAAAAGTGAGCAGTGGAAACACGCAACTGTGAGAAGGAGGCAGAGAAAAAGACCAGCTAGTGAAGGTGAAATAGAACTCAGTAACAGGTTTGCTGAATTAGCAAATGAAGGAGTCCAGCAGGTGAACACTGAAGGTGGGAATGTGAAGAAGAGGAGAGCAACTAGTCCTATTCAAAGGGGAGTTGAGCCTCTGGTGATAAATAAGAGCCCAAGGAGCATTCAGGAGCAAATGCAGAGGATTGTGAACAGCAGCTGTAGACATCATGGCTCCCGGATAGAGAGAACTGGGGATAGAGTGGAGAAGCACACTGTTTCTAGGAAAAGGCAAGTGTATGTGACTGGGGATTCTCTGCTGAGGAGGACAGACAGGCCTATAACTAGAAGTGACCCTGAAAACAGGAGGGTGTGCTGCTTGCCTGGAGCTAAGATACATGATGTGGATCTGAGGCTGAAGAGGATCCTCATGGGAGCAGGAAAGAATCCTCTGATTGTCCTTCATGTGTGTATGAAGGATATAGCTAGATTCTCACTGGAACATATCAAAGCAGACTATGCCAGGCTGGGGAGGACTCTTAAGGAGCTGGAGGCTCAGGTAATCTTCAGTTGGATTCTGCCTGTCCCTAGGGGACAGCTGTGAGAAGATTCTGGCAGTTAACAGATGGCTCAGGCTGTGCTGTTACAAGGAGCTCTTTGGGATGTAGGGGCACTGGGAGGCATTCATGGACAGAAGATTGTCTGCTAGGGATGGACTTCACCTGAGTAGGGAGGGAAACAGACTTCTAGGAGGGAGGCTAGCTCAACTGATTAAGAGAGCTTTAAACTAAGGAGTGTGGGGAGATGGTTGGGAGATGCTCAGACAACTACTCCTGATACTAGCATTGAGAGGTAGAAAACTGAATTCAGAAAAGACAAAGATGTGGGAGGTAGTATAGATGCTACAAAGAAGGAAGCACAAATACTGGTCTCATGGGCAATGTTGGCAGCAGAAAAAAAAAAAAAAAAAAAAAGGCCATGTCGGGTACAGAATGTGAGCAAAGCCGAGCAGCAAAAGCTAAAATGTTAATATACCAATGCGAGAAGCCTAGGTAATAAAATGGAGGAACTGGAACTACTGGTAGAGGAATTGAAACCGGATATTATAGGGATAACAGAAACATGGTGGAATAGTAGTCACGACTGGTGTATGGGCATTAAAGGCTATGTGCTCTTTAGGAAAGACAGATGTAATGGCAAAGATGGTGGTGTGGCATTATATATCAATGATGCAATAGAATGCAAAGAAATTCAGAGTGATGAAATTAGCAGGACAGAGTCTATCTGGCTCAAAATCACATTGGAGAAGAAAGCTACTAGAGTTTCTCCTGGATTAGTGCTTGGGGTGTGTTACAGATCGCCTGGATCTGATTTGGACATGGATAGAGAACTCTTTAAGGTCTTTAAGGAAGTAAGCACTACTGGGAACTGTGCCATTATGGGAGATTTTAACTTCCCAGATACAGACCGGAGGATATGCGCTAGCAGCAATAAAAGGGCCCAGATTTTCTTGGAGGTGATAGCAGATGAATTTCTCCATCAAGTGGTTTCCAAACCAATGAGAGGAGACACGATCTTAGATTTAGTATTAGTCAGTAGTGAGGCCCTCATAGAGGAATTAGTTGTAGAGGACAACCTAGATTCTAGTGATCATGAGCTAATCCAATTTAAACTGAACGGAAGGGCAAACAAAAATAAATCTGTGACCAGAGTCTTTGACTTCAAAAGGGCTAACTTCAAAAAATTAATGGAATTAGCTAGGGAAGTGGACTGAACCAAAAAATTCAAGGATATGAACATTGAGGATGCTTGGAACTGCTTCAAGACCAAGCTGCAGGAACTATCTGAAGCCTGCATTCCAAAGAAGAGGAAAAAATTTTCAGGCATGGGTTCTATACCAAGCTGCGTGAATGTACATCTTAAACAGGTGATTATGAGGAAACACAAGGCCTACAAGGAGTGGAAGTTGGGAGGGATAGGAAAGGAGGACTACCTTTTAGAGGTCAGAGCATGCAGGGATCAAGTGAGGAAGGCCAAAAGCCAAGCAGAGTTAGACCTTGCAAAGGGAATCAAAAGCAATAGTAAGAGGTTCTTCAGCCATATAAATAGAAAACACCCAAGGAGGAGGTTGGACCACTATACACTGAGGATGGGGTAGAGATCAAGGATAACCTAGGCATGGCTGAATATCTAAATAAGTACTTTGCCTCTGTCTTTAATGAGGGTGATGGTGAGATTGGGGACAGAGGTAGGGCAGCTAATGGGAATGAGAATGTAGAGGTGGAAATTACCATATCTGAGGTGGAAGCCAAGCTTCAGCAGCTTAATGGAACTGAATCAGGGGGTCCAGATAATCTTCATCTGAGAATATTGAAGGAACTTGCAAATGAAATTGCTAGCCCTTTAGCAAGGATTTTTAAAGTATCAGTGAACACAGGGGTTGTACCTTATGACTGGAGAATTGCTAATATGGTCCCTATTTTCAAGAAATGGAGTAAAAGTGATCCAGGTAACTACAGGCCTGTTAGTTTGACCTCAGCAGTAGGCAAGGTCTTGGAGAAAATTTTGAAGGAGAAAGCACTTAAGGATATTGAGGAAAATGGTAACTGTGATAAAATACAACACAGCTTTACAAAAGGTAGATCATGCCTGACCAACCTGATCTCCTTTTTTGAGAAGATAACAGATTTTTTGGATAAAGGGAATGTGGTGGACCTAATTTACTTAGATTTCAGCAAGGCATTTGATACAGTTCGACACAGGGAATTATTAGTTAAATTGGGGAAGATGGGGATTAATATGAAAATAGAAAGGTGGATAAAGAACTGGTTAGAGGGGAGACTACAGAGGGTCATAGTGAAACATGAACTGTCTAGCTGGAAGGAAGTTACTAGTGGAGTTCCCCAAGGATCGGTCCTGGGACCCATCTTATTCAACCTTTTCGTTACTGACCTTAGCACAAAAAGTGGGAATGTGCTAAGTTTGCAGATGACACTAAGCTGGGAGGTATTGCCAGTACAGAGGAGGATCAAGATAGCATACAGAATGATTTGGATGGCCTTGTAAAGTGGAACATTAGAAAAAGGATGAAATTCAACAATGGGAAGTGCAAGGTCATGCACTTAGAGACAAATAACAGGAATTTTTTCTTAGAAGTTGGGAATGCATCAGCTGGAAGTGACGGGGGAGGAGAAGGACCTGGGCGTACTGGTTGATCACAGAATGACAATGAGTAGCCAATGCGATGTGGCAGTGAGAAAAGCTAATGCAATCCTGGGGTGCATCAGAAGGGGAATTTCCAATAGAGATAGGGAGGTGTTAGTACCATTATACAAGGTGCTGGTGCGACCTCACTTGCAGTATTGTGTACAGTTCTGGTCACCCATGTTTAAGAAAGATGAAGTCAAACTGGAACAGCCGCAAAGAAGGGCTACAAGGATGATTCGTGGAATGGAAAATCTTCCCTATGAGAGATGACTTAAAGAGCTTGGTTTGTTTAGTCTGAGCAAAAGAAGGCTGAGAGGAGATATGATTGCTCTTTATAAATACATTAGAGGGATAAATACAAGGGAGGGAGAGGAATTATTTGAATACAGAGACAATGTGGACACAAGAACAACTGGATACAAACTGTCCTGCAGAAAATTTAGGCTTGAAATTAGATGCAGATTCCTAACCATCAGAGGAGTAAAGTTCTGGAATAGTCTACCAAGGGAAGTGGTGGGGGCAAAAACCTTAGGTGCCTTCAAAACCAAGCTTGATAAGTTGATGGAGGGAATGATATGATGGACACTGTAGCTTGGCCATTGTCTGTCTTTTACTACTGGTGATGGGTATGATAGGGACATGGGAAAGGGCATTTGATTGAGTAGGTTCTGAGTTATTACAGAGCTCTTGACTGGCTGTTGTGGACTTGCCGTCATGCTCAGGGTTTAACTGATCACCATATTTGGGGTCAGGAAGGAATTTTCCCACAGGGCAGATTGGCTTGGGTGCTGGGGGTTTCTTGCCTTCCTCTGTAGCATTGGGCATGGCTCACTTGCTGGTTAATTCTCTGTATTAAAGTCTTTAAATCATGATTTGAGGACTTTACTTGCTCAGTTATGGGTTTGAGGTTCATCATAGGAGTGGGTTGGTGAGGTTCTGGGGCCTGCACTGTGTAGGAGGTCAGACAAGATGATCATATTGGTCCCTTCTGACCTTAGAGTCTATCCACTTTCACCCACCCCCTGCTGCACGCGCACACACACACACACACACCCCTCCAGCAACACACAAACACACCCCCTGCTACACACACCCAGCTACACTAACACACACACACCCTGCTACACATCCCCAGCTACATTAACACACACACCCTGCTACACGCAGATGCACACTGGTACATGTCCCCAGCTACACTAACACATCCCCAGGTACATACATATACACACACACGAACACACTCTGTCCCACAAAACCCCCAGCAGCTCCATGCCCCCCCCATCCCAGAGGACAGCACTCCCTGTCCCCAAAGCCCTTCCCCCAGCCCCACCGCAGGGCTCCCCAGGCCAAGCCGTGACCTTTCCTTGGCTCGTTGTAGGCTGGCTGACCAGCTGGGTGCTGCTTTCCGGCCACAAGTTGCTCCCACCCTGCAGGGAGGAGATTCACAAACTCCCAGCCTGCCGCAGCTCTCTGCTGGCTGGGGTTAAGGAGGAGCAGGGTTTCAGGTGGAGACACCAGAACACTGCGTTCCAGCTGCTGGAGCTATCTTTAGCGGCTCTGGAACTCTGTGTTCCGCTGCATTTCTCTATTTTTAGGGGGCCCAGACAACTGCCTGCCTAAAAATAGGGGGCCCTGGAACTGTGTTCCAGTGCATTCCTCCTTACTTTAACCCCTGGATTTCACCAAGCCTCATAGGGTCTCCCTGTCAGGGCATAATAGAATCATAGAATCATAGGGTTGGAAGGGACCTCATAGGTCATCTAGTCCAACCCCCTGCCAGAAGCAGGACCACTCCCACTAAACCATCCCAGTCATGGTTTTGTCCAGCCGGGCCTTAAACACCTCCAAACATGGAGACTCCACCACCTCCCTTGGCAGCTCATTCCAAGGCTTCACCACTCTCCTAGTAAAAAAGTTTTTTCTAATATCCAGCCTCGACCTCCCTAACTGCAACTTGAGACCATTGCTCCTCATTCTGTCCTCTGTTATTACCGATAACAGTCGAGCTCCATCTTCCTTAGAGCATCCCTTCAAGTAGTTGAAGGTTGCTATCAAATCCCCCCTCAATCTTCTCTTCTGCAGGCTAAATAAGCCTAATGCTTTCAGTCTATCCTCATAGGGCTTGTGCTCCAGCCCTTTAATCATTTTGGTTGCCCTCCTCTGAACTCTCTCTAGCATGTCCCTGTTTTTTTTGTAGTGGGGAGCCCAAAACTGAACACAGTATTCTAGATGTGGCCTTACCAGTGCAGAATAGAGGGGAATGATCACATCCCTTGATCTGCTGGTAATACTTCTTTTGATGCAGCCCAGTATGCCATTGGCCTTTTTGGCAGCAAGAGCACACTGCTGACTCATATCTAGCTTCCCAGCCACCATGACCCCCAGGTCCTTTTCTACACTGCTGCTACTTAGCTGAATGTTCCACAGACTGTAGCGGTACATGGGGTGTTTTCATCCCACATGCAGGATTTTCCACTTGTCCTTATTGAAGTTCATAAGATTTCTATTGGCCCACTGTTCCAATTTATCTAGGTCTCCCTGAATCCTGTCCTTGCCCTCCAATATGTCTACTGGTCCCCCCAGCTTGTTGTCATCCGCAAACTTACTCAGAATGCAGTCTATTCCATCATCCAGATCATTGATGAAAATGTTCAACAGAACCGGCCCCAGGACCGACCCCTGTGGCACACCACTCATGACTGGCTGCCAGCTAGACATGGAGCCGTTGATTCCTACACACTGAAACCATTGATCCAGCCAGTTTTCTATCCACCTTATAGTCCACCTATCCAACCCATACTTCCTTAATTTGCCAATGAGAATGCTGTGGGAAACTGTATCAAAAGCCTTGCTAAAATCAAGGTATATCACATCAACGGTTCTTCCTGCTTCCAGAAAACCAGTCATCTCATCATAGAAGGAGATGAGATTGGTCGGGCATGATTTACCCTTGGTAAATCCATGCTGACTGTTCCTGATCACTTTATTTTCCTCTAAGTGTTTGAGGATGGATTCTTTGAGAATCTGCTCCATAATTTTTCCAGGGATTGAGGTGAGGCTGACTGGCCTATAATTCCCCGGATCCTCCTTTTTCCCCTTTCTTGAAAATAGGCACTACATTTGCTTTTTTCCAGTCCTCTGGCACCTCCCCTGTTCTCCATGAGTTTTGAAAGATAACGGCCAGCGGTGCTGCTATCTCATCGGCCAGTTCCCTTAGCACTCTTGGATGCAGTTTGTCCAGCCCCATGGACTTGTGCACATCCAGCTTCTTTAAGCAGTCCCTAACCTGACCTTCCATCACCAAGGGCCTGTCTTCTTCTCTCCCATCTGCCACACCCATGGTAGTGGGCTGGGAGCTGACCCCGCCCGTGAAAACTGAAGCAAAAAATGCATTGAGCACTTCAGCTTTTTCCTCGTCCTCTGTCACAAGGATGCCTGCCCTATTCAGCAAGGGGCCTACACCATCCCTGATCCTCTTCTTGTTATTAACATACTTGTAGAACCCCTTCTTGTTATCCTTTACATCCTTCGCTAGCCTCAACTCCATTTGTCCTTTGGCCTTTCTGATTTTATCTCTGCAGTCCCTAGCAATATCTTTATATGTCTCCTTGGTCATCTGACCAAGCTTCCACTTCCTATAAGCTTCCTTTTTATGTTTAAGCTCAGAGCAGAGTTCTCTGCTAAGCCATTCTGGCTGCCTCACGTTTGTTCTTTCTCCTAATTGGAATGGCAACTTCCTGTGCCCTTAGCAGGGTTTCTTTAAAATATAACCAACTCTCTTGGACTCCTTTCCCCTTCAGATTAGCGTCCCAAGGGATCCTGCCCATCAGTTCCCTGAGGGAGCCAAAATCTGCTTTTTTGAAGTCCAGGGTTTTTGTTTTGCTTCAATAATCTGGGACAGAGTTTCTGTCATAGGCTATGTCCACACATACATCATTATTTTGAAATAAGTTATTTTGAAATGAAGTCCTTACTTTGAAATAAGTTAATTCAAATTAAGAAACTGTTAATTCGAATTTAGGGAAAGCCTGCTATTGAAACGGCTGTTATTTTGAAACAGTTATTTCAAAATAATGCTGTTTGGACATGTTGTTTTGAAACAATGGTGTTGTTTCAAAACAACTTGTCCAAACAGCAAAACAAACAGCCGTTTCAAAATTAATGGGGTTTAAGCTGTTTCAGAATGACAGTTCTTATTTCAAAATGACAGAGCCTGTCATTTCAAAATAAGAAAACATCATGTGGACCTAATATTTTTTATTTTGAAATAACCAGTGTTATTTCAAAATAAAAGAGACATGTGGACATACCCATAGTGAGCTCCTGACTTACAGAATACTGATCCCAAATCCACAGAGGGGAACCCTTGATACCAAGGGAAATAGCAGTAACTTGCCCCTATTCATTGATGGTGCCAGTGATAATGGAGACAGATACCATAATGATATCAGTACTGGCTGAAGTCCTAGTGCAGTGCAGAGAGGGCTGGAGAAGAAAAGTGACTGTGCTTCCAGGTGCAATAGAAGCTATTCCAGAGTCAAGTAATAAGCCAGAATCACTAGTTGTTTCCAAAACTCAGATCATTGATATGGTGGGAGGCAAAGCAGCAGCCCCAATTCCTGAGGATGCTGTGATTTTCTGTCAAAGTCTCATTCTGGTATACAGTTGTCCTGCTTCAAAGCAGAGGGCTTCTGATTGCCCGGTGCAAGACAGTTTTTTACAGGGATTACATGGGGAACTTCCCACTTGCATTTATGGGAATATTTATAGCTCTCTTCCCTCTGTTTTCTCTGGTTCTGTTCTCCAGATTCTTTTGAATCTAAAGAGGGAAAATAGAGATCTTGGAACCACCCAGGATTGAAGAAGGGGCCACCTTTACCTTCAAGATGGTATACAAGGGGTATCTCCAGCCAGACACTGTCTTCTGCCTTCATTAGAAACTTAGAATCAAAACTCCCTGGACTGCTTAGTTCTACCTGGGAACAACTTGCAAATAGTGCACATAGAAAGGATGTGTGCTTTCCCAAGGGAGTACAGAGAGATGACAGACGAGTATTAATTAGTGGTTGGTACTGCAACTTTAAAAGTCAGATTCTAGGCGTACTCTGTGAAACAAAGGAGGGTCAGGATGGTGAGATGTGGCAATCATTTTCTGCCCCAGAGAAAGGGTTCCAAGATAAAGGACCAGATTACACTCATTAAATCCTAATTTAAGTGGAAACTGCACAAAGAACTAAAAAACAAAGCTGAAGAGGTCAGAATGAGAATGGATGCTCTGTCCTAGACTACGGGTATATCCACACGCAAGGCCTTGTTTCTAAACAAGTCGTTTTGAAACAAGCTGTTTCGAAATAAAGGCCTTATTTTGAAACGCCTTATTTCAAAATAACTAAAAGCTATTTCAAAATAAGAGGGAATCGAAATAGCATGTCCACTGTGACATGCTATTTTGAAATAGAGGAGGGGAGGGGCAGGGAGGCCTCTGCTGGGCCAGGGATCCCCCGCCCCCAGGATTCCCCTGCCACCCCGCCGCTCCCGCTGGGGGCAGGGGGCTTCCCCTGCCCCCCCCCGCAGCTCCTGCTGCAGGTGGGGGGGCTTCCCCAGCGCCCCCCTGCCACTTCAGCTGTGGGCCAGGTCGGGGCTGCCTCCCATCCGAGGTTCCCCAGCACCACTCCCCCCGGCAGGAGCCATGGGGCAGCAGGGGAAGCCCCCCCCTGCAGAAGCAGTGGGGGGCAGGTGAAGCCCCCTGCCCCCAGCAGGAGCAGCAGGGAGGCTGGAGGTGGGGCACCAGGGAACCCCAGGGGCAGGGTGCCTGGGCTTGGGGCAGCCCCAGTGACGGGGTGAGCTGCCCCTGGAGCGGCCACCCTGCGGGGGCTGCAGTCCCCCTGACCGGGCTGTGGGGCCAGCAGCTCCCCCGCAGCCCGGGTGGGCGGCAGAGCCCTGGGGGTGCCCCAGCCGACTTCCCCCTGTTTCCCCTTGCCAGGGGTAGGGGGGCTGAATGGGGCTGAGGCACCCACCCTCCCCTGCTCCCAGCAAGGGGAAGCAGGGGGAAGCTGGCTGGGGCACCCTTGGATCCCCTGCACTATACTCAGCACCCTGGCCAGGGTGCTGTGCACCCTGGGAGGAAGGTCCTTGTTATTTTGAAACAATCCTTGTTTCAAAATAACATGTCCAAACGGCTTATTTCAAAACAACTGGTTTCAAAATAACCCTCCTTTCGAAAGCAAAGTGGTTTAAGCTGTTTTGAAAGGAGGGCTCTTGTTTTGAAACGAGGAGCTCCCTCCTTTCGAAACAAGAAAACATCATGTGGACACAGGGACTTTTATTTCGAAACAACCAGTCTAAGGATGAGTATGAGGAGAATAGGGCTGTAGGTATGGACCACAAATGTGTGCATCCTTTTTCTTCCCATGTCTTTCCTTCCCCTCCCTCAGCAACCTGAGGTACACTAAATATAGAGAAAAGGAGTCAAAGACAAACAGTTGCTCCACTGCGCAGAAAGTAGATTTGGGAGCTCAGCTTCCTTGTGGCTACCTGCATACCAGCTCTTCCCTGGCAGCTGAGGGAGAAACAGAGATGGACTAGACGATAAATTGCTAAATGGCTTTTCTCCTTCTTCGCAACTTGTGTAGCAAAGGTGTTGAGACCCAGAAAAATTGGCATCATTGTTTTCTTTCCCCACCAAGAAATCCAGCAAATCCCACTTCATTCCCGTCTCTCTTCATTTTATAGAATATCCATCATTTGGACTTTGTCCCACATTTAAAATTAACTGCTGCAAGTATTCTATTTCCACATGTGTGAAAAGTAGAAAAATAAAAATAGATCAAACAATTAAGACAGTGATAGTTATGGTCATTGCAGGTATCCATTTCTTTTCTGTGTTAAATGCTGGAAGTGACAGAAGTATTTTGGGAAGAATGCAGAACACCCCCCAGACTGAGGCATGTTCTGCTGTCATTTAGATGCTCACTACTCCACTGCAGCAATAAGCAACATGTGCAGCTGAGCGCCACCTGAGTTGTGGTGTATCTCTGGCCTATGAAAGATGGTCTCTGATTGCTGACATCTAAAGAAGACAGAGGACTTGATTATTCTCTGGTGTTTTGTTTTTTTTTTCTTTCTGGCAAGGAGACCTCCACCTCTTTCCTTCACCCTCTGCACTGCCACACGACCAGCAGCTTCCTACATTCAGAGTCATGCATGGGATAGAAGAGAGATAAGCAGTGTTGGGCCTCCCAATAATTGCGAGGGAGGGCTAGCTGTTGCTAGGAGAGTCAGCTACACTGGCTGTGGTGCCACAGAGAGGGGGAAAAGAAGTTCCTCCAGCAACTGTGTGGAAATGGCAAGCTCTTTCAGCCCCAAGGTGCATAGAACATGGCCCTCGAAAAGCAGCCCATTTTTATTTCTTTGCATGCCTCTGCCTACGTGATATTTCAAGCAGCCTATAAAAATTGATCATATGCAGCCTGTAAAAATTGAGGCAGGCATCATGCAAGGCTTCTTCCTAGAGTCTTGTGGAGAAAGAGCCATATTGAACACAGGGACTGCAGTGAAAAAAAGAGAGCCCCCCTAAACCCTTCAAAGCTTTAACTTATCACCCTATTAGGCAAAGAGAAGCACCTTGCAGAGTTTTTGATTTCTGATCAGAATGTGAAAGGTTTAGGTCAGATAGCTCAGTCAAGCTGCTCAATTACAAAGGGCACTGATGCTCTCCTACTGTAAGTCTCCTTGCTTCAGCAGAAGACAGAAAATCATTACAAATGGTTAATGCTTCATTCAGTCTCTGGGTAGCAGCCTCTTGGGAAATATAAAATTGTTTATATCAGAATACAGGCAACAGATACAGCTAGAGTCATTTTTATCTTTTTGTTTCCATGGAGACCTGTGCCCTGCATATGCTTCTCCTAACAAGTGTTTCAAAGTCAAATCACATTGAGTAAAGCTACAAAAACCACAACAAGGCAGCACAACTTCATGTTACAGTGAGGTCTCTGTGCCAATTATGTGTGAAGATATTGAGGCACATTTATTGATGGTCAATTCTGCAGGCAAATTTGTTCTTAGAGTATACCTATGACTCAAATATTTTACCCTTAAAGCTACAGTCCTGCCTTTCTTCTAAGAAAGCTTTCACTAGAGTAAGTTTGAGCTCTTTGCTCTATAACTCTTCACTTTCACAAAAGGAAATCACTCTGTCATGCACAAACAATGGATAAAGGCCCAGACTGTGAGCAGTAAAGAGTAATCAGAGCAGTTCAGAGTGTTTTAGTGCTAGAAGTTCATGTGCCTAGGGCTCTGCAAGTCAACATGCACCTTTATGCTATACTAGCAATATTCTGAGATTACTACCTTGTTCTCCAGAATATCAGGGTTGTTGTTCTGTGGTTTTGTTTTTTTTTTAATAAAGTCTGTTGCTATTATGGTTGCAAAGGAAAACTCTTAATAATTTCAAGGTTAACTGTGTTAACAGAGTCTGCAACAATAGCTCTGAGGCTGTGAACTCCCCCTTTCATCACAGTGTGGCATTAGGTCAAAAGGAATGCTATATTAGATCAGACCAATGGCCCATCTAACCCAGCATCCTGTCTGACAGTGGCCAATGCCAGATGCTTCAGAGAAAAACAGAACATGGCCATTAGTGGCAGACCCATCCCTGTCATCAGGTTCCACTTCCTAGCATAGACTTAGGGACAGCCAGAGCATGGGGGTGTGTCCTCACCACTCTGGCTAAAAAACATCAATGAACATATCCTTCATGAATTTACCTAGAGTTTTGGGTTTGGTTTTTTTTTTTTAGGCATTTATATTTTTGGCCTTCACCACATCCCCTGGCAATGACTTCCACATGTTGATTGTGTGTTGTATGAAGAAACACTTCCTTTTGGTTTAAATTGTTATTTATTAATTTCATTTGTTCTCCCCTAGTTCTTGTGTTATATGAAAAGGCAAACAACATTATTTTCTTTATTCATACTAGTCATGATTTTATAAATAGACCATATTCCCCCTTAGTCTTCTCTATTCCAGGCTGAACAGTCCCTGTCCTTTTAATCTATCCTCATATGGACGCTGTCCCCTTCCCTGAGCTGTTCAGAGATGCCCAGTGAGGATTTATATGTCAATATTGTCAACTATTTCATTCACTATCTAAGAAAGGATAAGAACATCTCATTTTGGCATTTAGAAGCTCCAATTTAATAACCTCCTTTCCCACCACACACACACTGTCTCTCTCAAGAAGGTGAGATTAACATAGCTTGGGCTTTTTCAACTCTCACGAGTCAACCTGAAGAAGCCTAGTGAATTTTAAAGAGTATGTACGAACCTGTTTTTCAGCTCCTCACAGTAAACGGTGTCTCATTAACAGCTCATGTTTTACACCTTATTTTGTGGATGGACCATCACCCCAATCCCCTCCCAGTCTGATGCACTGCACGTATCACACACTAGCAAATAATAAAAGAGAATGCCATTCTTATTGAACAAAACTGGCTATAAAGTTGCTCAAAATGCAATTTGACATGCCTAGCTGACTGCACTTGCATACAACTGACTTCTCAGTTTCCCTTCCATGCTCTTCTCTGTGGCAACCCATACTCTTGCCTCCATGTTCATTGCAAGCAGATTGTCATAGAGGTGTAGGTGAAAAGAATGGTAGTTTAAGCCACTTGTGTTTTCTAGAGAAAGAGGTTGCACTGCTAGTCAGAGTCCTGGAATAAGTTAGGGTACCTTGAAATTTCTCAGTCTACTTCAGCTGCCAGTGACCTAAAAGGACCTTTCTAGCTACTGGTCATTATTGCCTGTGCTGCTGGGCTAAGCTGGATTTAAGACAGCTTTGTCCTTGTAAACTTGTCCCATTGTACTGGAGAACTGGGGCCAAAGCCTTAGAAAGGCTCTCTATAGCCCTGTTTTTTCAAGAGTTGCATCCTTTACTAACAAATGCTTATGGCTTAAAGTATTGCAGATTCTATTGTCTCCATCCACAGCTTGATATACCCAAAAATTGTATTTAATATACTTTTTAAAAAAATAGACATGCTATAAATCCATGGGCATATTTCTCTAACTCTTATTCTCTTTCCCCCACCCATTCCAAGATATAAATTATACCCTCACTCAGCTACTAGGACTATAATTGTGTGTTCCTTGGCATAGAAACTGGCCATCTACATGACTATGCAAAAACCAAGAACCTCAGGTCTCATATTCACTTGTCATAAATTGCTTTCCAGATGTAAAACATAGCACTGCTCTAGCATTTCCTTCTTCTCTGATATCCTTTGTAGACATTTAAATGATTCATCCTTGCAACCCTTTCCTGAAAAAGGTAAATATCATTCCTTCCACAGATGGGGAACCTGAACCTAAAATGTTAAATAATTTGCTCAACTTCACAGAAAAGAGAATTTTTTTGACCAAGGTGAGGAGTGCTCCTGGTTCACAGTCATGTGATAAGACCACCTCTTTCTTTAAAGCAGGGCCTTTCCTTAGCAATGTAGTTCACTTTTTCTTACTTTCTCAAGCAATGTTGTCTTTACATAGTGTGTGGCAGCATCATAGAACCAAGAAAGAAAACAGGACAGGAGGAGGAATTCCATAGAGACATGGCATTTTACACTGCAGCCATACTGATAGTTATTCCATGCTACTATCATTTAAACATCCACACAGAAATATGGCTACATATTTAGATAGATGAAGTTGCTGTACATGTTGACAGACATTCTGAGTGACAGCTCTTCCAAAAGCAGGCTCAATGTAGACAGTGGAAGGCCCAAGGCAAAAAGTGAGTCATACAACCCAGAGAAAAGGTGAGGTGCCACCTCTCTTGGTCTGATAAGTCACAGCAGCTTTTGATACATGCAGACGTAAAAATGCTTGTTTTCCTCACTAAAAAAGTATTGTTACAAAGGACTCATTTCTCCCACAATGGCAAACAAGCAACATCTTGCTTTCAACGCCATCAGCTGCTCCAACTAGAGTGATCTTACACAATTAGAAATATTACCAGTGTCTGAACCTATAAACATCAGCAACACGATTTGATGTTTCTGTGTGTTCTGAAGTGTCATATACACATACAGTGGTCAAATTTACTGACCATCTGAGCTACATAAAACAGTCTGTGGAAGTTAGAAAGCTGGACCGCAGAGCTTCAGCCCTGACAGATGCAGCCTGGAGGGCAGAAGCCCCAAGCTCCCTTCCCAGGAAGGTGGTGAATGAGGTTGGAAACCATGAGGGCTCCATAAGCCAGACTTTATCCATTAAAAAAAAAAAAGAAAAGAAAAGAAAAGTTGTGATTTGACTGGCTCTGGACTCTAAACCTTTCAAACTGTTTGGCTGCCTTTATGATTCACAAGTAAATTGCTTAGAAGAATTGAGAGACCAAGCTAGAAGCTTGGGGTTGGAGGGAGGGGGTGGTTTGATTTTGCTTTATAGGCAGAAAATGGGGCAGCCACAAAGAAATTGGAGAATTAGCAAGTTATGATACAAAATGTTCTCTAGTCTCCCAGATTCAGCTGAAAGTAGCAGGTTCTCCCTTCTCCCCAAGGCAGAAAGTCCTCCTGGGAGGAATTCTACTCAGTGCAACTCTCAAGCTGAACAGCATTGACCACCAGGATAGGCCATGGCCAGAGCAGCTAGGATGAGCAATTATGATGAGCAGCTAGCTATAAGCAACACCCTAATTGGTTCCAACTGCAATTTACTCCTCCACATGCCAACTTAGTGTAATCTAGGGAACTGTACACACAGGGTATGGCCACACACACTTTTTATTTCAAAACAACAGGGGTTGTTTCGAAATAAGAAGTGCCATGGCCACACGACGCACAGCCATTTCGAAACAAGCAAACAGCTTGTTTCGAAATGGCCGTGGTTCTACCAAAACAACTTAAGCCTCGTTTGCTTTCGGAACAGGGTTGTTTTGAAACCAGAGGTTTTGAAACAGCCTTGTTCGTACATGTTGTTTTGGAACAAAGTGTTCCAAAACAACGTCACCTTCCTCCCAGGGTGCTAAGCAGCCCCCCCTCAGCACCCTAGCCGCACTTTACCCCGCTGGTGCCTGCAATCCCCTCCCCAGGCGGAATAGCATGTCCACACTGTGGACATGCTATTTCGCTGCCTTATTTCGAGGACAAAGTTTTTTGTCCTCGAAATAAGGTGTTTCAAAATAATATGTTATTTCAAAACAGCTTGTTTCGAAACGTCTTGTTTCGAAACAAGCATACCCTGTGTGAACATAGCCACAGTGAAAACCCAAGATCTGATCTGTTTTGGTGACAAATTTGTTCAGCAGAAGTGAATAAATGAACACTTCAGTGGAACGTGATTCAAATTCAGAGAGCCACAATGACCTTTCTTTTGATATTCAGTGTTTGGATGCCAGCAGTATGGCAAATAGAATTGACGATTTTTTGAAAAAAAATCTAGCCCCAGTTTTCAGGCACTCAGTCTGAAAAAACTTGGTGATGTTGCATAGTTAATGAGGCAGGTCTTCACAAGAGCCCTTGCTCACTTCTTTAGTCTTCCATATGTAAGTATCTTTGTAAGACCCATATTTACATAATCATCCCTCCTTTTTAGGAGAAGGAGATGAAGTGTGGCTTTAAGGATTTATTTTAAATTCTAACATGTAAATGTTATTACTTCTAAATTGCTCTAAGCTTAAGATTTTAGCTGTATGAGTTTTATTATTTGCTCACTAGTTCCCATTGTCTACCTCAGATTGTTTTAAATTCGAGAATCTCTGAATTTCTTTGGAAATGAGAAAGTTGTAATAAGTTCTTGTAATATGAAGACAATTTAAAAGTAATATTTGTATTTATTTATTAAAGTCAATTCCAACTAAAATAAGGTACAGATCCTCTGCTGGTGTAATTCAGAGGAGCTGTACTGAAATCAGTAGAGCTATAATGATTAACATTACTTGGCCATACAATTTAAATGCCAGCCAACCATTACATCTATGTCAGTTGGCATTCAATGGTTTTTGTTATATTAAAACAAACATTTCTTCTGGGAATCAAAAGCCCTACTTAGAGCATAAGTGTTGAGCTCGTTTTTTCTAGACCATAAAAGGCCACCTTTAATATAACATTGTTATTGCTGCAAAAGTTTAGGGCCAAGATCTGCAGCAGAGAACTTTGTTACTCTTTTTCAAAATTATTTTTATGGATAGCTGATACAGTACAGTTAAACAAAGATTGATCTGAAGTAGTGTATATATTTTATACAAATGAATCTGAATCAAACATTTTAGAGACAAGACACAGTATTTCCTCCTTGATTTTCATCTGCTTCAGAACTTCTTAATTGCTGACAGAACTGGGACAGATGTGCCAAACCTCCTGCAACAAAGAAAATGACTAGGTCAATTTTCTACTAGGGTCAAGAAAAAGTGGCATGTTATTCTCACAATATCTCCAGCCCGTTTGTGCAGACAGAAGATGTTTGGAAGTTTTCACCTGGCTTTAGGGCATACACTATCTGAGACAGTGTGTAGACTGGAGAAGGAAATCCATAAAGGAAGCAAGCAACTTCTTTCTGGGTGTTGTACAATAGGCTGAGTCTAATGACTATTCAGCACCATATTATCTCAGAATTCAAATGAAATCCACACTGTCGCAGAAAAGTTGCTTGCTTCCTTTATGGATTTCTTTCTTCAGTTGTTTTAGTAAATAAAAAAAGGAGTGCAAAAATCTTTAGTTTGGTTCATTTTAAATATGCAATAGTATCAGTACGCATGCAAAGAAGAGATATTTATAGTAGAAGTAATTGCTGCCAAACAACTATATATTCTACATTTGAAATGTCTATTGTCACTAGATAACAAAATGTGAAAAAAAAAATCAGGGCAGAGTGGCATGGGAATGGGTAATAGACAGCTATACAAGATAAATGGGACACCTGGTCACCCTAGAACAGTGTTCAAAGTTCGGGTCACAGCCCAGGACTGGGTCACCAACCCTCAGGGACTGGGTCACTGGCAGGGGAGATGTGGGGGAAGGGGAGGGAGGAAGGTGGCTGCACTGCCCCCTTTGGAACTTGCCTCTCTGTTGTAACATAGTATCAACCTTCAGTAGAGAGCACTGAGACAAAACAGGAATAAATGAGTATTTAGGAGTAACAGTGAGGTGCTAATTGTTGTTCAGACAATCTCAGTGCCTCCTCTGAGTCAAGTTCCAAAGGGGCAGCCGTGTTAGTCTAGTAAAGCAAAAATAAAAAGCAAGGAGTCCTGTGGCACTTAAAGACTAACAGATTTATTGCATGAGCTTTCATGGGAGAAAAATCCCACTTCGTCAGACACTTCGAAGAGAGGGAATTTACAGAATTGGATGAGAATAAAAACACAGGAGAGTGTAAGATATCGGATCAGGTCATACTGCAACAGCAAATCAGAGTATTTGTAACGATTCAGACTCTAGGAAACAGCATACAGAGGGAGGGTGAAGTTGAATTACCTGTCATAATATGAAAAGAATCCAGTCATGATTCAGCCCTGCTTTCACACCATCTAATCTGCATATTAGTTGAATTTCAGCTGTTTCTCTGAAGTCTTGATGTCCCATTGATTTTCTCGACAACCATCATTAACAAATCATCAAGGGCGTGATTAGGAAGATGGAAGTGCTCAGCAACTTTTTTTTGTGTTGTGATTTCTCATGTCAGTTTTGGCCCTCTTATTCTTCTGCATAGGGACTGTCCTGTTTGTCCAGTGTACAAGACATGGGTGCATTTCTGGCACATGACGGCATAAATCACATTAGTGGATGAGCAGGGGAAGGACCCGTTGATGGAGTAGCTGGCTTGATTAGGTCCTATGATGGTGTCTTTAGTGCAGATATGTGGACAAAGTTGGCAGCATGGTTTGTTGCAGAGATATGTGCCTGCTTTAATGTTTCTGTTAGGTCTGTAGTTGCTGGTGAGCATATGTTTAAGGTTCAGGGGTTGTGTCTGTAGGTGAAGAGAGGTCTGTCTCCCAAGGCTAGAGATAGTGAGGGGTCATCTTTTAAAATAGGCTGGAGGTCCCTAATGATCTGTTGTAGAGGTCTGACTTGAGGGTTGTATGTGGTGACCAGTGGTGTTCTATTATTTTCTTTTTTGGGCCTTTCCTGTAGTTGATGACTGCGGGATACCCATCTGGCTCTGTCAAGCTGTTTCTTTACGTCTCCAGGTGGGTACCGTAGTTTTATGAAAGCTTGATACTGAAGATGTCTGTCTCTGTCTGAGGGATCAGAGCAAATGCAGTTATATCTTAGGGCTTGGCTGTAAACAATGGATCATGTGGTGTGTTTAGAATGGAAGCTCAAGGGATGTAGATAACTATACAGATCAGTAGGTTTTTGGTATAGAGTGGTGTTGATGTGTCCATCCCTAATTTGTTCTGTAGCGTCCAGAAAGTGGAAATCCTGTGTGGAGTGTTCCAGGCTCAATTTGATTGTGGAGTGGAAATTGTTGAAATTTCTATGGAAATCTTCAAGAGCATCCCTGCCATGGGTCCAGATGATGAAGATGTCATCGATGTAGAGGAGAGGTGCTTTGGGATGAGACTTGAGGAAGTGTTGTTCTAAGTCACCCATAAAAATGTTGGCATATTGCAGGGCTATGCAGGTGCCCATAGCAGTGCCACTGACTTGGAGGTATAAATTCTCCTCAAATCTGTGGGTGAGCACAAAGTTCAGTCACAATCTGTGCTGTGGCATTATCTTTGATCCTTCTTCTAATAGCTTGTATTCCATCCTTGTGTGGGATGTTGGTGTAAGTATCTCTTTGGGCTTCCCTCATTAGTATGAAAAGAACTGAGGTCCCTGGGAAGCAATCTTTGTGTTTTTTATCAATAGACCCAAAGAAGAGAAGAAAAAAACTTTGTGGTTATTTTTGCAAATTAGGACTTGCCTCTTCTCTTCAGTGGGTTGAGAATTCCCTTGCTTGCAACAAAAATTAAACCTGTAGATTTTAAGAAAAACTCTTTCCAGGGATTTTGACTGATAATTAAAAAGAGAAGAGAAAAGCAAACTGTTCTAGTAGGAGCCTGTGTTACAAAGTATGGTTTTTTTTCCCCCCCTACAATTAGAAAGCCTAAGTAACAGAATAAAATTCAACTCAGGGATGGAAGGAGAAGTTAGAACAAGGTCCCAATCTGAAGGCAAGTAGATAGCACCTTATGTTGCTGCCTTATGCACACTGACAGTGACAGGGCTCACTAGACCAAGCAGGGAGGGCTAGCACCCCTTCAGTCACAATACTGTGGACAATTGTGTTCATGGAAAGTCATGCAGACTCAAGGAGCAGATGAAGAGCAGAGGTGAAAGTGGAACCCTGAGGGGATGCTTCAGTTCCTAGGATTTGGCAGTGGTAAAGGGAGCAGGACCTGGAGAGACTTGGACAGGGTCTGCAGCAGACAGGCTCCTCCAGGACCTTTTTTTCTGGTCTGGCATTAGCTCTCTTCTCCCTCCCCTGTCTCAGCACTTCCATCTCATTTTTCCACCCTGTCACCCCCCATTTGCACAGAGCTCCCAGACACACACTCCGGGCTACTACATGCCATTTTAGAGACTTGATATACTTCCTGATTTGAGACAGGAGTATGGCATGTGAGATCACCCTCTGCATGTTCCATGTAGGTGATCTCAAATTAGTCGTGTCAACAGAAGCCTCAAAAGAAAGGATAAAAGTCATGAGGGATTCCCACCCCACCTCCCCTCCCTCAGCCACCATAGTCACTGTTCAGTTTTCTGGCAGTAGCCACTTTTTTTCAGTGGAGGGTCACTGCATGGCAGAGGGGTCCAGCACTGGGTCCCAAGGAAGAAAGTTTGACAACCACTGCCCTAGAAGCTATTAATAAAATGTAATGCAAAGCACAGAATAGTTGCTGTATTAGATATTGAGGTTCAACAGCCAAGGGAACCTTCAAACAAATATAAGCATGTTGCTCCATTCATTTCCCATACTCTGTTATGGGATACACAACATAGTATTATTGCACTTGAATGCTGGTATAATATACCTTGTAGAATATACAGAAAATTCAAGTAGATGTACATTTTCCTTTCATTACATCCATAGAGCATGTAGTCTTCCTGTTACATTAAAGTATGTGACTTGTGTTTCTTTTGGGGAGGAAGGAAGAGGAGAAAAGTTTCTGCCATGCCTCCAAAAATCTGATAATCACCCACATTTTGCTAAACATAAAATGAATCATGAAACGAGACAGACAGAAAGCATTGTTCAGTTAATTATTCAGTCCTCTGCTGTATTGTTTTCTTTCTAACACCTTGATCTGGTGTAAGACAGTTCCAGTCAATGAGTATATAGATGTATGGAATATGTTGCTCACAGAATTTAAAACATTCCTTCTTGACACTTGGCCCAATATTCCAACATTTATCTGACAAGAGCTTTCATATCTACTCAAAATTTCTCTTTACTCATGTTTAAGAAACATTTTGGTGAACAAGACAATGTCAATGTGCCAAATTCATTCCTTTTGTAGCCTTTGGCTATATGTGTATTGAGCTTGCATGTATATATTTCTATCTATTTTATACAAATACATCTTTCTTTATACAAGTTTAAGAAAGCATAGTTTTATAGTACAGTATTTCATTTCTTATAGGTAAGGAGCTTGGTACTAGTTCTTTCCATAAGCTGAAACACATGTATCCTGCAGATCTTTGCAAAAGGTGTGACTCCGTTTGCAGACTAAGTTTGCTATGCAATAGGATGAGATCCTGCAAGCTTTGTAAACCAAGGTTTGCATCTATCTATGCAATAGGAGAAGGCTAACTAGGTGAGAGGTGAGTGTAGGCCATGCAAAATTTGGCAAGCTAGGTTTTTGATCATGCTCTGCAGATAAACAGGTGGAAAATATATCTGCAAACCCACTGCAAAACCCACAAGCTGGTACACAAGAAAAGGGAAGAATATGCCAGAAAAAAAAACATCAGAAGACCCCTGAACCAATAATCTAGAAGTAGCCCCAGCAATTTCTGGAAAACACCCATATTTGGGCCAGGAAGAAGGAGACAATTTAATTTATTTTTGGAAGGGTAAAACCCCCTGTACTGTGCAAAAAGGGTATTTAAAGTCCCGAAATTTGCAGAGGGGTTGAAGCTTCCAAGTTCTGGCTGATGAACTCAGTGCAAGAGGAAACTGCACAGCCCTTCAGCAATGCTCTGCCTTTTTTTCTTAGCTAGGTTTCTTTATTTTATTTTAGTTGCTCAGATCAGAGTTGTTAGCTCAGTACTTCAGTTTATCTTCACTGAGTGTGAGTATGACTTCTACAATTGTATCTTAAAAAGACAGAAAATCTTAGCAGCAATACTGTTGATAGTTATGATAGAAATGTATTGATGTAATTCTTTACCATCTATTCCACATTGTATTCATTTGTATCCTTATCTATTACTTGCTTTATGCAGTTAGCAATAAAGAATTGTTATAAAATCTCAATCCGAGTACTCCTTAACATGTTTTCAGGGAGGAAGTCCTATTTAATTAACATACCTGTAGTAATCTGGACTAAGAACACTTGTCCTTCAAATTGGTCTATACTGGCTATCCCAAATTCCTAAAGAATAACAGAAATTGGCTACATTCTTCTGTAGTGGTCTTTAATGAACATGCATGTGAGAAAAAAGTTTGTTTACAGAAAAGTTCCTGGAAAGTAAGTTGAGGCCCTTCATTAAGATTTACTGTGTGACTATATTAAATTCAGAATGTAGCAGTTCAGACCATGGTACATGTACTACTTGCATCATACAGCTCTGTAACTACACTGGTTATAGTTACAGAAGAGGTATAACTGAGTACTTCTGGAGTGATATGTGCAGTCTTAAAGCCAGAAGACGGCAGCAGTAGAATACTGGTCAGTTAAACTAAGGTTAATCAGTGACAGATCTGTGTGAAAGCAGAAGGATCAACAGTAGAGTCATCTTACCTATTACAGATATATGTACTTCCAAGCTAGTTCACCATGAGTGGCAGATTGGGCTAATAGGCTGCAGGTTGTTTAAGGGAATACAAGCACATCAGACATGCAGAAGATTCTATAAGACTGACAAACAGGGTTTGATCAAGGCCTGGAGCTGTTCACTCTTATGTGTCCCTCCCCACTTCAGTAGTGCCCAGCCTGGTGCCCATGGCCATCCACGGCCTGGCTGATGGTGCAGGGGAGGCTGCAGCCTGGCTGAGGTTGCAAGGTAGAGATAGGGGAGCAGCCTCACCAGTGTTGAGGAGCGCCAAGGCCCTCAGGCACAAGGCTGCAGCATCCCAACCCCCCAGCTGGCTGGTCTGTCCCAGCAGGTCCCAGAGCTGCTGAAGCACACCAGCCAACCTGGAAGTGGGGTGGCCAGGCTGATAGTGAGTGGCAGCAACATGCTACTCAGGCAAACCAGGCTGAGTTGTTGCAAGGCACCAGGGCCCCTCTTTAGTCAGGGCTGCAGTCCTAAAGCCCCTGAAATAATCCAGCCCTTCTCTTCCCCTTCATGTGAAGCTGAGAGCATTCAACTCTTATGGAAGACTATAATACTTTTCAGAACTGGGACTTAAAATGCCTATGGTAAAGTCTCACATATCCTACCAATGACAATAAGCAGCAGAACGAGCTGGGAAAAACAAACTAGTGAAGCAGAATCATTTAAGGATTTGAGGGAAATAAAACATTCAGAAATTTGAAGGTGTAATGTATCAAGTAGGATATTACCCAGAAGAGACAAGCAAAATAAGAAATTTGTCATTAGGTATAGCAAGCTGGCCAAAAAAGACTTCTTTAAATAAATATTACTACTGTAAATTGCAATATTCTGCACTTATGCAGCACCTTTGGTAAGAGGATCTCAGAGCACTTTACAAAAAGAGGGTATCATTAGCCTTAACAGGCTGCCTCATCTTGTAGAAAGCTACCTGATCAGTAGTACAGACAGCCACCTTTAATCACAATACTTACAATATGAAGAAGTCACCCAGAAATCAAATCAAATCATAGGGCTGGAAGGGACCTCATGAGATCATCAAGTCCAACCCCCTGGGAATTGAACCCAGGAGCTTCCACATGTTAAGCAGAGGTGCTAGCTACTACACTATGTAGGTTTAGTGACATTTATTGAAAAGTTCTGGAATCTCAGGAGCTGGCAGAAGGATAAGTCCTGCTTCCAGAAGAAAAAGAAATAATCTAGGATAGAAAAGGTCTCCCCTCACCCACCTTTTCTTTTAAAGGCACAAATGATATGAATGCTATTCAGAAGCATTAACATTAGCAAACATTTATATGTTACAGGAGAATTGCCTGAAATCTCTGGATGCTATGAACACATTAATATGATTGATTCATTCATTTCTACAGGAAGGGAGTTGAGAGCAATTTAGCTTTAATTTGGCTAAATCAGGTTAATGGCTATGGTTCTATCCCTCATGCTTTAGTAAAGTTGGTAATAAACAAACATGCTATAAAGATTCAGTATTCTCTAAAAAACACATAAAAAGGGCTTTAATGTGCCTTTGTAATGAGAAAAGAACTCATACAGCAGAGACTTAAGCATGCCACTATATTGGACCATCATGAATCACTTGTGATGCTGTCCTTCTCACCAAGAAAATTTTTAATTAAAGCTGGCCTGAAAATGGAAATCCCTTCCCATGAAAATTTGCATGGGGGGGTGTCCCCAAGTGAGACAAAACTAAAAACCACTAAGTTTTGTTCAGAGCAAGAAATTTCAAGAGACAAAAATACATTTTAGGAGACCCAGGAAGGTATTTTTTGGCTTCCAGCTGCCTGCCAAGGAGGCTTTATCAGTTTCAGTAGTGAAATTGTTAAGAGACTTCTAGCCTCACTGTGGAAGAGGCAGAGGGATGGGGCCTAGGCTTTTCTGGCCCTGGGCCTAGAGGAGAACTGGAGACTGAGATACTTTGTATCAACTTAGTTGGGCATGTGTCTACACTTAAGTTTGTCTCCCAATAATATAAGTGCCCCATTACACCAACAGCCACTCTGCAGCCTCATGCTTTGCCTCAGTACTCTGCATCTTATATTGCTCACCTCTCTCCTAGCCAATACAAGCTCTTACATTTTATTAATACAAAACCTGCACAAATCCTGTTATTCCAGATGGAGTTTCTCAAAACACTTCTATCCAAGCCTATTGGTTTAGATAAGAGTAATCTATCAAAGGCTAGATTTTTAAGTGACCACAACTAATGAGGCATACAAGTCAGAAATGGTTACAAGTAAAATATCACTTGTAAATTAGGCATTAGGTAAGGCCTGGTCTACACCATAGGGCTTTGCTGACAAAAAGTCAGATTTCATCAACAAAACAGTAGGTATGTTCACACTGAAATGCTCTTCCTACTGCAAGTCGACCTAACACAGGTTGACTTATCTTTATGATTTAGACAAGACCTACCGTATATAATCGGTATAAGCCGATCTGGGCACAAGCCGACCCCCCAATTCTGAGCCCCAAAAAGAAGCTAAAATTGGTGACCCAGGTATAAGACAAGGTCCCCTTTTGGCCTTGGCCCCTAACCCCCCACCCACTGCTGCTGGCTTCCTCTGGAGTTTCTGACAGCTTCCCTACCCCAAAATCTCTGCTGCTGCTTTTCCCTTGCCCCCTTGCTGTCCATTCCTCACCCCTGCTGCCCCCTGCTCTGTCCTTTCCTCACTGCTCCCCCTTGCTCACTTCAGTTTCCTGCTGTTGCCCCTGCTTCTCCTGCTGCCCCCTGCTCTGACCTTCCCTCACTGTTGCCCCCTGCTCCCTTTCTCACTGCTGCTCTCTGCTCCTCCTACTGCCCCCTCCTCACTGCCACCCCCTGCTCTGCCCCTTCCCCACTGGTGCCCCCCTGCTGCCCCCTGGCTCTTCACTGCTGCCCCCCTACTCCCTTCTCAGTTCCCTGCTGTTGCTCCCCTGTTCCCCAACACCCTTCCTCTGTCACCCCCCAACCCCTGCTGCCACTCTTCCCAGCCTGCCAGGCACCCCCCCAATCCCCAGTCCCTGTCGCTGTTTCCCTGGACTCCCCAAAAACCCTGGGTCCTCCTGCCACTTTCCCAGACTCCCCGACCCCTTCCCACCAGTGCCCAAGCCCTGCAGCCCCTTCCCTGGCCTCACTGGAACCCCCCCCCAAACCCTCCCAGCTGTCCTATCACTTTCCCCAACTCCCCGTCCCCCTCCCCAACCCCCAGTCCCTGCCGCTGCTTCCCTGGCCTCCCTGAATCCCCCCCTCAACGTCCAGGCCGACCCCCCTGGGCCCCCTTACATGGCCGCTCCAGACGCCAGGGTCCCCTCCTCACTCCAGCACCAGCCCTGGCCACCTGCCCAAGATGGCCATCCGGCAACACTAGGGCTCCGGCTTGCTGCATGGTCTGGGAAACCCCAGGCACAATTTTCAGCTTATATGTGATGATATACGGTAAGTGAATTTAAAGCAAAGTCTCTCACCATGTGTTTCAGAAGTCTTACTTGCTAAATTCCTTTCAGTCCAGTCTAAAACGGTTCCCTTTGCTTGTCCAGTGTCGATGCCAAGGGTAGAGAAAAAGATCATTTTGGCTGTCTGCTCTTCCTTCCTACATTTCTTTTCTTCTTTGAGAACCATCTCCAGCTGAAGCTCAGGAGTTAATGTCTATGTGGATGGGAACCCCAAGCTTTTGTCAAGATGTGGATTTTTGTTTGGTTTCTTTTGTTGCTCACATCCTTTTCCCTGCCAAAGAATGGTCACTTAACCAGAAGATGGTCCATTTGACTTTGTTGACACCTTGCTGAGGCATCAACTAGTCTCCTGTCTCTGAAGAACTGGTTTCTGAGTGCTCCCCAGTTGGAACATCTCAATAATACCATATAGTTTACTTTTATAATGCTACATAAAATATTGCCATACATTTTACATATAATGATTTACAAATGATACCTGACAAGACATTTTCTACAAAATTTATCTTAATTCTGTAGAAGGGGTGAACACAGAGATTTAGATTGTCACCAGACCCTATCACCTTGCCCTGCCAACTTCCATGAATTTTTGGAATTCCTTTTCCAAATTGTCCAGTGTGGTGAGCACACCTCTTCTATCTGTTCTCTATTGTTATGTAAAACTGCTCCACTGACCATTCAGACTGCATGCCCCAGGTATGTGCCCCTGCTGTAATAGACAGGAGATATTGGACCTCTTGGGTGTGTATGAAAAAGAGGCTGGGCGGGCACAGCTCCAGACCAGCCACAGAAACATCAACATATGTGAGCGGATTGCTCAAGGAATTCAGGAGACATAGTACAACAGAGAGCAGCAGCAGTGCCCTAAAAACCTAAGTAAATACATGCTAGAAGGCTAAGGAGGCAATCAATCCAGTGCCAAGCCACAGACTTGCTGCTTTTAAGAAGAGCAGTATGTCACCTCACCCCCACATGACAAAGGATATTTCTGCAGCACTTGAGTCACAGGCTCCTGCTGTGACCAGTGAGGATGAGGAGTATAGGAGGCAGGCAACCAGGAGATCCAGTTGTGCCACAAACAGGGACCTGTTTTTGACTACATTTCAATCCAGCCAGTCCCTGCAGTTGAACACAGTTGAAGCCTGATGCAGGGGAAGGAACCTCAAATAATGTGCAAGTTTCCCAGGACAGTGAAGGTGTCCCCAACTTAGGAGGGCACAACTATTGACTTTTTGTTAATTTATTTATACTAAAAGAGGTAGTGGGACAACAAAGAGAGGTAAATTTACTATGTGCTTTTGATTCTCCTCTAGGAAAAAGGTGAAAGGGTCCATGCAGAGCAGTTTATGTACACAAGTAGCCCCTGGAATCCTCCTGAGATCTCAATGAAACTTCCATGATGGTACAATGCAATCCTCTCCTGAAGGTTTCTGAGGATGGCAGCCAGGTTTCTTCCCCTCTGGTAAGGCATTTTCCCACACAGTCAGACAATAATTTTGGCCAGCACCATAGTCATGAACAGGCTAGCAGAATACAGTCCTGGGCAGCTTTGGACTTCAATCAATGGCTCTAGTCTGTGATGAATGTTATGCTCAGGAGTAAGATAATAGCTAGAACCAACACTGCCTATAAAAAATGAGGCCAGTCTTCACTGCCAGGGCCCTATGCTCATAGCTTCATGCAACCAAGCAATTCCATCCTCATTTCCTTCAACTCAGGTGGGCCGTATTCTCCATGGCTATGTCTATACCTAAACGCTTAGTTCCGACTTGCTTAGTCTGAACTCATTTAGTTTGAACTAGCATGACTACATTGTGCAAGTTTGAACTAAATTTCTAAATAAGTTCAAACTAAGCAGTTATTTTCGACTAACCAGCCCAACTAACTCATTGGAACTAAGCTTTGCTTAGTTCAAACTAAAATAATTTTTAGTTGAACTAGGCAAAGCTTAGTTCAGACAGGGCTCAAATTAGTTTGAATTAAGGCTCCCTAATTCAAACTAATTTGTTAGTGTAGACATAACCCATGACTTGAGTGGAGTGTGGCAATGAGCACAAGTACTCCAAAGTGGAAGTGTCAATAAGTATATCTTCTTAAACTTTAAACAAGAGAAGGGAAGCCTGAATTTTAAGTTTCACTTTCCATTCTGACAGTAGTAACAATAGTACCTTTGTGTGTTTAATCCACAACTGCAGCTGTTGTGGTCTTGAGGGACTCTCCTTCCATGCCAGAGGAGCAACTGACTCAGATAAATTATGGTGATGAAGATAAAGCATCCCCAGTCAGTGAACCAGACCCAGTGATCCACCAGCACATGCATAAGCATGGAAAAGTAGTCCCTTCCATCAACCTACTCTGAGGTAAAGGGCTCTAGGGCCAAGATATGGATGTGCGTGCCATCTGTTGCTCAGCCTCAGTTTGGGAACCCTATAGCTGCAAAGCTATCTATTATGTCCTGCACGCAATTGAGAGTCACAGGCCTGGGTAACAGGAGATGATTAATTGCCCTGCAAGGTTACAGGAAAAGAACCCACACAGTAGATTTCTGGACTCCAAAGAGATTGCTACCAACCAGTGGGAAATCTAGCATTGTGAATTTCCATAAAGTGATTGCTGCAGGTCACACTAGGGCCTAAAAAACCAGCACTCTAAGACTCATGTGGATCTGTACAGTCTTTTCTTCACTAGGAAAAAAAGTGTGCTTAGCTTACATAGCTGACATTAAGTGAGATCCTAAAGGAGAAAAGGAAGGTTGTAGTTTTCACATAAATTAGTAGATTGAGGTAAAACCAGGCACAACCATAGCCCTTACCTTGACCTGTTAAAGAGCCTAGTATTTACCTCAATCTGCTAACCCCCATGGAATGACAAGCCAACTTGTTTCCACTAGGATTTCACCTTGCTAGAGTGAACATATTGACAACTTTTCTTCCAGAGAACATTTACCCTTTGAGGTATTCCATGTACTAAATTGTGTTGCTAACTTTGATTTCATCACAAGTAGCATAATATTTGGCCTTTTTCCTAAAGCCAAAGCTCCTGGAATTGTGTGGGGGAAGAAGAAAAAAACCTTAGTTTTCATCTTGAGCTTCTAGCCATGGTGGCAGAGAAAAATTTGAAAATGCTTGAACCTTAAGGTTCAAACACAAGGAAATCAAATAAAAATACTTAATTTTCTAAAATCATCAATCTCATGATTTTTTTAAAGGGAGCTTGCCTCCTGATTGTTGACTGCTTGGCTGAGTTGGCAATAGAATAGTAGTTACTTTGGCCTCGGCTGCGAGCCTCCAGTAAGACCTCTATCAAAATAATGATCAGAGAAATAGTAACGAACCCAGAATTGTGTCCATCGGAAGCAGGTCTGTACCAGAGTCCTCAGCAAGCTAGGTGACCTAGTAGGTAGTGCACCAAATACCTCCTTCCAGCCTGAAGATTGTTTCATCTAGTCCATCTTATCAGAGAGAAAGTGAGGTGAGTATAAGGCAGGGGTCTGCAACCTATGGCTCTAGAGCTGCATGTGGCTCTTTGGCTGCCTCCTTGTGGCTCTGGGCCCCACCTCCACTACTGGGGGGACACTGTAGGTAGCCCACTCCTGGCTTTGGGCTCCCCACCACCATTGGGGGACTCTACAGGGAGGTCTGCTCCTGGTTCCAGGGTCCTCCCCCAGCAGGGAACGCTGTGGCAGGCACCCTTGCTCAGCTCTTCTTACCAGGAGGCTATACCCATTGCAGCTCTCAAAAAACTTGGTTATTGAAGGAATTTTTAAAAATGGCTCTTATTTTTTGGATTGCCAACCCCTGCTTTAAGGCATATGTACCTCTTACAGCAGGGGTAGTTGACAGGGAAACTTGGGCCTGACCATTTCACCAGGCTCCTCCATGGACCTTAAAAGTCTCCATGTCTGGCACTCCAGCATGCTCTCTGACTTATCCTCCCTGGGTCACTTCATAGCATCCACGTCCCTCCCCCAGTTCCAAATCCAATATATGATAAAAGGAAAGAGAAAAGAAGTTAAACATTCAGCCCAACTGGACTCAGCATACAGTCTTATTCCTCTCAGGGCAGTTTCTCTAGTGCTTATTGACCTCAGCCCTCATGTCTTCCTCCCTAGCCTTCCCCCTTCTGAGCTCAGTTGCTCCCTTTTCAACTTTTTCTCCACTTCTACCATGTTCTGAAGGACTGGAGGGGTGGAGCTACCTGGACCCAGCATTTACTTTATCCATTTGAGCTCACTGTAGAATTTGCATATCCTATCACAAGGACCATGCCAGCTTCCATGGGTTTAAAGAAGGGCTCTAACATGGCTTGTACAGGTACTGACCACTGCAGGCCAGATTTGAAAACTGTATTATAAAGCCTAGTTTTTTTTGTTTTGTTCTGCCTATGGTCATCTCCTATTTTCACCTGAACCAAGAAATTTTCCTGCCTGTTTTTTGCCCCTAGCCACACAACTCCAACTCTATTCTCTTGATGCAAGGAGAGACCTGTCTTTTTACATTGACAGGACAAAACCCATCTGCCATTCTACACAGTTCTTTGTGGTGGTTGCAGACTGAATGAAGAGCCTATCAGTTTCTTCAGGCTGCATATCGGCCTGTGTCACAGAGTAAGCAGCCCTCAGATTAGGGCAGCATGGCCTAGTAGCCACAGTCCATATACCATGAGTCTATAAGCAGCCCTCAGGTTAGGGCAGTGTGGCCTAGCAGGCCCACAGTCCTCATACAGCAAGTCCATAAGCAGCCTGCAGTGCAGGGCAGCATGGCCTAGCAGGCCCACAGTCCATAGGCAATATATCTATCAGAGGTACAGGATCCCAGGCAGGGGCGTCGCTGGGGCTGGCAGGGGCCCGGGGCACGGGCCCAGCCCCTGCCCCCAGAGGGCAGGCCCCACCCCCCAGCCACAAGGCCATGCCCCTGGCTTGGTATAGGGCCAGAGGAAGGCCGCGCCGCTGCCAGCAGCTAGGCTGCGGTGCGGCACGGCTCAGCCTGGCCTGGCCTGGCCCAAAGCGGCGGCTGGAGGCCAGGCCCACAGCCCTAGATCCCCAGCCGGGGATGGGGCCGCTGCGGCCACAGCCAGGCCTCAGATCCCCAGCCAGGGACGGGGCTGCCGCGGCCGCGGGAGGCCAGCCGGACCCTGGATCCCCAGGGCGGCCGCCGGCAGCTGCGGCGGCCCCGTGCCCCGCTGGGGATCCGGGATCCGGCCGGCCACCGGCCTGGCCTCCAGCAGCCACTTCTGGCCTGGCCGTGCCACACCGCTGCCTAGCTGCCAGCAGCAGCGCAGCCACCCCCAGCCCTATCCCTGGGCAGGGGGCGGGGCCTGCCGGGTAGCCAGCCAGGCCCCGGACCCCCAGCCGGAGACGCAGCCACAGCCCACCAGGGATCGGGCCCCAGATCCCCAGCCCGATTGGGCTGGAGATCTGGGGCACCAGCACTGGGACCCAAGGCACGTGCCCCGGGGTGCCCAACCCTAGTGATGCCACTGATCCCAGGTAGGGGTCTCAGGCCCTCCCACTACTCTCAGCTGCAGCCCAGGGCCCTAGAGGTGCAGGGGTACATTACCCAGTCAGCAGGGATCCATGCCAAAACATGCTGATGTAGTTCCCCCTCTCCCTGGCTCCACGGGCAGCTTCCTACCTAGGGGTGTGCTAGGAAGTCCCATCTGGCATTAAGGTGTAACTGCCCTCCTCCTTGGCATGGTGGGGGTTAACCTTCCCCTGGGTCCCAGTCAAATCAAATCAAATCATAGGGCTGGAAGGGACCTCATGAGATCATTGAGTCTAACCCCCCCTGGGAATTGAACCCAGGATCTTCTGCATGTTACAAAGCTTCCTTAGGGGTAGTGGCTTCCTAGGGCCTATGCTGGTTGTCCAGTCTCTGCTAGAACAGGCTGGAGAGGCTCTTGGGCTGAAGTCTTCTGGAGACTTTCTTCCCCTTCACTGGCCAGCCCAGACTGAGCTGAGTCGCAGCCTTTTATCCATGCACAGGCGTCTGAGCATGCCCGGCAGGGGTCTAGGGGTGGGGCTTCTTCCTTATATAGCACACAAAGGGCTGCACTAGTGTGGGGGTGTGTCTATCCTGTTACAGCCTGTTGTGAGCAGGTTGGAGTCACATCTCTGGTGCCCTTGACAGATGATTTCATGAGAGCAGTCTTCGTTGGCAGTCTTCCAAGTGCATGTCCCAATATTGGACATATGCAGGGCAGCCTCCTGGCTGTTAGTGCATACCTTGTCATTCCACTATGCCTTAATGGAGCAAGTGCAGGAAGACACTGCCTTCAGTAGAGCAGGACTTCAAGGATCATGTCCATGAGCTCCTCCTGCCCACATTCAGTGACACTACTGGTGAGTTGCCTAAACTGGAAATGGACATGAAGAGGCACTTAAAAAAAAGAATAGTTATTGATTTTGTATCTGTTCTTCTTTAAGAAGTGTTACTTATGTCCATTCCACATCCACCCTCCTTCTCTGCAGTCAGAGTTCCAGCAAAAAGAAACAGAGGGAGAGGGAGCTGGTGGCACCTATATGTGGCACATGTGTGCACTACTTCAGGGGGTACAAGAGCTGACTTGTATGGGTACCAGCAAGGGAAAAAAGTTTTCTGGCACTGGTTTGCACATGCACACACCTGAAAATGGACATGAACAAGCACTTAAAGAACTCCCAAAGCTCTGTGTCCATAGAGGTTCTGGGGAAATGAAGTGCAACATGACTACAGTTGACACTGATGGTGCCAGTCTGAAGATATCAGCT
Source organism: Podocnemis expansa (assembly GCA_007922195.1). Classification (NCBI taxonomy): domain Eukaryota; kingdom Metazoa; phylum Chordata; order Testudines; family Podocnemididae; genus Podocnemis; species Podocnemis expansa. The sequence goes on from ML681963.1 coordinate 124,217,630, forward strand.
GCTTGGTAACTCTATAAGCCCAAGTTCTAGGGCCCCAAGACCCATGGGGCCTTACAATAACATTGCTTGAGATCTCATGGTTTCTTCTACACCACAAGAGCAGCACTAAGTGAATTCTTTCTTCCTCATTGGCAGTATGCATGCATGAAATGTAAGCCTGGATAATCTTACAGAACACAATCCATTTAGCAGCAAGTTCAATATGATCTTTCCATACTCGGACTGAAAGCCAGCTGCTCTTGACAGGCTAGTACAGTGTCACTGCAAACAGCACATTGCCAGAATAAAAGATGCAAAGGACATTCAAAATTGAGGGTAGAGACTTTAGAAGTCATTGCACCAAATCTTGTTCTGTTATGCAGGCTGCAGTTTCACTGAACTCAGTGGAGTGGAAATGAGTGGAAAAGGGTACTGTGTTTAGGGTAGCTATTAATGGAAAGATAGGAGACCCTGTGATGGAGAATCCACTTATCATTGTTAAGCTTTTCACTGCTGGTGTCTGGTTTTAATTTAAAAACAGAGAAGGTGCCAATTGCATTTTACCATGGAAGCTTATAATCAACAGGAAGTGTTCACTCTGTTGCTTTAGATCTAACAGGTACAGTATAGAAGGGGGAGGAGTTAGATTTCAGTTAGCAGAGATAAATGAATGTGATGTGCTATGCAGCTGAGTCCCCATGTGGTGCATGTACCAAGATAAAATCAGGTCATGCTGAAGATGGCCCAGGTGTTTGTGTTATTTTGTTATTGGCACTAGTTATGCCTATGAAAGAAGTAGTCCTGAGTATCTGGAATTGAAAATTCTGCTATAATCAGCAGCTTTTATGGAATTAATAATCATTGGTCTGGCTAACATTTTAGAACGTTTAATCCCTTTACATCAGCCAGAGCATCTGTAGACAAGAAAGAAGGCAGCAAGGTGAATGCTTTTGTCTTTTTCCTTTACTGCTGTAGTTGGCAGAAGTAGTGCACTGCACCCAGAAGGATACAATTACTTTTCAGTTTTACAAAATTGTCTTTACATGAAAGCTTAAACGTGAGCATGAACAGAAAATCAGTAGAAAAAGAACAAAGGGTGTAGATGGCTAAGGTTCTTTACTCTATGTCACTGCTCTTCCCTCAAGTCACATGAGGAAGATGTTGAATGAAGCCATTCAGTAACATGCAGGCTGAGATTAGCCCTACTGACCTAAACCCTGGCATCCCTGAATGCTTTTAAAAGTTCTGAACTCCTGAGGAATGCAGGTAATCAACCAGTCATCTCCAAGTAAACATTATATTAGATTTATAAACACAAAAAGGGGAAAAAAAAGAATAATTGTGCAGTTAAGGTACAAGACTAGGATTTCAGGATAGAGTCTGGGAATCCCATTCCCAGCTCTCCGACAGGTTTCCAGGGTGTTGTAGCTATGTTAGTGAAAGGAAGGCCTGGATACCTTTAGGATAGTAGGTCACTTGAGGCCAGAGGGTAGACAGCTACAGGAAATTAACCTCAGAGTGATATTACAAATACTAAATAGCTTGCTGTCAAGTTTTGATCCTAACATCTAAGTTGAGAATTAACATTACTGAAATTCTTCAGTTTCATATTCATGCAAGTCTTCACTTATTTAGCAAATGCTAACAGATGTAAGGAAAGGTCTCAGTAGTATAGTGTTAGACACTTTGATCATATGTCAATGAGCTCCACTGATGGTACGAACATGCACTTGAAGGAAATACGCTGATCTCATATTTTATGAGAATGGGGCAGGCATCCTCGTGACAGAGGATGAGGAAAAAGCTGAAGTGCTCAATGCTTTTTTTACTTCAGTTTTCACAAGCAGGGTCAGCTCCCAGCCCACTACACTAGGTACGGTAGACTGGGGAGAAGAAGAGAGGCCCTTGGTGACAAAAGGTCAGGTTAGGGACTGCTTAAAGAAACTAGATGTGCACAAGTCCATGGGGCCGGATGAACTGCATCCGAGGGTGCTGAGGGAGCTGGCTGATGAGATAGCAGTACCGTTGGCCATTATCTTTGAAAACTCGTGGCGAACAGGGGAGGTGCCAGAGGACTGGAAAAAAGCAAATATAGTACCTATCTTCAAGAAAGGCAAAAAGGATGATCCTGGGAATTACAGACCTGTCAGCCTCACCTCAATCCCTGGAAAAATCATGGAGCAGCTTCTCAAAGAATCCATCCTGAAACACTTGGAGGAAAATAGAGTAATCAGGAACAGTCAGCATGGATTCACCAAGGGTAAATCATGCCTGACCAACCTCATCGCCTTCTATGATGAGATGACTGGAGTTGTGGATGCGGGAAGAGCCGTTGATGTGATATACCTTGACTTTAGCAAGGCTTTTGATACGGTTTCCCACAGCATTCTCATTGGCAAATTAAGGAAGTATGGGTTAGATGCATGGACTGTAAGGTGGATAGAAAACTGGCTAGAACAACGGTTTCAGTGTGTAGGAATCAATGGCTCCATGTCAAGTTGGCAAGCAGTAACAAGTGGTGTGCCCCAGGGGTCGGTCCTGGGGCCAGTTCTGTTCAATGTTTTCATTAATGATCTGGATGATGGGATAGATTGCACACTTAGTAAGTTTGCAGATGATACCAAACTGGGGGGAATGGTAGGCACCCTAGAGGGCAGGGACAGGATTCAGGGAGACCTAGACAAATTGGAGCAGTGGGCCAAGAGGAATCTCATGAGGTTCAAGAAGGATAAGTGTAAAATCCTGCACTTGGGACGAAAAAACCCCATGTACTGCTACAGGCTGGGGAGTGATCAGCTAAATAGCAGCACTGGAGAAAAGGACCTGGGAGTCATGGTGGATGGGAAGCTGGACATGAGTCAGCTGTGTGCGCTTGCTGCCAAAAAGGCCAATGGCATACTGGGCTGCATCAGAAGAAGTGTTACCAGCAGATCAAGGGATGTGATCATTCCCCTCTATTCTGCACTAGTGAGGCCACATCTGGAATACTGTGTCCAGTTTTGGGCTCCCCACTACAAAAAGGACATGGACAAATTAGAGAGAGTCCAGAGGAGGGCAACCAAAATGATCAAAGGGCTGGAGCACAAGCCCTATGAAGAAAGACTGAAGGAACTAGGCTTATTTAGCCTGCAGAAGAGAAGACTGAGGGGGGATTTGATAGCAACCTTCAACTACTTGAAGGGTTGCTCCAAGGAGGAGGGAGCTCGACTGTTCTCGGTAGTAACAGAGGGCAGAACGAGAAGCAATGGTTTCAAGTTACAGCTGGGGCGGTCCAGGCTGGATGTTAGGAAAAACTTCCTTACTAGGTGAGTGGTGAAGCATTGGAATAAGCTGCCTAGGGAGGTGGTGGAATCTCCATCTCTGGAGGTGTTCAAGTCCCAGCTGGACAAAACACTGACTGGGATGATCTAATGGGAGTGGTCCTGCTTTTTTTGGCAGGGGGTTGGACTAGATGACCTCGTGGGGTCCCTTCCAACCCTATGATTCTATGATTTTACCTTCCCTGTAGACTTGCTTCACTAATGTTAGTCTGACAAGAATTCTGTTATTATTCTTAACATTCTTTGCCAATCCAAAGGATCTTTGATTTATCCTTTCTAGAAAACAAAGCATGTAGACCTCTAATGTTACTATGGACAGCTTCAGAATAGATCTACCATGCAGGAAAGACCAAAATTGCCAACATTCTACTTATTGAAAAGAATAAGGATAAATCTAAAATTACCTTTATCACTTTAATAAGGAGAAACTGCCAAAGAAATATGATCATTCATGACTTAAGTTTGCCCACATCAGCACTGTGGCAGAGTATGAATTGAAAAGAGATAAGCTTGTTTTAAAAATTAATTTCAAATATTCAAACAGTTCAGATAATGTTTATCAAAGTAAAAAAAAAAAAAGGTGATTGAACTTAAATTTTTTTTGGCAGGAAGAATGATAAAGGTCCATCTCCTAATCTGGTTAGGGTTACCATTTTATTTACAAGTGTGTAAACTCATTCACTTTAAAAATAAGAAGTGACTTGATGGTCATTCTTCTCCCCAAACACACACATTTTTCATAGTGAGATAGGTAAAGCAACCTTCCCATCCCCCACAATAATCTCAAGAAATCTTCCATCTCCTTGTCTGGGAGCCTACATGGCCAGACTGTCTTCCTTACACTTCACCATCATCAGTTTCCCCTACAATCTTTGAAATTAATGAGTCATTCCATTAAAATCAATGCTTTGTGGCCTGATCTGCAGTCAAGAGACCAGCAGAAATAATAGACCATATGCCAAAACTTCAGATTTCCTACACTCTGGACCTATCCCCATCATGCACGTACACACGCAGGTAAGTACTCTGAAGTATACCTGAATTCATTTTAGTAACAGTTGTAAATCCCCAGGAAATATATGCTGATGGACCTTTTGTGCTCCACTAGCATCCTCAGCATTTGAGGACTTTAATAATGCATGTGAGAAAGGTAGATAGTCATGGAAGTCTGTTGGTCAGAAAGAGAGCCTATTGAGGAGAACAATGAAGAGATAGACATATAGCCTGGAAAGAGATAAAAGAATAATCTGCAGAGCAGAAAAAGATAAAGCAAACCTAAAAGGGTTTGACTAAATGTGTCAGCTAACAGATTCCTTTGTGTTTATCTGTTTGACTTTTATGAGGACAGGTTACCATATTCGTGTTGTACAACACTGCAAGGCCTTGCTGCAAACCTCTCTGGAATCAGTGAGAGGCTTTCCGTTGATTTTAGCTTGCTTTGGATTGTACCTCAAATGCCTTGGCCTGGGGTGCTTTCTGAATATGCATTATGGAAACCAAGCTTTGGAATTTTGAGTTTTGTCCAAGCTGAATAATAATGTGAACATTGTGTAGTTAGTGCAAGCTTATGTGCATTATTTCTGGGAAGACAAATGAACTTGAGTAATAAAAACAGGGAGAACATGACTGAAATCAACCTGAATATGAAATTCAAGTTCAAAAAAAGTTGGAGGCCCCAAAACAAAGCACTTAGGCATGTATTTAAGCACTTCCTTAAGTGCATTGCAGAATGGAGGCCAAAACAAGCCTCTGAAGTCCTGATTGCCCAAGCACACTGTTTAACCCTTAAGAATGCCCCAGAAACTTGCGTGAGTAATCATACAGATTTCTGGTCTGTTAGGATTTTAGATTGCACTTGCTTCCTCATTTCTAGGCTCCTGATTCCAACTTAGTAACCACCTCTGATCTCCATTCTCTGACCCTGACTTGATAGATTCTTACTGATTCCTGCTCAGTTACCACTGCCTTGTGGATGCTGTCCAATTCTAATTGCTGGGCTGGTCCACCTATGGCCTGGTTCCTTTCTTCTTTACTGAGAAGTTTAAAAAAAATAAAAATAAAAACAACCAAAACCCAACACTATTGCAAAGATGCTATGGTGTGGTTTGTTTTAAATACTGGCTGATGACGACAACTCAGATTTCCAACAGATGCTACTGTTTAGCACAGTAGTGCAAATTCAACACTTTGGCTATCAAATTTCCATAGAAATTCTTTTATACTTTTAGTTTTGTAGGTAGCTACCCTTAAATTTCATTTTGAGCTTAAGTCTGAATAGGGTGACAGCAAGTGTGGAAAAATCAGAATAGGATAGAAGGTAATAGGCATCTATAAAAGAAAAAGCTCTAGCCCTGAATATCAGGACTAGCCCTATGAAGCTGGAACATCTGGTCAACCTAGACATGAATGTGTTTTATTCTTTTAATGTATTACATTCATTCAGTTAAGAAAAGAATGTCTTTTTGCTCTTTGTAGTGGGACACATCTAAAAAGTGCTATCCAAAGGGATTACTGCAACAGCCTCCTTTGCACAGTCTTTAAAAAAGAAATGTACATCAAAATGTACTATGGAATTTTTAATGTGAGGTTGCATGCTCCACATGACGAGTTAGTGTGCAGCAGGTTAGTGCTCTGTATACTCATACCTGAGCTTGCTGTGCACTAAATCACAATATAGAAAAGCCTTAAATTCATATGAATTGCTCCATTGAATTCAGTGAATCTACTGAAGTGCACAAAATTACATGCAGCAGCACCTGCACGATTCAGCCTAAAGATACTAACTCTATTTTCATTTTTCTCCCCACAGTGATTCAAAGCAGCTGGAAGTCCTGTTCAAGGGGTATGACAACATTTTCTCTAGCAATGGGTTTTAGGTGGGTAATTCAGCATCATATGAGAAACCTATTTGGCAAACTTCCACACAGTAGTATCCTTTCCAGTTTTCCATGTGGTGTACTTTTCCATTAAAGTTTATTAAACTCATTTCTCCTCTGAGAAATTGTGCTCCTTCAGTGTTTACTCAATTAAAAGTTGAAGTGGAGGGGATGAATGGTACAGGAATTACACTAGTGATAGGACCAACTTAAAAAAAATTGTGGGATGGGGTAGAGACCTCAGAGTTTCTTGTTCCAAAGAGCTTATAGTCCAATGGCTTGATCCAGCAAATACCCATTCATAAAGTAACTTTTCCCATTAACATTACCTTTACTTAGGAAAGTAGGGTCATGCATGTGCTTCTTTGCAGATTTCATTCTCAAGTGATGGGTGTGACTAGTGATTATCAATTAGGATGGAAAATGAGAGGAAAAAAAGTGGAGATTTATACATATATATATTTTATTTGATAATTCAGTTATTTTGGCAGGCATGTCTGTCTTTGTGGCCCAATAGATATAGTCCTTTCATCTGTGCTACAGAAGGTACTTGGAAACAGCTGGGTGTACAACCAAATGGGCAGATTTAGACACAGGATATAGTTGCACATATATTAGTTTTGCTTAGATGTCCACAGGCACACTCACAGTTCCCTGATTCCTAACCATGCTTCCAGAAAGAAGTAAAAACAAACATGTAAAATGCTATAAGCAGAAGTCATAGTAAAGTAAGAGCCCCTATTGCTAGCAAGCAGATAAGCAACCTGCTGCTCTTTCAACTATACTCAGTAATACCTTTCTTGGCTGTGGCCACTAACACCTTCCATGACTGTGTGGGGTCAGCACAGCAGCAGCCTGTCTTCAATGGTTTGAATTAGTATACGAAGAAGAAATGTATAGTCTTTACAAATAGGTAGAAAGGGGAATGTGTTGTTTTTGCCATTCAATTGTATTTATGTATTAAACTTCCTAATGTGTGCAGATGCTCACTATGCAAGTAAAGTCCTATAGATTTTAAGTAGACTGCTACACAGAGCTCAAGATGCATACTCAAATGATACAGTCCAAAAAAATCTGAAGTTGAAAGCCAGTCCTCCTATTAATAATCTTTCAAATCCTTTATATACTCCATGAAGGGAGCTGCCTAGCTTGAGTTTTCACTCGAGAAATTGCAGGAGGATAGTTTCGGCATTCAATACGCAGTTAGTAGGATTCTTGTATGTAGAGAGGAATATAAGTAGCTATTAGCATAAAAAATTTTAAAGGTTATTGCCCTGAATCATGAAGGCTTTATAAGCCAATCATTGATGTTAGGAAGAAACTTTTCTTCCGTAGTTATTTATTCCTAGTTGAGCATTATGAAGTCTTTTTCCTTCCTTCAGGATATCTGCTTCTGGCTCTTGAAAGACACAGGATCCCCACGAGAGGGGTAATATTCCTCTAGCACATGCAGAATGCCATCATCAGACATGATACAAAGGTCTGTAGAATCAGAGAGAAGCTTCAAGAGGGGAGGTTGAGAAAGTAGGCATGGGAATGTGGAAGGGAATGTAAGGAGGCATGCCAGACTACAGTTTGTGGATAGAGAACAAGAAACATAGTGTGTACAAGAAGCCTGTATAGCAAGCCTGAGTCACTACAGAACAATCATTGGATTGTCAAGCCTGGAAAAGACTGAACCAGTGACATGACCACAACTACCTGGAGAAAAGGGAAGACACAGCAACTCAGCTTTTAACTCAAGTTTATAGTCTTAATTTGAGTTGCTAATTGAAGATAAAAGCTAAACTGTTGTATCCTCAGTGCTATTTTTACTTGAGTTAGCTAACTCACTTCTTTGCCCTCCCCCAAGTGCAGAAATACTCATAGCAGTGTTGTGTAGATTAACAAACATTTGTGAGGAGAGGAGATACTGGGAAGAGGGACATACAAGTAGCTAGCTAGAAATGCTATTGTATTGGCTAAATAGATACTTTTGTATTGGTAATCCTTTCCATACCAACATCATAACACTTCAAGAGAGGTTTCCCTTCATTCATCCTGACATCACACTTTCTTTCATGCTTACCCAGAGTTGGAGACTCCTCTCTCTCCTAACACCACCAAGCAACTGCCTTAACTTCTTGAGGGGCACTTCTTTAAGGAATCCTTCCTACACTGACCACATCACTGGGGGACATCTTCATCTTCAAGCCTCTACTCAAGTTGTTGTCCTCTGTAGTGCATTTGTTCACACTAGATTCTAAGCCCCATAAAGCAGAGACCTTGTCTTTAGTATTTTTAATATATCATTTTGTACTATTAAGGCATTCTGTAGATAATTACAGTTCAATACTACACCAACACTCCCAAGGAGTACCTAAGGCTGTGAGGCACTTCACGAATCCCACCTGTAGTGTGAAGTAGTCTTTCCTCTGCCAGCTGAGCTCAACTCCCTGACACTAGCCACTTCTGGTCAAATAAGCCCTGCATTCCACATTTCTGTAGGTTAGTAATAGGCAAACTCAAACCCCTGAGTCCTCATCGTATTCCCTGCACTGTCCTATACCACTGGTACCTCACAGAAATTACTAAGAAAGCTGTCCCCAAAGGACCAGTACACACAGCAGCTTGTTTAGTTCAACTGATTTTCAGGTTCAATATAACGTCATGGCACCAAGATATATTTATAGTGAAAAACAATTTTATTAAAGGCTAAAATTTAAGCAATGGCAAATATTGAAACAGAAACAGAAGAAGTCATTACATACAGAACAAAATGAGGAAACACAAAGCTAATTGTGCACATATCAGGGTTTTTTTTTCCTATATAACAAAGTAGATTCCCCCATCCACCCGCCCCCCCCAACACACCTAAATGCCCTCAAGAATTCAGTCTTTTCTCAGTTTAGAATCAAAACAAGATCTGAGCTTTTAACCATCCATCCTGGGATAGCCACCTGAAAATGTCAAGATCAAGGCAGGCTGCAAAATAAGAGCAAATTCTCTCAGTACTGATGGGTGACAAAGAAGTCAGACTTCCCAAATGAGTCACAAACAATGTTTCTGATTCCCCACACTGGTCATCAAGAAGCTACAACAAAATATACTCAGCCCCATTTACTGCATTTCAGCCACTGGTTCCCAACCAGCCATGAGATCTAGTAACAAGATAAGTTACTTAAAACTCCATTCTCTTTACCCAAAAGAGTTCTTCTGACCCCCAAAAGTCAGCCACTTTACCAGATCAATACAAGTTTAGATCTAACGAAAAACAGTATGCTGTCAGTCAATCCTTTAGTAACTAAAACTAAAAGTTTATTATACAAGAAGAAAAAAAAAAGCCCTGAGAAATGTTAAAGAATCAAAGTAAATTACATTCATACAGTAAACCAAGTCCTTGTGTAGCCTTGTGTACTTTGTTTGGTACATACCAATTACCTGGATGGGTTTCAGTCCTTTGTTCCACAGCTTCAGTTGTAGATGAATAGATCCAGAGGTAGGTGTTGACTGAAAGGTGCACGGGATGAAAGACAAAATGGTGGTTGAGCCAACTGCCTTTTATGATCTCTCCCTCTCTGCTGCTGTTCGTGGAATTTTTACAGAAAGAAAATGTAGTCTAGAGTCACATGGGCAAGTCCTGGTGGCTCATCAGGTCTCTTCCATTGTACCTGTGTGTTTGCTTAATGGGTCATTAAGGAGACAACAACTGCAGAAATCCTGCCTGGTGTGTCTCCCAGAAACACATCACAAGTCGAAATACAGATAGAACAAACATATTCATAACTTCTAATACAGATATGACATCTACATATAAATAATATTATCTTTCTGTCAGTACCCAACAGAGCATACCTTATATGGATTACTGTAATTTTGAAATATTGACTTTGAATATCATAAATGGTCCCCTAAATCCACATAACATCACATAAGCATTCATGGACACTCCTGGCTCATTAAAGGGTTTCCTCAATGAAGAAATAACTCTGTATATTTTACAAAAATAACAAAGTATTTTTGCTTCTCCTTATATTTCCTCATTTGTTTGTCCCTGGCATCACGATGACCCCCTGTGGTTTCCTTTCTAGTGACCTGGCTCTGAGTTGCCTTCACTTCCTCATGTTGACTCCATACATGAAACAGGGCTTCCATCATGTTGATTTACAATGCTTAATCAACATATGAAACAAGTTCCAAATGGGTAGCCATGTTAGTCTAGTTCAGCAAAACAACAAGAAGTCCTGTGGCACTTTTAAAGACTAACAGATCTGTTTATTGCAAGAACTTTCATGGGCAAAAAATCCCACTTCATCAGATGCTTTGAAGATGGGGAACCGAGGCAGACAATAAATCTACATCCCTTTACCTGGAAAACCTGTTTGTCAATGATGCCTGAGACAGATTTTAAAACATGCTTTCAGAATATGTAGATGCAACTCCTTAAATATCACCCATCCATCTCACAAAAATTACAAAGATCAGTATGACATAACCTTTTGTTAGATACTGAACTTAACCCTCTTTGGATAAATACCATGAAAGCTCTGTGCTGAGTGTAGTGAGTGTGTCAGGAGCTACTGTTACAGAACAATGAACCTATTATTTATCACTGAGGGATTCAGAGGGTGATATCACTTACCTCCTAGATATGGAGGTGCCACTATGTCAGTTTCCTCTTCATGATAGGGTAAGTTTAGCCTTCAGTCAACCAATCAATCAAAAAAAAAATACCCCTCAACTCTCCCCCACCACCCCAAAACTAGGATAAGCAAGAGCCCTGTAGAACACACACCATAAACAATCACAAGCCTTCATTCTTCAGCACAGGGCTCATATTTTACCTAGCAAAAAACTCACCTCTCCCCAAGAACGGCTATTCTTCTGAGTTCCAAAGAAGCAGCCAAAAGCATCTGACAAAGCGTGATTTTCTCCCACAAAAGCTCATCCAATAAATAAATTTGTTAGTCTTTAAATGCCACAGAATTCCTTATTTTTCTGCATGTTTCCAAGCCTCCGCCCTGGCTTTTTCACCTCATAACTCTTGATCAGTTCCCATTTAAGTTACGAGTAAAGAAAGAGTTTACTTAATGGCCTGTTCCCTTTTCCAGAAGACTTTGATCCCAGCTTATAGTGCTTGTGCTTTCTGGAAACTACAAGTCCCAGAATGCCTCAGGTCTAGGCAATAGCAGTGATATGACGTCTCAGCTCCAGACTGGGTCATAAAAAGTCAGCCAAGCATACTATGTTACAACCAACTCTGTTGTAAAGATCTCTTCAAACTTTTACCCTTTTACTACAGAATAGCAATCTTCACTACTAGAGTTCCACAGTAAAATTACTATTTTTAAGATGTCACATTACAAGATGGTGCTCTGTTTGCACGTTAGCAAACTTTTTTGAGTAACTTGAAAAACACATGCTAGCAATACAAAATGACAACACAGATGATGCTTTGGCTATTGGGTTTTCCTTTGGTTACAGGATAAAATGCAACACAATGTGATTCTGTTGTTTAATTATATTTTTCAGATACTTTTTGTGTTTACCAGCTTTTTCACACCATGTTTTCATGTATATTCATAAGATTTTTTTTTAAAGAAACTTGAGCAATAAGAGGCATCAATTAACAAGCAAACACTTATGGCAAAGTTTCACAAAAAGCATGTCCCAGGTGCTAGAAATAACCAGGAAAAGCCACAGAGGCTCTGGAAAACATTACTTTACCCTGAGACAGCTGATTCAGTCACTCTTTCAAAGGCACAGACAGTGTTAAAACTCTGGTTTCAGGTTTCATGTATACTTAGGAGTATGTCTATACAAAAAAATTTTAAAAAAATAAAAACCATGGCAGCAAATTTCAGAGCCCAGATCACCAGACAGGGGTTCACAGGGCTCACATTACAGGACTAGCAAATATAGACTTTCCGCCGCAGCTGGAGCCAGAGCTCAGCTCTGAAACCCAGTGAGGAGGAAGGGTCTCAGAAACAAGTCTCCAGCCTGAGTAGCATTGTCTACACTCCTACTTGTAGCTCCACAGCATGAGCCCCTGTCATTTGACCTGGCCATGGGATTTTTTTTTTTAATGTAGAAGTTCCATGAAAAGCCACAGTCCAGAGGGACTCATTACTGCAACCCCAACCCTGCCTCCCTCAGTAACCTGCAGAGCCTCTATAGATTCTTTCTGTGCTTAACTGCAGGAGCAGATATTTGGTGGAAGGGGTGTGGCTGGTGAGTCTTGTCCACATGCTTAGGGTGTAATTGATCACCATATTGGGGCTTTGGAGGGAATTTTCCCCTGGGTCAGATCTGCAGAGACTGAGGATATTACACTTTCCTTTCCAGCATGAGGCTTTCGGATCACTTGCAGGTTTAAACAGTGGCATACGGACCCAAAGGGTAAGGGAGGGCCAAGCACCCAGGTGTGACCTGCAGAAGGGCACTCAGAAGACCCCACACCAGGGCTGGATTGGAGTGATGCTTTCGGGGTGCCAGCACCACCCCACCCTCCCACTGCACAAGCCAGAGGCAGTGGGGCGGCCACGCCGCAGTCCCCAGCGCTTTGCAGGGGGTGGGGAGGCTCAGGCCAGAGGCTGCGCCGCCCTCCTTCCACTGCTGATGTGGAGCAGTGTTCCCAACTGCCCAGCCTGCCCCTGGCCAGCTGCCTCTCCCCTGGGACAGAGAGCAGCCAGCATGTGGCTGCTGCTTTCAGGGGCAGGGTCCAGGAATGGGCCCATTCCATGCAGTTCAGGCTGCCTCGCCCCAGCCCCCCGCCCCCCAGTGCAGAATGGGGGCTGCCTCATCCCCAGGGAGACTGGGGGCAAAGCAGCCCAAACTCTGCTGAGTGGGCCTGCTTCTGGGCCCAGCCCCAATGAAAGCAGCAGCCCAGCCCCACACGTGCCAGCTTCTCCCTGCTCCCTGAGGAGGGATGGCTGGCCGGGGACAGCTGAGAATGTTGCTCTGCGTCGGCAATGGAGGGAGTGGGGGTGCAGCCTCTGGAAGTTCATTTACAGCCACACCTTAAGGTACAACTGGACCTGCTCTGATCCCTCAGACAGAAACAAACACCTACAAGATCTCTATCAAGCATTCCGAAAACTACAGTACCCATCTGGGGAAGTAAAAACACAGATTGACAAAGCCAGATGGGTACCTGGGAGCCACCTACTACAGGACAGACCCAACAAAGAAAACGACAGAACACCAATGGCCACCACCTAAAACATCCAGCTAAAATCCCTCGAACACATCATCAAAGATCTACAACCTATCATAGAAGATGATCCCACACTCTCTCAAGCCTTGGGAGGCAGGGCTATCCTTGCTTACAGACAGACCCCCAACCTGAAGCAAATACTCCCCAGCAACCGAACACCATACAACAAGAATACTAACCCAGGAATCTATGCCTGCAACAAACTCCATGGCCAACTCTCCTCACTCATCAACTCCAGTGATACCATCACAGGTCCCAACCACATCAGCCACAGGATAAGGGGCTCATTCACCTGCACATCCAGTAATGTGGTATATACTATCATGTGCCAGCAATGCCGCTCTGCAGTGTACCTTGGCCTAACTGGACTGTCCTTGTGCAAAAGGATAAATGGACACAAATCAGACATAAAAAATGGCAACATCCATAAATCAGTAGGAGAACACTTCAATCTCTCTGGACACTCAGTAGCAAACTGGAAAGTTGCTGTACTTCAACAAAAAAAACTCCAAAGACAGACTTCAGCATGAAATTGCAGAGCTGGAGCTGATTTGTAAACTTGACACAACCAGACTGAGTCTGAACAGGGAATTGGAATGGTTAGCACATTACAAAAATTAATTGTCCCTGGTCACACATTCTCTCCCTCTAATCAACTGGTTTGAAGGGAACCGATCTGCTCTAACTGAACTGACTTTGCTAACACTTGCTCTCATCCATCCTGGCATGTGTATATATACCTCTGAACTGTAGTTTCCAATTCATGCATCTATGAAGTGGGTTAGAGCCCAGGAAAGCTCACGTCTGAAGAAATCTGTTAGTCTTTAAGGTGCCACAGGACTCTTGTTGTTTTTGCTGTACACAAACTAACATGGCTACCCCTCCAGAAAATAACCCAGAGGCATCTCCATTAGCAAGATGAAATGAATGAGAGTCAAAAGGAGAAAATTGTTGAGCTGTAAACAGCTTATGTTAATGAGCCAGCACCTGGAATACTCTCTGTTGTGTGAGTTAAAGAAGACATACATTCATACTCTGCCATTTAAAATCTTCGACATAATGATTTGGATTCCATATCTCTTTCTTCCTCTGCCACAGGGAAGTTAATCCTGAATCACTGACTAATTTTATTAGACTTAGGCAAGAAGCTGCAAAGATTCTCCCCATAACCTTCCTTCAGGTCACTAGGTTTCCTTATCAGTCCTCTTTAGGATTATTTTCAGAAATGTAGCCAAAGCCCGACAACATCAAGATATCAGCTATCAGATGAATATGTGTAATCCTCTAACACAGCAGGGCTTTTGATGATGCTTGACAGCATTTAAGGGATTTTGGTACAGATTTTTTTGCCTGATACAGGAGAGACATTTTGCACTTTCTTCAGGACCTGCTGTGATGGAGCAGTTTGGTCTTCAGTCACTGAGCAAGACCCTGAAAAGATTTAACTAATTGTGGCACATGTAGAATACAGGTCTCCTGCAGAGTAAAGCCATGAAAACTGCAAATCTTACTGTTCTAAAACCTGATGTGCTGTATTATATTTGAAACCTGAAAGGATGGTAATGCATAACATCTGTTCCCACATGATGAAGACTAAGAAAGTTATAAAGTATTAAACAGACAAAAATAGACAGCAATTCCCTTTGCAGCTCCCCCACCACAGCCTTTAATTCCAGACTTGGAACTGGGAACTCATGAAATCTAGGCTTCCCTTCGCTACAGCAAAATCCTTGAATTGTATGAGAGAACAGCTATCAAAGGATGATATTAACTTTGTCTCAGTTAACTTTAAACTCAATGTTTATCTGACCTTTTGGCACTTGAAGGTAACACCATGTTGAGTAAAGAGCCCCAAACCAAAGGCGGATCTATTTCTTAATTCCTTTTCCTTTAGAAATTATCCTGCAGACATTCTGTGAAAGCTAATTAGCCAGTTCTTTCCCAAGAACTGTAAAGAAGCTGCCACCCCAAGACATCAACCCAGAAGAACTCAGTAAAGGTCACACAATTAACAGAAGTTGCCAGGATTTAAAAAGACCATTATGGAATGGAGGCAAATCTAGACTCCATAACTGACAAGCTACTAACAAAAATAGATAAAAGTCAAAGCTTAACCCCCAGCATGATAAAAGAGAGAGAAAGTAAGACTTTCAGATCAGTGGGGAGACAGAGTACAGCAATCACTGGACAGACTGGAGGGAAAGGCCACCATTGTACTTGCTAAATCAATGAGGCCCTGGCCACCCTCATCTAATGACAAGAACTGTAAAGGATACAGACATACTAGTCAGTGCCACAACACAAAGGCCACAAGGTTATCATCAATCAAAACAAATCTCCAAAAAGAGTGTCTAGGAAGGATCCAGCATCATTTCTGCAGATGACCATGCCTCTTCTCCTCAGTCACCTCGCAGTTCCTTAGCATATCTCATTTAGATCCATTCCTCCTCCCAACACCTTAATCCCAGAGGTGCCCATTGCAATTGTTGGAGTAACAAAGGGAGGAGCTGCTACACCACCAAAATGCCATAAATTAAAAACTAACTATCAAAAATAATTAAGTGAGGAATGCAATGTGTTTGATGTAGGTGTATCAAACAGTACTTCAGTCAACTAGGTAAAGCCTGGATAAAGTCTTATAATCAGAACAGAGAAGAGAAATAGGTCTTGAGTTCCGTAAGTCACAGGGGTCCCCTTTTTTGTATAGCAGAGCAATTACTGCTCTGCAGTAACTGAAGGGCAGCTTTTCCGATTGGATACGCTCCAGAACTACTAGAAAAAAATCAGGACTGATCAGATGCCAGAAATGCTTGTAAAATTCAAATGGCAACCCATCAATACCAATGGCCTTGCTAAATTGCAACAGAGAGCTCCTGCAGTGACAGTAGGGCATCCAGGCACAGCTGTTTCTCACCAGTAAGATGGGATAACCCCTGGTGCACCTCCTCCATTGCCAACACATCACAGCCATCAGGCAAGTACAGAATATTGTAAAAAGAAGCAGCTGTTTTCCGGATCTCAACAGGTTCAGTTTCAGACAAACATCCAGTAGCCAAAAGCTAAAAATCTGCTGATAGTCTTTGGACTTTTTCTCCATCCCGGGGGGGGGGGAAGCTTTGTGGGAGTGAAGCTCAATAAATTGGCCCCAAACCAGAGGTGCTTCCACCTTCTCTTCCAACAAGCACATCAGAAGCTGGTACTTCTCAGTTGAAGTTTGGTGAATCTGCACTGGGTTTCCCACAAGGTTACCACTGATACCCAAGATGTCTCTTTCTAGGGCTCTCATGGCTTGATGCAAGGACCACATGGCAGCCTGGGTATACTAGTGGCAGAACAGCTGGATCTGGACCATTCCAATGTTTTTCTTGAGGACTCATTGTAACCTGGTCCTCCTGGGATAACCTTCTGAATGTGCCAAAATCAGGGCAAGCTGCAAAAACCAGGGACCAAACCCCCAAACCACTGACAGGTGGTACTCAAACCAGTCTCCCAGTCAGCAACAAAACATGCTTCTGATTCCCCACTCTGGCCATCACCAAGCATAATAAAATAGAAGCAGCCCCCTTTATGCATATCAGCTCCTATGGTTCCCCCCTAGCCACTGGGTCTCTTAAAGAAATAGGTTCTCCTGACCCCAAAGGGCCAGCCACATCACCCAGAACAATATAGGCTCAGATCTTACCCAAAATACCATGCTGCCAGTCAATCCTTTAAAACTACATCTAAAGGTTTAATATAAAAAGAAAGCAAAATATGACAGATGTTAAAGGGTCAAAGTGAATCACATCCATACAAATGTTTAGAGTCCATAGAAAGCAGACTGTTTTTTGTCCAAGAAATTCAAAAAGTTGTGCCCTTTTATGACCATCCCAGTGGGCATTAATACAGACCCAAATCTGAGCAGCACAACAGAGACTAGAAGAGACAAACTGCAAAAAGAAGCAATGCAAAGTGGAAGTACTAAGACAAAATGAACTGTGTGAAGGCCTATACAGCTAGTCCTCACTTAGTGACCTACTCGTTTAGTGACCCCTCAGAGTTATGACCGGCTCTCTGATGAGTTGGTATTATGGCAATGTACGAGAACTCGCATCAACTCTCTCAGATTACCTATATTTACAGTACACTATGCAAACTAAGTTCAGTACATTAGAGCTTAAAACATTTAAAATATATATTAAAAATGTTATAAATGATGCAAAGGTGACATTAAAACTATCTACCGATGGTTGAAAAACCCACTACCAGTAAAGTACATTATGCCTGAAATACCGGTAAGGGCTGCTCCTCGTTTAGTGACCAATTCGTTTATCAACCGGGTTTCAGGAACGGAACCCGGTCACTAAGTGAGGACTACCTGTATATCTTGGACAATCCCATAAGATGCCTCACACTTCTTAACAAGTTTTTGAGATGGAAATGTTCCCTCTGATCAAGCAAGGTAAGTCTCAAGACGAAGGCAGCTGAATGAACAGAGTACTTTCCAGGGGTGCAGCCTATTAGTCTGTTGTACAGCAAAAGGAGCGAGAGTCCTGCGGCACTTTGCAGACTAACAGATTTCTTCAGGCATAAGCTTTCGTGGGCTCCAACTCACTTCATCAGATGCATGATATATCATGCATCTGACTAAGTGGGTTGGAGCCCATGAAAGCTTATGCCCAAAGAAATCTGTTAGTTTATAAGGTGTCATAGAAGGAGCACTGTAATCAGGGAAACAGGCCTTGATGACAGCTCCCCACCTCCTTTTAGTGCTATCCAAAAAGTCCTTTATCACCTTCACATTGTATCCTTCCTTCCTCGACTAGAACATTAGGAAGCAGTGAGGTATCAGGGAGGATCATCATCCTCTTCATCACCCTCAGAATGCCCCAGCTCAATAAAATGTAGAATTTAGAGTTAACTGAGACAAAGTTAATATAACCGTTTGATAGTTGTTCTGTGATATAATTCAAATATTTTGCTTTAACAAGGGGGGCCCTGGATTTCATGAGTTCCCAGTCCCAACACTGCTGTTAAAAGCTATGGCAGGGGAACCACAAAAGGAGTCGTTGTCCATTTTTCAGAGCATGCAGCATGTAGGATCAAGGGCTTTAGGAATCAACACGCCCTGGAAAGACAGTACTCCACTGGGAACTCCAGCCAAGGATTTACCACCCAGCCTAATGCCATCAGGCTTCTCAGGGTGCACCACTCCATCATCAGCCACTGCCAGCAGCTCAGAGTCCTCCAAAGTCTATCTGTTGTAGGAGGGCTAGCTCTGAAGTACATGGGGAGGAAGCAGCATATACTTGGGGAAATAAAAGTCTATGGCTAAAGATTGACCGAGGAGTGTTCCAATGCACTAATTCATAAAAGGATCAGTGCTGATTAACATAGTGTTCACTGCTCCTCTTGAAAAGAGAGTAAAACAGTGAAGTGGAAGAATATGCAGATGACATAAAGGTAGGTTAGTCAAGGCTAGCGAAGACTGCAAGAAGAAAAGTTAGGTGACTGGAAAACACAATGGCAGATGTAATTCAATGTCCACCAATGCAAAATAAAGCACCCTGGAAGGAATAACGTCAATTAGTCATAGATGCTGTAGGCTACATAAACAGTAAACCCTCAGGAAAAGACCAGGGCATCATTGTGAACAGCATACTGAAAACCTACTTAGAGCTTTTCAGAAGAGATGGCTTTGTTTAGCAGCATTATCTTTGCGATTCACCTTTTCTGTGCAAGCAACAGGGAAAAGTCATTATTATATTAAATAGAAGCTGTGGCTTCTAAACAAACTATTTCCTGATCTTTTCTCCACTAGGCTTTTTTCTAAAAAATTTCCCATCATTGCAACCCATGGTACTGTGCTAATGTAGATGAAGATCCAGGCAGTCGCTGCTATTTTGAGCCCAGATTTACATGACAGGGTGTAAGCAGGGGTTAAAGTATAATTTGGTGGGCCCTGGAACCATCCTAAATTTTT
>ML681963.1:124251961-124413020 GCA_007922195.1 Podocnemis expansa
GGAATAACTGAACCGATCCCCTCATCCCACCCCAGCCACAGGGAATAACTGAACTGATCCCCCCATCTCACCCCAGCCACAGGAAACAAGATATCAGTCCTCCCCATCTCACCCCAGCCATGGTGAAACACTGAATCAATACCCCCCCCCAGCCATGGGGAAACATGAAATCAATACTCCACAGCCCACCCCAACCATGGTGAAACAGGGGCAATACCCCCATCCTGCCCCAGGCATAGGGAAAGACAATCACTACTCCCATCTCAACCCAGCGTGGGAAAATACACACCCAATACTGCAGCACCCCACCCTACCCATGGGAAAACACCCAATCAATATCCCTCCATCCCATCTCATCCCAAACAACACCGAATCAATATTCCCCCATCCCACCCCAGGCATGAAGATAACAGAATCAAAGCACACACAACCCATCTCAGAGGATACACCCCCCGCTACAATGAACAAGGGAACTAAAGAATGTGCTCCACCTAAGCCCCACTCCCTTCTTGCACACACACCCCTCTGCTCTAACTTCAGAAGGGAAGCATCTCTATACCATTCAGAACAGGCGTGGACTCAATCAAAGGATCTATTCTTTGGTTTCAGGCAAGGACCTGACCCATGTGTTGTTCTGTAGAGTGATCTAGAAGGCTGCTGCAAGATGAAACCTGATGGATTTTTAAGTGTTCCTAAATCATTAGGATTGTCTCTCAGAGTAGTTGAAGAAATCAGCTCAATATAATCCATTTTCAGTCATTCTTTCAAATGGTTACTCTATTTGTATTATTAGAATTGTCCTCTTGAAACTGGATTCATTTAGAACTGAAGTGTTTATGTACATCAGTTGAAGCGAATCTTATCTTCTAGCATATTCCCAGTGAAATATAATTTGACTGGTGGCCTGAAAACAGGACTCACAGGTGCACTAGTTTAAATTATCCTGTTTTGGTTGTTCAGGGCTGTCATTTGTCTTAAAGCTTAGAAGTTGTTTGCTTCCTGATACTAGTTTGAACCAAGAAGTAGCTTTAGTGAGTTCATGTAAACTATGATCTCAGTGTTCATTCAAGGGCTCTTGAGCGATTGTTCAGGTGATAAAAATTAACTGTCCTTTTCCTGAATTGATTTTGGTGTTTTATTACAACAGAAGATACATTCTCTCATCTCACGGGACTTTTTTTTTTTTTTTTTTAATCTTAAGGAGCTTGGTGGTTGGTTTGTTGTTGTGTTTTTTTCTCTCTTTTTTCTTTTCAGTGACACAAGGCAGAATAATCACCCTTTAAAATTGGCAGGATGTAAACTGAAAGATTTATTTTTGATTATGTCTTGAGCATTGCTGCCTTAGTTGCTTTTGATTTACATATTTCCCTTTAAGATTCTTAATTAGAAAGCTGAACTCCTGCTGCTTCAGAAAAATATTAAACATTTGATGTTATCTTACCCAAAGTTCCCAGCTTCCTCCCACCCTAGTGGAGAAAACAGTTTCTAGACCTTAAGCCAGTTTAAAAGTTTTTCATTCTATATTTCAGCTTCTGTACAGTATTAAGTCAAGGTTTCACAGGTAGGACAAAAAAGTTAAAATGTAGAGCCCGCTTTTAAAAAGAGTTAAAATAACTAAGAACTGGTCCATATTTGCAGTATACTAAATTGGACCAGCAGTCAGCTACTCATCACTGCACAATAATAATTGTTTATTTAATATTCTCTTATGGAAGTTAGTTCACTTAGACTATTTTATTTCAATTTCAGTCTATCACTTTTAAACAAAGATTTTGCAGTAACTTGATGAATATGAGGTGCCTTTCATAACATGATTTACTGACAAATGCTTGGGTAAACTAAGAAAGCTTAAGCAGTTCAATCAAGAGAATAACACTGGTAGGGGAAAATCTTTCATGTACAATAAATGAAGCAGAATTTTCATATGTTTTATGTGTTATTTGTGTTAAGATCTATTTTCAGTTGTGATAACTTCATTCACTTAACTCTAATTTTAAATGATTACTGCCACTTGTAAGAACTTTAAAATTTACTAGCTTTAATAAAAAATAGGTAGAACAACTCACCAAATAATGAAGATTATGCACATGATTATACACACGAATTTAAGAACCTAAAGAAGTATTTGGTACAAATGAACAATGTTTTGTGTTATGTTACAGGCGCTTGTCTGTCAAAAAGAATTCAAGTGATTTTGTCTTTTCTAGTTTCTCTAGTTTGTATACACTCAGGTATCAGTCACATTCTTGTATCCTAAGTGATCATTTCGAAGAGGCCATCTGCATAAATTACTGTCACTTAGAACTGTGAGTTAATTTAACCATAAATAAAGAGATAGCCTAAAGCACTTTGAATAACAAAAGCTTATGCAATTTCTTGCAGAGGACACCTGACTTTTCATGAAAGTATCATATAGAAAAGATGTCTGGCATTCTATCTGGGGGTATTTTAAAATCAAAGCGTGCTGGGTAAAGTTAAATGTATTTAGCATACATTGCTGCAAGAATATTGGAGCCTTAGTCTTTTCTCATATTTCTTTCCTTAATGAAGAAAACGTGGCTGTATTTCTTATTTTAGCCCATTAATTCTTAAACCATTACTACATGATGAATTTTTAGTATTTGTTGCAAACCTGCTCTATTACATGAAGTAACTACTATGTTAGAAAACTGTTAATTGCATTTAATTCACATTTCTACAATTCAAATATGAATTGTCAGGCAAATGAAAAGCCCATGAAGTGTGGTTTCCCAGTCCTGGAGTAAAATGCCTATGACTGGTAAGAGGGAGGCAGTACCCCTTCAACTGCAGACGGGCCAAATCCAGCTTGATTTACTAATGTGAGTCATAACATTGAGTTAATGGTGAAATGGAGTTAACGGGCTCTGGAGGGAGACACATCAGTTTTCAAGGAAAGATGTTGGCTATGACTTACGACCACAGAGCAAAACTGTGACTGGGCACGGACTTTTCAGGGCAAACATAAACAGGAAATCATCTTAACTGTGTCCTAATGTTTTTCTTATGTAAGCAGGTATTACATCAGCCAACACAAACTAAATTCCTCTCAGGTAGCAGGACATCCTCTCAAGCAAGACAAAACTATTTAAAATGCATAACACTTGTTATTAAATAAGAATGATACGAGTGGCTATGAAGGAAAAATATGTATGCTGGGGGAGAAGGGTTCATGGTTAGCAGTCCTACAGTCTTCATTATGGCAGCTCATCTACAAAAATAAATAAACAAACAAACACACAAACAAACAAATAAATAAATAAAAAAGTGAATGCTGTTTAAAAAGTCTCTCTAACTCTCCACGCTCTGATGTATTTACCCAGTAAATTAGATGCTCACCTAAGCTCTTCAGGCTGTTGAAAACGATGATGTTCAGTGTCTTTATTTGTTATATAATTTGTCTGCTGAGGAAGTAAGAGTGGTCTATTGGTTAGGCTTGGAGCCCGAGACTCATAAATCAAGGTTCAGCTCCCCACTCTTCCCTGAACTTCACGTGTATAATGAATGTGGCATCTCACTTAGGGCCACCTTTTCAAAGTACTTACGCACCTGAAAATGCACTTAGGCACCTAGTGGGATTTGTTCAATGAAAGTTAGGTACCAAGGCACTTTTGAAAAATGCACCTATCTGCATCATTAGACTTTTAAATGCCATTAAAAAGCTGGCCCTTAGCCTTAGTCTCTCTGTGCTTTAATTCCCCATCTCTAAAACAATGCAATAACAGTACTTCCCTAACACAGAGGGGTGCTGCGAAGATAAATGCATTAAAGACTGTGAGATGCTCAGACACTGGTGGTAATGGGAGCTACATCCGTACCTTAGAGAGATAGCAATGCATGTGAAAACCATCTCAAGTGGAGTTATGGGACCTTTGAGACAGACACTGAAAAGCAAGTTTAATTAAAGTCAACAAAAATTTTACAGTTGAGGAGTGGGTGTTGGCTTGCTGCAGAGGAAGTAGGGCAATAGAAAATATGTGCTGATTCTTTCTTTGTGGATTTTTCCTCTACTACATTCCTCTCCCAGTCTTTTCTCACTTCCTAAGTTCAACATCTGATGCGAGGAATATGTTAGCACTGTGTAAGAGCAGTTGTATATTTTGTTAACACAGTGTGTGACTCTGGATTACCAGAGAGTCAGATGTTTTGTAAGATCAGTCAAAAATGTATTATGATTTTGGTTTAGAAGTGTTAACAGTTTAGCACCGAAGATAAGCGGCAAAATGGTCTTCTGTCCACTATAGCCAATGCTGGTTTTCTCAGAGGGGCAAGTTCAGTGGCAAACTATTGTGGTTTGCACGGATGTTACAAATAGGACAATATGTGTATTTTTGGATGACAGACTCTCATTACAGCAGACAGCAATTTTCAGTGTTTTTTTGCTGATACTTTTTGTTGTGTTTGGGTATCTTTTCACCCATCTTCTTGCTGGAATCTAACACACAAGAGACATCCCCAGAGACCAGTTATATGGCAGGACTGGTTTGCCATTGTTCTTTTGCAGATGTGCCTGTCTTTGCACATTTCTGCAGGGTCTTTTCTTGTGGTGTCTTTCACCCTCAGCTTTTCCACAGTTTCGGCTTTCCATGTACTCCTTAATGGAGTGTGTTCTGCAAACATGGAGTGCTTACTGCCTGGTTACCTGTTTGTTGATAATTGTTGAAATATGAATATGAATTGTTTATTCCCAAAGGACTGACTAAAACAGGAAATTCTATGATAAAATTTCAAAGAGTATGTCCAAAGAGACATTATGCATCTACAGCACATTTTGGAGTGGATTCTTCAGTCTTCCTTTAGATAAAAGAGTGAAAGGATCAAGCCCTAGAAACTTACAATAAAAAATTTAAAAAGGTCATTGGATGCTGTTGTGGACCTTTGGAGGATGAGAAGAATGATCAGGAAATGCTTATGCAGATAAGGGAGTTATATAAAAGGGCCAGCCCATTAATCATGGTGAATTTTCATTAACATCACACTGAGTGGAATAATGACAGTAGAAATACTAAGTAAAGCTTCCTGTTTCTTGGCTGTCAGATTGGATTGCACATTTTGAGGATACGCCAATAAGATCATAGGTTATTTTTAATTATGGCCTTTTAAAATGACCATTATATGCTAAAAAGGAATAAACAGTGAACATTGTGGGTTTAGTGACGGACATTAAGAACTCTGTAGGTCATGAACAAAAGCAATGATTTTACACAGTAATGGAAAATCAGACTTTATTACTTAATCAAATTAAAAACAGTTGATTGCAATCAAGAAACCAAGAAACATGGAAATGATCATGATGGGCATTGACGGAATGATGTGAAAGGGTGCAATTTAAATTTATGTCAGTGGAAGCTAAGGGTCCTCTTCATCAATACATCTCTTAACCAAATGCATTTTTAACTCGGTTTGATTCCTCTAGTCAGGATTTAGTTGGCTTAACTGCATAATAAATGATCAACAAAAACTAAAAATCAAAAGCAGCAAAGATACCTGGACCGGTTGGCATTCAGCCAACTACATGAGTACAGAAGCCAAACTTAGGGCTTGTCAAAAGTGGCAAGCCACAGTATAAATCTACAGTGCACTAAATTGTTGCAAACTAACTGGCCGGGTGATCCCTGCTACTGCCAATTAGTACATTTGTAGGTTAATGTGCTGTAGATATACAACTGTTTGTCTAGACAAGCCCTTGCTCAAAGAGAATCTTTTCACCACAGACTGTACATTTTACTGCATAAAATGATGATTAATGTGTTGTGAACTCATCTTAAAACCACATTCACTGTGGGGCCTTGCAATTTTCTGAATAACCTGTAACCCTTTGTATGAAAACTTTTTTTAAAAAAGTGGTGAATTAGGCCTGGGATTTTCAAAGAAACTTTAAAAAGTTGTGTTTCAATGGGAGCTGGAGGATGCACTTGTTTGGGACTTGCTGAAAATCTCAATCTAGATATTTTTTTCAAATATTTCAGTCCTTTTGTCCTTAGTAGGTCTAAGTCCTCACCAAATCTGACATTAACTACCAGTAAAAACTTTTACATCTTTTTTTGGAGAGAGTTAAATCAGAATTCATAAAAGTAGTTTAATTTCTTAAGAGGGGCCTCTCTAACTTTTCATGCTTGGATAACTCCAAAGTGACACATCCGATTGCTCAAACTTTCAAAAAACTAAACGGATCAGTGAAAAATATTAGTTTAAGCAGTTAAGAAATTTCAACCAAAGGGATAAAATTATTTACACATTAAAGAAGAAAAGAAAATAGGTGGCATAACTTTTTCAAAGTACAGTATGTGTATAGTTGCTGTACTTTTATGCATTCTGGGCCAGATATACCTTTTCTCTGCATATTTTGTAGTCATGGACCCCAGGACAAAATAAGCATAAATGCTACTGCTCTGACTAGATAGTATTTTCTACCCATTTTCCATCAGTGTAAATCACTTCACACAATCTAAGTAAATAGCAAACCAGGTTCTCTAACATTACAGCAAATGAACAAAAAAGTTTGCAGCTCAGAGTCCTTTGAATTTCAGGAACCAAAATATTGTTTCAAACTTTTTAAGAGACACTGTTAGTGTAAACATATTTTAAATGGGAGCTGAACACTGTTTTTCTCCTTTGAAAGTCAGGAACAAGTTTTGTGAAGAAAAAGAAACATTTGCTGCTCACCTTTAATCTGAGATGGTGTGTAGTTTTAATTAGTTTTGGTGAACATTTACTGTAAATGGCTAGGCACTTAGAGATTTTCCATT
This sequence comes from Podocnemis expansa, assembly GCA_007922195.1. Taxonomy (NCBI): domain Eukaryota; kingdom Metazoa; phylum Chordata; order Testudines; family Podocnemididae; genus Podocnemis; species Podocnemis expansa. The sequence continues at coordinate 124,258,729 of ML681963.1, forward strand.
GACACTAATAGGGTTAAGTACTCGGGTTATGAGAGAGAGAAAATGCTGCTTTAAATGGATAACTGTAAACTTATGTGCTTTGAGTAAGAAGAAACAAAAGAACACATATCTGCTAAAAGAAGGAGGACTTAAAATATGCTCACCAGCAAAGATTTGGGTACTTCAGGTGCTATCTTACAAAACCAGTGGTACAATGTGAATCAAAATAAAGAAGATGCTGACAATTATTGTATGTTACTATTATATTTGCTATACAAAGGTTGCAATTTAATATAGCAAATGTACGATCAGAGTTGCATTTCCCAGAGTACAGGGTCTGTATTTTAATGAGCATTCTGTGTATGTACAGATGCTTTAGCTATTACTTACAATTCACTTCTATGGAAAATGATGTTGAGAGACAGATGCATCTGATGAAGTGGGTTGGAGCCCACAAAAGCTTATGCCTGAAGATATCAGTTAGTCTGTAAGGTGCCACAGGACTCTCATTGGTTTGCTAGGCAGATGCTTGTTATGATTATGGATTGGATGTATTACAATGGGATTCGGAGGACCTGATCAGATTGGAGCCCAGTTGTGATGGGTTTTATACAAACGTATACGGACAGATCCTCAGCCTTCCTAAAGTCACTTTGCACTGCCAGGGTTGCACAAAGTAATCTTAAAACTGCCCTAGAAGGATCACTTGAGTATGCATCCAAGTTGGGGAATCCTGAACTGGGATAAACCTAGTGTGACTCACCTTACCTCTCTAGACGGGTAGCCATGTTTGTCTGTTGTACGGTATAAATGAGAGTCCTGTAGTACCTTAAAGATGAACAGATTTCTTTGGGCATAAGCTTTCATGGGCTCCAGCCCACTTTGGAGCCCACAAAAGCTTATGCTTGAAAAAATCTGTTTGTCTTTAAGGTGCCACAGGACTCTCATTGATTTTACTCTACCTCTCTAGCATTTCCACCCTCATCTCCTTCCACCAGTTCCAGTGGCTGCCTTGAAATGGTCAGTCTGACTCCTTGCAGGACACAGAGAGAAGGCGTAAAGGCAGTTCCAAGCCACTTTCCTCTTTTTCTTCCCTCACACCTGTGTTGGGTAAGAACTCACAGCTTCTGAGAACTGTGCCCATATTGCTGATTTAGGGGCTTAAAAAATTAACACAAAGTAAATTCTTCATGCTCAGAAAACAGCATAATTGCACAGAATTAACTGTAAAAAGTTGGACCCTCATAAGTGAGCATAGGCAAAATTATTTAATGTAAAAGTGAAAAGCAGAAATTCTTACAAAGGATTTCAAGTGACTTTCTTAAAGTAGAAAGAGAAAGCAGAAGGAACAGGAATGTAAATTCATTCAGTAAATTCACCCTTGCTGTAATCTCAGCACTTCCCAGGAATTATGCCAGACTTGCATAGTTTACAATATGGTCTTTAAATGCACACAATGGTATACTGTACAGTATAGGGTGCTGTTACCTACATTTGAAATTTGCATTGTTTCGGGGGGTTTTTAATACTCTGTGAGAGAAGACAAATGTATCCAGTCTTCCACAGTCTTACTTAAAGCTTCTATTAGTGTATGATGCTAAGCATTCTGATTTGTTAGCAGTGACCTGATAAAAATCCCAGAATAAATCTTGAGAGAATCACTTTATCAAAGCTTTCCCTTTTTATACCCTCCCTTTTTTTATGACTGCATCTGATCCCTGTTTGCATTTATATAGGAAATACTTCATCTAAACTTGTTAAAATCATAACAAAAACTTAAATAAATTTGTTTGCAAAATTAGAGTTGTTCATGACATAAACAACCAAGGCAAAAATACACATGATGTCAAAATGAACCCAAGGTCTTCTCATAAATAGTCAGAACTGGACACTTTTGTACTAGTTTTATTAAGACAGCACATCTTCACAGTTTTTCTCTGCATTTCATACCATAATGTTGTTATAAGGACGTGATATGACACTTGTTTCAATATTGTTTTCTATGCCTCAGTTCCTCCTGCTGTAAAATCAGAATAATGCTTGCCTGTTTCATAGGGTATTGTAGATCTTAGTAACAGAAAGCATACACATAAGACAAATACAATGCTAAACTTTTCCTTTCTCATTCCTTTTTTTATAACCTTTCTATTGCTATTTTTGTTGTTTATATTTTACTACTCATTTTACTCATTCTTTTTGTATTTACTTTAAATTCGTTAAGATCTCCATGAGCTTTTTAAAATTTGCAAAGAAATTAACATAAAGCCAATGTTCCTGCCATGGTGTTATTCAGTGGTCTCCCAAATATGCCTTCTGTAATAAATCTGTTAATCTTAAAGTGCCACACGACACCTTTTTTTTTTCTTTTTTTTTTGCTGGACTAGACTAACATGGCTATCCCTTTGGAACTTAAACTTATGTCTGAAATTAGGCAAGTGAGAAGGCTCATTGCCATAATATTACTCACATGCTTAAAATTAGGAGCTGCATATGAGCCTATATTGTGACCTACCATAGCACAACAGTATGCTGGAAAAATGTGGTGGCAAGGGTTATTTCAAGCAAAGTGGAGGCATATGCCAATGGTCTACATGAAAAAAGATTTGTTTTTCTGAGAGAATAGAACCTCATCTTCTGGTGTCTCTGAAAGCAACCAAGCTTGATTCCTGGAAATACATCCAGAGAAAGTAAATTGCAAATACTATTGTTAATAATGTATCTTAGGAGCCTACAGAAGCATCAGAGGAAATGATATGAGGGACCTACATGTAGGTCATTTATATGTTTTTAATAGTTACTGGAAACCATTCATGTAAGTTTCTGAAGCATTCTTGAAAGTGAGATTAGCCTATCACATACTAAATCAAATTTGAAATTATTTGTCCACTAACATTCAACAACTCAAGGAAGTTTCTTATACTGTCACTGTCAAAGAAAATGATCAATTAGAATAAATAATGGAAAAATTCCAGATGATGGGGAAATTACATAAGAAATGTAAGATATACCAACATGTTCAGGTATCTGTGATTCATTACAGTCCAGTCCCTTTTCATTACTTCGAGGCTCTAATGTTAAATGCCTTTGTGTATTCTGTAGCTTTTAAAAAATGGGCCAAATTCTGTTTTCACCTTTATATACCTGACTCCCACTAAACCCTGAACCACCACAAAGGTAGTGACAACATTGTCTTTCAACAGAATTTACATATTCTTGTTTGAGGGCAGAATTTGCTTTATTACAGTCCCTGAGAAATACTGGTGAGTTTATTTTCTACAGGCAGTCATTTACATTTATAGGCACAAGATCCCGATCATTTACCTAGCTATGTTTATTTCTAATAGATGTATGGGTTAGTAATTCCTTATACAAACTTTTTTGTGAACATGTATTATGATAATAGTGTTGGCATTCTAAATTGTTACATTTTGTGCTAATTTGAGTGACCAAAGCACAAATAACACACCAAAATATTTCCCCCAAAATGGCTTTTTTTTTCTTGAGCAGAATCAAAAGTGTGGGCAGATGACAACATTTACACAACTAATTCCTTGACTGTATCCACAAGTCAGAGCTAATGCCAATTGATTTCAGTTATAAAAACAAAATCTGGGTTGAGGTCCCTTCTACAGTTTTGACCTCCTCCTATATGTAATTGTCCTATTTTTCTTTTTATTGGGCATTGCAAGGTTATTGCTTATGAATGGAAAAGATTAAATTAAATTACAGTTAAATGCAGTTTTATATCATGAAAGCACCACTGACTGGCATACTGAATATAATGCATAATTTTGTGACAGCTCAAATATTGTGGTTTGCCATGACATTCAATAAGTTCTAGGTATTAGATAAGAAAAACTTTTAGCTGGTCTGTATTAGAAACCTTAAGTTAAGGCTTCCATCGTTTCCTTTGAGAGGCTGTTCTATAGCCTAATTGTTCTCGTGGTCAGATAGTCTTTACTGTGCCATTTGGCCTGAATTATTTGTTTTTCATTTTATCCCGTTGTTCCTAGTCATAGCCTGTGTATGTCAGGGGTGTTCTCTTATGTTTTGCTGCCTATGGATCTAAGTGACCGCCCTGGCCCTTGGAGATCTCTGAGGGATACTAGGGATGTCCTAGTCCTGCTTCCTTTTCCCCCCCCTCAGGTTCTGGCACCTTAGTTGGGAAAGGGGGTGACATAGGAGCTATGCATGATTATTCGTCTAAGCAGGGAAAATCCTCAGGGGGCTGGTCTTCATAGTACCTTTGAACCACTGGAGTAGGTCTCGATCCAGCCTTCCTTATTTAATGTTAAATAGCAGCTTTGCTGCAAACCTCAGCCCCTTAGTTGTACTGCTGCAGAAGCAAGCCAGGGTCTGAACTTCAGTTCAGAGTTGCAGTGTGGTTTCTGGGTCCCTGATGCAGGGACAAATTATCTTCACCAGCCTTTTTACTGGATGAAGGTTACCTCTACCTCCACATTGGCATGTTTGCAATGGCCAGCTTCTTTGAATGGGACAGGTAGAGTCAAGGCTGCTGCACATGCTCCACACCATCTGCACAGGAGGAAAATACCAGCTCTAGGAAGGCCACCCAACCTTCCACTGCACTGTGCTGATACCAGCAAAAGAGGTAGCCCAGGTAGCAATTTAAGGCTATACTTCACCCTAATACTCAGGTGGGTAACCAGGGTCATGCCTGCTCTTACTAAGCAATCAGAATCAACTCATAATTGCTTCTCTGATGCTCATTTGTACTTCTAGCCATCTTCTTAGCACCTGAGCATTGTATTTTTGCATTATTTTTGTGTTTTGTGAACACACTTTTTTCCTTTGAAGACTAATGAATGTTGTTGGTCTGCTGTGGTCAAGAACTATCTATAATGTCAGGGATTTTTGCTGTACTTTGGCATTAATTTAAGCTCTTTTATGGCTTTATTTAGACTGAACAGATAGAGGGAGATTATTTTAGTTTAAAGCTTTACTTCCTTTGATGCTGCATTTGTTACAGTGCCTGCTTTCAAATTGATAAGAAAAATAAGTGGGCTTACAAGCCAAAATTCTTCATACACCAAATTATCAGAAAAATAAAAGATAGCATTCTTTGTAAAAACATTTCTGTCGGTCACAATTTACAAAATGTTTTATCACTCAGTTTATTTGGCTACATGTTCATTAGTGTTGACCATAATGCATATATTACAGCAAGTACAGGGGGGTTGTTCTTTTCTAATAAATGAATGAAGTAGAAAAAACATTCCCCATATCAGCTGGTGCTTGGTATGTCTTGAACATTGGCTTTTGTAATCACATCAAATCACTGTGTTTTTAGGTTGTCAATATGTTTAGCAGCATACTGAATACTTAAGCAAGAAGAATAAAGTTTAGCTTTCTTCTCTGACAAGTGGGTTTGCAGATAGGGTTTATAGGATCTGCTTGACATGCTTAAAAGGGAACCAGGAAGACAATGGATATAGCCACAAATGACACATGAAGGTATGCTCTGAGGCAATTTACAGCATCAGAGTACAGGTGGTAGAAAGGGTCAAGGGTGTAAATTCCCATAGAAAAATCTTTTGGATTATTGATGAAAAGCCTACATGGTAGGAAAAAAAAATCCAGCGTTACTAATGAGTCCAGATTTTAGACATGCAAAAAATGAATAGAGTAAAAAAAAAGTTTGAGATGGGATGCAGGATTGATCCCTACCTTGTATTTTTCTAGCATTTTATCTAATTTTGCTTTACACATCCTAAACAATTAGGCTTTCAAGACTTCCCTTGGGAGATTGTTTCTTCAGTATGACAAATCTCCGTTGGAACATTTTTCTGGGTATTTTCTCGAATGCTATCTCACTGCCTGTGTGCCACTCTGGATAACAAACTTTCCAGGCTTAGCGTAGTGTGTTGGTGTGACTCAACCTTCTCTTGGCCATCTCTTACTAAGTGCACATTTCTCTCTTTTAATTTCTCTTTGTAATCAATCACCCTGTCTCTCAGATAATTATGTAGCTGTTTGTTCAACTCTCTCTCATTTGCCAATAATTTTATGATAATATCCTGCCCAGAGGAAACCTTATTGAAGGAGGTTACTACTTCCCTGCTCTATTGCCTTTGTGGAGCACAAATTTGAATTAGCCTTGTTTGCTGACATAGCACATTATAAACTCATGTCAAATAAGCTATTCTTCACCACCTCATATCCATTTTCCAGATTTTATGTGTATCTGTGTTCCTGATTATTTTCTCTACATGCATTAGCTTGTGTTTGTCCAAGCTAAATCTCATTTTATTATTTTCTATCTATGGTTCTAATCTCTGTATGGCTCTTTGTATTATTTCTTTGTCCTCAGTAGTGTCTGCAGCTCCTCCATATTTAGTGTTGTCCAAGAAGTTCCTTATTGCATTGTTGAGTCTTTCTTCCATTCCTGAAGATGACAGATAAGACCAAACCTTATGTCAGTCCCTCATTATCCATCAAAAGACTATTCCTCAGTGATATTCAGTTCTGTTTATCATTACCCTTTATAATCAGTTTTCAATTCATATGAGAGTGTGCCTATCCAATTAATGGTTAAATTATGGTTTCATAAAACAGCATATACAGGTGACCTGTGCCCACTGATAGTTGTGGGGAGGGGCAGAATGAGGGCAGTCGGTTTCAGCAGTGTTACTGAGCATGCTCAGTGCAAGCCAAGCAGCAAATCATGGGGAAAGCAGTATAAATGACCCTGCATGCCTCTCTGACATATGTTGCCTCTGGTAGGCACCTAAATCCTAACAAAGTCAATCCTCAGTTGCTGAAAAGATCTTTTGGAGCCACAGGCAACCTAATGCAAGAGACAGAAGACCTGAGGCTGCTCTAAATTACAGTAGATTCTGAGCAGATTTCTGGCAGGGCCAAGAGAAGGGGTGGAGTAAAAGGTGACTCCCAGCCCTTTTGACTCCTAGCCACCCCAGCTCTGTTCTTGGGCTGAACAGAGGTTGAACAGAAAGTGAGGCCAATGTATTTACCCAATATCAGTTGTTATCTGCATATATATATATAAACAGACTTCCAGAAGTAGTCTTTTTTATAAAGTTAAAAAGTTACAATAAACTACAGCATGTAAATCTCCTTCTCTTTCCCACCATTTGTTTCTTTTTATTTCCATATCTAGCATTCTCTTTTCTTAAGTCTTTTCCAGCCAACTAACTGTTATTTTCAGTCTTTTATTTGTCTGTAAATCTCTGCCTCCAATCACTTCCTCTCTGGAACTGTTCCTGTTTATTTATTCCCATTTCAACACTTCTTCAGTTTCATAATCATTCATTGGTCCTCCTTTTCCCAGCTCTACCCCTCTTTTCTCTCCTTGGGACCTTTCTCCCACACCAGTGCTATGATATTATCATCTAAACTCTCACAATGGGATTGGGGCTGAATGAGATACAAAATAAAGACAATGCCTGCCCCAAAGGGATTTCAGTGTCTAATCTCATGGGGAGGTGCTCTTCCCTTGTCCCACACAGATCAAGTCATAAGAAGAGGCCACTCCTGCTGTAATTCTAAACCCCAAATGAAAAACTGCCTTTCCTGGTCATCTCCTGTGTGCGATGTAAAAGGGAGCTGCACTGCCAGGAGAAAGCGCTAAAAGCAGTTCTGTTCTTCCACCCCCAATTAGCTTTTCAGAGGAAGAGACACTGCTTCATGCCCTGCTGAACAGCTGGTTAGCCTTGGATGCAAGATCTTCATGCTCTGACCCAGATGGTGAGAGTTGTAGGGAAAATCAAGGTCTCCCTAAACCACTGATCAATCCAGCCCTTTATCTGGTCCTTTCACCAAGCTGGATCTAGGACATCTCTGGTTGACTCTCTTCTTAATATGGTCATGCTGACAAACAGCCACTATCTGTACAGTATCCATATACGATTCGCTCTTTCTTCCCGCAGTAAGCAAAACAGATTAGAAAGCTGTATATCTGAAAGCTGTAGGCGACCAACTAAACGTGACATACGAATTAGTAAAGAAACACAACATAAAATATTTCAGCAAGAATAATCAAACCGCATCAGGCAACAAGCAATAAAAACACTCTCTTGACTCCTATGGATATTTCCCAACATTTCAGCGTATCCAAGGCTGTAACAGATGGACCCCCTTTTACCATTCTTACCTTTATTTGGGAGTCCCAGCACCCTGCAATATGACCATATAGAAGCAGAATTTTAGGCTCAGTAGAAAGCAAATACATAAAGCAATTGAGAATTTGAAATATTATACATTCAGAATTATACTGTAGGTATGCTGGATATGTCCTGTGTATCAATTTTGCTCTCTGTTATGTTGACACGGTCAAGGCTGTTTCCCCACTCTGGCACTCTGAGTGCAGAAGGTGGGAGCCTGAAACAGGCCTTAAAAGCCACTGGTCTTAAAGCCAGATCTTACCTCTCCAAGGCCTCCAATTCCTGGCCTTGGAGTGGTATCACTGCCACCATACAAATGGTGAAAAACCTCTTGAAAGACCAGGAAGGCGCACTTGGGAATTCCTTTCTGTGATGTACTTGCAATCACTTTTATTCCTCCCTCAGGAAAGTGACTGAACTCCAGCTGCAATATGAGCTGGAACTGGAACAGGTTCCCTCTAGTAGCTGGCTGTGCAGTCTGAGGCACATGCACACAAACCTCTTGCCCTTCAGGAAACAGACCCAGAGCTTACTTAAAAGGTAAAATCTTTAATCAAAAAGAACAGATAAACACAGAGAGTTGCTTCTCTGGGAATTAACTTAGGTAGTTACAGGGTAGTGGGAGGGGGTACATGTCCTCAGCACAGAGAAATCCAAAAACAAGCCAAAAGCAAAGAAAATACCCTGACTACGTCTAAATAAACATTCCCTGTTCTACTCACACCTGGTCACTAATGAACTTAACTTATCTTTGGTAAGGATGTTGCTGGATTCTTCTTCAGCCCCTCTGGCCTCCTCCTGATCCTCCCAGGAGCTCTGCTACATCCAAACAGGAACAGGCAAGGCTGCTGCTCCAATTAAAAACCTGTGCTTCGTTCCTATTGGCTGTCCTGGGACTCACTGACCACAGTGTTAACCCCTTCCTCCCCAAGGGTTACTACAGATACAACCCTACTAATTCAGTGAGGCTGATACAGAGGTAGATACGACATTAGCCTAGTAGTTGGTGCAGCCCAAAGGGGACTCTATAACAGGATCTGGATTGAGCAGTGACAATGTGACCATAAGTGATAGAATAAAAGATTATTTTTATTAAAAGGGGTAGAATGCTTACATCCCTTTCAGGTACTGGGGACTCCTGGAAATGGTAGCGGGCGGGCTCCATGGCCTTTATCTCTGAGGGCATCTGGTGCAGCTTCCCAGTCCGTCGGTGAAGTCCAGCATGCGTTAGGCTTTCCTACTGTTATATAGCATCACAGAGGAAAAAACGCTACTAACTATAAAATATACACGTCAGCATACAGGCTCTGCTAACAGGCATGACTTGTAAGGATTACAGGATGGTCATTCCGATAAACAGGCAGATATATGTATGTCTTCTGGTTATTAATGCCTGCATAAACAGCAGTAAATTGTGCCAGTATCTGGTTCAGGAAGGTGCCTGGTTCAGGGAAAGGTCACTCCCTGGTCTGAGGAGGCCATTAAAAAAGCAATAAATTGCTCGTGTTTACAGATACGTGCCTTGGTCTGAGTGGAACCATAGGCAAGTGATAAATAGTTCATATTCTGGGCCCATGACTTGGTCTGAGTGGGGGCGCCCCTGTCTTTCACGTACAATCTTCCGCTTATTTTCCCTACATTGGGAAGCAGAGTTCTTTAGCTAACTTTTCCACTGACCTTGGCAAGTCCCTTCACCTCCCTGGGCTGTTGTTTCCCTGTCCACCTTTTACCTACTGATTGTAAGCTCTTTGGGGACAAGAATTGTCTCTCACTATCTGTTTTCAGAGGGCCTAGGACAATGAGGCTCTGATTTGAGTTGGGACCCATAGACTCTAGTGTAGTGCATATAAGAATAATAACTTTTCCCATGTGTCTGCTGGGGAGAAAATGTGATGGTGTAACACATTTTAATTTAGGGAAGAGCAATAATTGAACAATGATTTAGAACTTTGGTGGGATTTAGTTTGGAAATTGGATGCAATTTGCCACTGTGGGCACCAAATAGGACATCAAATCCTATATTTGGGTATTGAAATCAACAGTTAAAACTAGGTACTTGGGGTATCTGTGCTAGAGCCTTAGGTCAACTTAAGGAAGGTTAAGTTGACCTACAGATCCCTGCAGCCATGCTGGGCTTTTATTAAGTCAACTTAAGCTCTTCCTTAAGTCGACTTAATAACACCATTTCTTAATGCTTAAGTTGACCGTATTAAGTCAACTTAAGCAAACGTAGACAGAGAAAGCCCTTAAGTCGACCTAATTGGCCTCCAGGCCCCTTCCCAGAGTTCCTGGCCATCAGGAAGGGTTAACCTGGCACCTGCCAGTGTGAACACTGGCAGTCAACAGGCGTTTTCAATGTGGACTCTCTAAGTTGATTTAACAAGGTCAACTTTAAGTCGACAAAGCCGACCTTCTTAAGTCAAGTTAACAGAGCCTCCAGAGTAGACATACCCTCAAAGAGGTATTTATCTGCCTTTGTATTAATCTGAATGTCCAAATGTGGGATTTGGATATGGAATTTAGATGCCCATGTACTTGTAATGTTTAAAGAACCAGGTAGAATATTTTGTAGAAACCACTCCACCTCACATTCTGGTCTGTTTTTGACTATACAGCAATAAGAATTTGGATTGGCTTTTAGTCAGTCTCTAACTACCCAACACATTTTGTGGATTGCCTCCTATTTTTGAGGTGTATGGGGGTGGGGGTCAAACATCCATTTTATGGTTTTATATACACTTTCTGTATGAACCAATTTTGAAGCAAGTTGCAGCAAAAACTGAAAAGACTGTTTTTCTTCAAAATTGTTCTAGTTGTGAGAATAAGGAGACACAAGGTATGGAATTCTTTAATTTCAGCAAACTACAGCTTGACTCATACCATTTGTGAACTAAATGGACACATACCAATTATTTTGGTCTTGATTTTTTCTTTTTTTCCCCTCTTTAAATTACATATTTGTCTCTATAGTCTACCAAGAAACCTCAACATTCATGTAACAACTGAATAAGTTGTTAAAATGCACCAAGCTTCCCCCGTGTGAAATTCCCAAGAGTTGCAATGTAACTCATTTTCAACAGAGCAAGCTCCTTAATGCACCAGCCTCCTTTCATAAATCTCTGGAAATTTAGAACACGTAGCTCTTCAAGATTCTTTTGTTTAATCGGGCTTAATGACATAATTGTTTTAGATTTATTTTTTATCAAAATGGATAAAATTGTCTCTTTAAAATTTCACAACTTGAGATGAGATAGCAAGTAAGACATTTTCTGCTCTCTTAAATTGCATTTGTCTGGTAATTCAAAGGAGTATTTCCTCTACTTGTCCTTGTCTGAATTTATCCAGTTTTTGTTAGAAATTCAATCATGATGTAACTCTACTTCAGTGGCATCATGTTAGTTTAGACAAAGGCCACTAAATCTGGCCTCTCAACTATTGTACCATTTTCTTTAACTTACTTGGGCTTTTAGACTGGGATTTTCAGAATGTTCATAGGAGTTAAACCACATTATTTTATTAACACTCAATGGATGCTGGACACTAATTCCCTCAAGTGTCTCTGAAAAGCCAGACCTTAAATTATATGAGCTCACAGAAGAACAATAGTTGATGCTTTCTATTAGAGATGTGTTGAAATAACTTGACCAACTACTGCAGTGATCCATGTGAATAGATTCAGGGCATGTATTAAGCACTCTAAGTAGTTATCCTAAAATTGTTACATAAAAATTATCCTAAAATAAATAAATATCATTGGTATTCTGCACCACTACTTTACAGAGGAAGCAAAAAACCCAATACAAGACAGTCACATGGACTTCAGTGGCATAACAGAAATGTAATAAAGCAGAATGAGGTCTGGAAAGTTTCTCTTCTCTAGCTCTTCCAACCATTAATTTCAGTGGAGTTTCATAAGTGTAACTGTGACCAGAATTTGGCATCCAGGTCTATACAAGAGAACCCTCTCACCTCTGTCAGGAACTGTCATGTCACACATTGTACCATGTGTCATGAAGTCCTCCAGATCTGTGGAGTAACCCATCAAGAGAATGGCAAAGGCAAACACTATTTGCAGAAGCCCATTGTTTCTGTCCTGTTTCCCAGATGCTTCCTTCTCTGTGACATTATGACTTCCGAAAGTAAAGGTTCTATGACGTCATTGATGGTTGCTGCTTCAATTCCTCATAAATGCTGACAAAGTCAACAGTTTCTTATGCTGCGTAGTCTCCATGTCTTTGAGGGTGCACTGTGGAACCAGATCATGTAGTGTGTCTGCAAGACATCTACAGGCTCAAGGGAAGCATGTTGTTTGTTTGCATGATAATTTTCAAACAATGAAGCTGAATGCAAGCTAAACTGAGCAAGTGGCATTTTATTAAACCCCATGGACTACTCTGCCCATGTGGCTGAGTCGCGTCGTGCCTAACTCCCCTATTGTTTTCCTGGTGTCCTCTCAATAACAATTCCTTCAGGGAACATGGGTCTTCTATTTCCAGTTCCACTGATTAGGACTTATCATTCAGTTTTACAAACTTCATAATATAGGTGCAGTGATCAAACTCCCCTTTGTATTCAAATTCCTTGAATTCATCTGAAGCAAACTGGAGTCTGTTGTCAGTGAACAGTAGTGTCCAGAATGCCGCATCCTTGGTTTGTCGGCCACTGACTTGCTTCTTGTATCAGGCAAGTCAAGGCATTGACCCTCCTAACATCAGTAGTCAAGTACTGCTTTTCCTTGAGGGTAAATAAGTCTATTCCCACATTCTTCTATGGTTAGATAGGTAGTGCCTGTGGTAGGTCTTTCCGCAGAGGGGGGGATCACATGACCAAGCAGGTGTCACACCTTTCTGTGTTGGGATGCAATTGTGTATAAATTTCCAGCCAGATACACATTCTCCAATCCATCTAAGACAACTTTTAATGCTCAGGTGTCGTGTGTGTTTTTTGAATGCCATCCTTACATCATACGCCAGGGACTGTCCTGGAAATAGGATGCCATCCTGCCCACTCAGCTCATGTTTATTTTGAAAAAAATGGTTCTTCCCTATTGATACTTGGTTTTTGTCTTCTGGCCATCCTGCTAGTATCTTTTAAACTGCCTTTTCTGTACCTTCTTTGACTTCTATCAATTTTGCTGTTGAAAACTTGAAGACAGTGCAGCATGTTAGTGAATTCAATGTCCCGATTTTCTTTCCCAGACTCATTGATGCTGGGTATATGTGCCGTGATCACCTAGAACAATATCTGTTCCCTACTCGTAACACTGGAGGTGCATCAGCATGCATTGCAATATCTTTGGCACACTAAGCGGCTTTGTCATGATTATCTCTAGGGGTTTTCTGTCTGATGTACTATTACCAGGTGGTGACAGTTGGACTGACAGAATCAATCTATTCAAAATACCATTGCCAGAAGCTCTTTCTCTATTTTGGCAAACCCCTGTTAAATCTCTGATAGGGCTCTGTTGGCCTAAGCAATCAGCTGTTCCTGCAAAAGGAGCCACACCTAGTTTTCATTAGTTATTAAGAGATCACATTTTCCTACAGGCTGCATTATGGGCTCATTGTACATTATTAGACATTGCCTGCTCTTTGTAAAGTGTGTGTTCAAGTCCAATTCCCTCTGAGGAATCACACTGCAGGAGGCCCAGCCATGCAGCTGAAATTACACAGGGCATTTCTCTATTAATACTGTTGAATATTCAGAGGTTGTTTTCCTGTCCCAACAGTCTAAACCTGATATGTTCTTGGATTCAAGGAATCAGATGTCACCGCTGCTGTCCAGGGTGCCCTCTCTGTCTTGTGCAAGTCTGGCTAAATCTTTCTGAAACCCTCTGCTCGTGTAGTCACTGCTAAAATGGTTCAACTTACCACATTACTTGCCATGCTGTCTAGCATGAGGCAAGTCTCCTGTACCCGTTCATGCTGTTTCTCACAATTCATGTATCTCATTATGGTTATGGAACCCTGATGGTGCTCTTTTGCTGTTGTTTCACTGCATGTACTTCAGGGGGTGTTGTGCTTCCTATGGCTTTCATCCTCCTCTCTTGAGGCAGCTTTTCCACAGGTTGTGATCTGATATGCTACAGACTATTCTTGCTCCAAATTAGGGAGTCTGTCATGTCCCCAAAATTGCGTGACACAGCCAGTGAGCCACAGGCAATAACACAGGGGTCTAGCCCCTCTCCTTTGGATTGACATAGTGAAAAATCTGTGTAATGGTACAATTTCATTCTGCCTTGGGGAGCAATTGTTCCCCAGCGCTTCTGGGACTGCCCTGAGCCTTGAGGCAAGGGTGAACATCAGAGTTGTGCAGATCTCTCTGTTTTTTTCCCCAGTGAGATAAATAAACAGTGTTCTTTTCCTCCTGTAGTCCTCCTCCTGCAAGGCCAGGTCTGTATACAGCATAAACTCTTCCTTTTACTGGATCTGTCCCTGCACTAGGTGTCATTCTGCAAAATCCAGGGCTCAGGCTAGAGACTATATATTCCATGGCTTATGCTGTCAGTTTCTGCACTGCAGGAAACTCACAACTCAGACCCTGCCACCACCTTTCATTCAGAAAGTCTGATGTTGACTGCAGGAGAGTTGAGCAAGTAGAGCTTTATTCAGCCCTGTGGACTGTTCTGTGCATGTGTCTGACTTGCTTCCAACATAACTCCCCACACTGACTGTTTTCCTGGTGTCCCCAGTAAGAATCCTTCAAGGTAACATGGGCTCTCTCATTTGAGTTCCACAGATCATGATAGAGAGTGGAGCTGCTGCTCCCTTCTGTGAATTTCTCTTAGCCCACCTGTGCCCATTTGGGGTCCGTTGAATGATTGAAAGTGGAGAGTAGTTAAACCCTCATTCTTTAACCAAACACACTTTTTAGCGATCACAATTAGCTTTTCTTTAGAGAAGATGTGATAAGCTATATTTAAGATTTCTCTCCATGGTGATGTCAGTTACCCTCTTCATCTTATGTGTGGCTTTAATGAGTAGAATACTTTCTAAAATGTGTTTTATAAGAAATGAGGCATTCAGCATTTGGCTGAAAACAACATGAAATCCCTCATAGTTAAAGTAAAGATAACACTGAGTTACCTGAATTCTAGGCTCCATTTCATGTTCTCCTTCATGCACCATTTTCTATACCCTTGTTCCAGCTATTCTGTCTATTCTGATTAGAATTTCAGTGTTATTATTATTATTATTTGTTACTATTAATACCCACAGGACCAGTCATGCTTATACTAAGAACTGTTAATGCACACATACAGAAATGGTCCCTGTCCCAAAATGCACACTAAAAATCATATGCCTGAAAAACTCAGTAGTAAATCTTCCCTAACAGCTAAATATAGTAAGACAGTACATGCTGGAAATAAGTCACGAATCCACATTAACATGTATCTTATTAATTACTACTAACTTTCCTCTTCACACAGGAATCAGAATGCTTTAGCTGATTTTGGCACTGAAATTGCAGTCTGTTAAAGAACTTGTCTCTTTTGTTTCAACCTAGCTCTTGCAATTAACATTAATTGCTCTACTGTACCTGTTCTAAAAGTACATAATACGTTAATATGCCTCTGCCAGGAGCTCATAAAACTGAAGAGTAAACTGCTTGTAAAAATTATTCAGAATGAGCAGTCTTGCTTGTGAGAGGGTTTTCTGAGTTAGATAAATACTAAATTTTCAAGGAAAGAGTAAAAACAAACAAATATAATGCCCTTAAAAGTACCACAAATTTCACTGGGAGTAACTTACAAATAAAGACATGGTGCCAAGGGGAAAACTGGGGCCTGTAGATATTAAGACAAAGTCTGCCCACACTGTTAAGCCAACATTGGGAATTGAGTGTTGTCTTTTGAACAAACAGAATGGATAATTCCTAAACAGACGAGCAGAGGCAGATGCGTTCTCAGTATCGTGCCTGTTTATTTAGGGAGCTTTACTCCAGGCATGAGTTCGGAGCCCTCCGCTCTTCTTGGAATAGGCAGAAGACAAACGGGTGATGTCTCTCCTTTCACTTCAGCTGTTTTGTCCACAGTCCATAAGCAGAAGGCCAAACAGTCTTCATCTGGTACAAGAAGAAAGGAGTCCTGTGGCACTATCAAAGATTAACAAATCTATTTACCACATGAGCTTTTGTGGAAGAAAAATTCCACTTTGTTAGATGCTTTAAAGAGGGGGAACTTACCCACTCTGTCATTTTCTCCCATGAAAGCTCATGCGATAAGTAAATTTGTTAGCATTTAAAAGTGCCACAGGACGTCTTATTTGTTTCGCTGAACTAAACTAACATGGCTACCCCTTTGGAACTTGTCTTCCTCTAGTATGAAGAAGATAAGCTATGTAGATGGAGAGCTGGTTGGAAAATGGTGACCATTCATATGATTTCTTTAACGCTCTCATCACAATTGATTTCTTGTACTAAGTTGTGAGCCTTCTGTAAACTGGCTCAAACAGGAAATATTTTCTAGGAAGTTCCTTTGAAATGTCATTGAAAATTTTAGCAATCCTAGCCAGTTCTATTTACCAGACTCACTTTGGCCTCAGCTTAGCATAGCAGTTAGCCATCAGCACATGCTTGCATTCAGGGCTGACTCAAGGGGTTGTTGTGCCTCGAGCCAGCTTTTGGTTTGGCACCCTTGGGGGGGCTGTGGAGCACAGAACCTGGGCTCTGCTCTGGGCTGGCTCACCTCACCCCCCACGGCAAGGAACAGCCAGCACAGGGGTGGAGCTGGCCAGCCCAAGAGGCTGGGCTCTGCTCTCTCACCCCCTTGGGCCAGCCCAGAGGTGGGGTGAGAGAGCGGAGTCTGCCCCATGAGCTGGCCCACTCCGCTCTGGGGGCAAAATGACTGGCTCAGAGAAGGGGCAGGAGCACAGGGTCAGGCTTCCAGGCCAGCCCACCCTGCCTCCTTGTGCCTCTAACCTGTGGTGCCCCAAGCTGGTGCCTCATTGGGTCATGGGTAGAGCCGGCCCTGCTTACATCCTTATGAGTGCACCTACACTTACAAGTTAGGTTGACTTAAGGATGCTTAGGTTGACTTAAACTACTCACTGTCCACAGTGGGCTTTTATAAGATCAACTTAAGCTGTTCCTTAAGTCAACTTAAGGAAAGCTTAAGTTGACTTAATAACACCTCCTTTAAGGTCAGCGTAAGCAGTAAGTGAACCTTATTAAGGCGACCTAAGTGCCCTCCAGATCTCTCTATCAGACCTCCCTCCCAGGGTTCCTGGCACATGAAGGAAGAGCCTACTCTGGCCAACGACAGGGCAGGACTCGCCCCTTGAACACCCTGCTCCCCAGAATTGGCCAGACTTGCCATCAGCAAACATGCCACAGGAAGTCATGGACCTGCTGGCCATTTGTAGGGATGAGGCAGTCATCTCCTGGTTGCGAAGCAGCCACTGCAACAGGGAGGTATATGCCTCCATCTCCTGGAGCACCTGGAGGAGAACCTGTTCCCTTGGGCCCCTGCCCTGGACCTCAGCAGCAGCCCTCCTCCCCAGTGGCCCAGGACATGGGGCAGGTATCTGCAGGCCTGGGACCCCCCCCTGCATGTGGCTGCTACCACCAGCCCCCACCCTGACCCTCCTGCCACCCTCAAACCCCCTCCCCCCCCAACCCCCACAGATCCCACCCCCCCAGTTTCCCCTCAAAATGAAAACCATGTAGTCTGTTATATCATGTCTTGTGATTTTTATTGATATTGGGACAGGGGGGAGATGCATGGTTGGGGGCAGGCATGGGCAAATGCTGGAGGTGAGGTGATGGTTATGGTGACAGGGCCTGGTGGCAAGCCCACCCCTAAGTGTTTCTCACTGATGAAGTGGGCCTTCAGTGCGCCCCCCCCAGATGACCAGTGCTCATTGCTGGGCCTGCTGCGCCCGGGGCAGGGTGTTGTTGGGCTGTTTGTAGTCACTGGTGAGCCACTCAGCCTCAGCCTCCCAGATGTGGTGGACGCTTCCCCCCCCCAAAGTTTGCAGAGGTTGTGGAGGCAACAGCACATGCTGACCATGACTGGGACATTGCACTCACTAAGCTGCAGGCGGGTCAGGAGGGCCCTCCAGTGTGCTGTCAGATGGCTGAAGGCACACTCGACAACTGTGCAGCAGCGATGGAGCCTCTGGTTGAAGAGGTCCCTGCTGGCATCCATTTGGCCCATGTATGGCTTCAGGAACTAGGGCAGCAAGGGGTAGGTGGCATCTCCCAGAATCAGGACAGGCACTTGCACATCCCTGAGGGTGATGGTGTGCTTGGGGAAGAAGGTGCCTTCCTGCATGTGCCTCTACAGGGTGGAATTCTGCAGGATGTCATGCTCCTTCCCTGATCACCCCATGTAGATGTTGCAGAATATCCCATGGTGGTCCACGAGGGCCTGCAGGACCATGGAATAGTATCCTTTCCAGATGACTTAGTCCATAGCCCAGTGGTCTGGGGCTTGGCTGGGGATGTGTGTGGCGTCCACGATGCCTCCGCTGTTGGGGAAACCAAGTCTGGCAAGGAGTTCATGCAGGTTGCCCGGAGTGATGCTAGGAGGACCCAGTTAATTGCTTTGCACACCTGCGTGAGGGCATTCTTCATGGTGGCCTTCCCAATGCTGAAGTGCTGGGCCACGGAGTGGTAGGAGTCCAGATTGCTAGCTTTCACACGGTGATGGCCACTCACTTGTCTGTGGACAGGGCAAGTCGTAGTCAGATGCCCATGTGCTGCAGAAGCAGGGTCAGCTCATGGACCAGCTAGAGAAAAGTCCTTTTGCTAATCTTAAAGTTCTGCAGCCACAGGTCGTCATCCCTGGTGGTGAGGAAGATCCACTCCCACCAGTCGCTGCTGGACTTGTGTGCCCAGGGGCAACAAGGCACAGAGCACACCGTGCAGAGCACAGCAGCTTGCAGGGGCGGCAAGGTGGGAAGCAGGCTGCCGTCTGCCTCTGCATGGTCAGGGTGCTGGAGAAGCCTGTTCTACAGCAGAAGAAGCCCTCCCAGTAGCTGGCAGGCATCATGCAGCTGCCTGGCAAAGCGCAGGAGTCTGGTCCATGACCTGCTCAGACTCCATGTCGCCAGGCACAGTGGGGAAGGTGCTGAGTTCACTTCCTCTTTTAAAGGAGTAGCGGAGGAAGGGGGGACCCTCTCCAGTGCCACATTGGTACACTTCCCACAATGCACCCCTCCTAGGTTGACCTAGCCCTCCAAATTGACTTAAGAGTCCAGTGTAGACTGTCTAAGCTGACTTAAAGAAGTCTGCTTTAAGTTGACTTAAGAGTCCAATACAGACTCTCTAAGTCAATTTAATAAGGTTGACTTAAAGTCGACATAAAGTCAAGTTAATATAGTCGACTTAACTTTGTAAGTGTAAACATGGCCTATAAATTCAAGATGACTGCATGTGTGAAAGTGCACAGAGGTAGGTTTAAGAATAGGTTTCAGGCTAAGCAGATGCATAAGAGCTTAGCTGAACTAGGGTCTTGGTATGCTCCCCATCTCTAGCAAAGGAAGCTGATAGACCTTCCTCTAAATATTACCATAAGGAAGACTATTTTTATCATATTATTGAAGCTTACAAGGTCATAGAACCCATCCAGAAAAAAGGTGAACACACTAAAAGACAAATAAACACTTGCCCTGAAGGAATGAAACAAACTAAAGTAGTTTCAGAATTCCCAGCAATAGAATAACTGTTTATAAACACCAGTGAAATTGTTTGTCACAAAATGCTCTCTTCTAATGCAAATAATTAGACGGAGGAATACAGTTTACCAAATGAATGAAGAGAGGCATGTGGCTGAGAAGACTTATTGTTTTATACGGTGTGAATAATCCAACTGTAAAGCTGGAAGGGAGTATATTTTCCCCTGATATCATAGCTCAGAAGATGGAGGAAGCACTAAATTGCTCTCATGAGTTAATCTCCTGGCCTTTTATCCAACCAAGGCTACTATGGGGTGGCCTCAGACCTCACAGAAGAGACTGCTTTTCACAAAGCTATCTGGGAAATCAAAGCAAACTCTTGTCCATTCTGTAGACATGGAACAGATATCCACAAAATTCCCCTCCAAGTTAATGGTGAGGTATTCTGTAATCTGGTACTCCATAAAACTGATTTTGGAGCATGGATTTTTTTCCCCCAAGTTTAGGCAGACAGCATCCCTTTTTTTCCATTCAGTGGGCTGTTCAAAACATAGCGCATAATAAACTACTCCTTTTTCTTAAGCACAGATGATGAGATACTCCAGTTCCTCTTTTTCCTGGAAGAATAATTTCCACAGATAAACTAGTGATCTAGTTAGATATATTTAATTAAAGACCATTTAAAGTGATTTGAACAACCCTACTTCCTGTTTGTTGCAGACATGAAACATAAAGCAGGACAAAATAACTCCTGAAAAGTAGCAGGGGATGCATATTTGGAATATAGAGATTTTTCCAAACATTAAAAAGCTGTTCCAGTAGAATTTATGCTTTAGGACAAAGAATTGTTCAATTTGTTGGTATAATGTAATTGTTCCTATTGCATACAGATAGACAAGTTTGAACAAATATACAGGGAGATCAGTTAAGGAATATTCAAAGTGTTTTGGCGCTTTTAATTAAGTTAATTATTTTGCTTTTCCCCATTCAATTAATTACCAGATTAACGTGCTCATATCACATGTAGAGCAATCCTTAAACAATACAAGGGATTACTGCAGAGTTTGTTTCAGGAAAGATAACTTGGCAAGTTTGAAACTTGCAAAATTCTGTGTTTAAGGGACTATAGATTTTACACACACACACACACACACACATGCACGCAGAAATCAAGGAGAAAAATAGACCCTTTTTATGGAATCTTTTGAATTGGCTTGTTTGTAGGAAGGATAGGTGTTTTTAGATAAATATTACTGCTGAACTATTCAGCTAGCAGCATACATATCTTTAATGATGCCTGAACTGTTTTAATTACAGAAGCTGATCAGTTATAGTAGATATCTCTTTTGTGTTTCATTTCAGTCTTCCTGAGACCTGCCAAATAATCTTTCACAACTTTCTAATTTACAGTCAGCAATCCCTTTTGACTGCAATATGTGATGACATAACTTCTCAATTATTTCTGCTTTCTTTCTTCCTATGTCTATTGTGTCAGCTGGTAATTTAACTCTGGTGGCAATATGCCTCTTGTCTAGTGGGAAGCATTGACTTTGGATTAATGATTACATGGTGACAACTTCTCAAGAAATAGATTTTATTAGATTAATGATTACATGATGACAACTTCTCAAAAAATAGATTTTATTAGAGTTAACCTATTAACATACACAGTCACAGCCCACCACCCTCATTTAGGAAGTACAGCAGGTATTCCTAAAGGTCGTAAGCAGGACTATACATTAAACAACATTGTCATATATCTATGGATGCTGTTCCATTGAGCCATACTTTATTCCACTAAATAGTAGATATTGCTCTGTGAGTGTTTAATTGGAAAATGCTGCTTTGATGTGAGCTAAGAGGCTCAAGATTATGAATCAGGGGGCACATATTCCATTCCTAACTTTGCCAACTGATTTATTTTGTGACTTTATGCTGCATCTCAATTTCCATTCCACATCTGTGAAATGGAAATGATACCTAACCCACCTGGAATTGCTTTGAGATCTGTGGATGAAAAATGCTATTCAGGTGTTAAATAGTTTCATCACTGTGGTATTTCAGTGACCTAGTTCTCCAAGTTACATGAGAGATTCAGACAGCACAACACTTCAAAAAAATTCTGCAAATATTTATTCAAACTTTTAAACAAAGTCTTTCTCATCATGTGCACTCTTCATGAATGTCAGATTGAGATTTGCTACCAATTTTAAATTTGCACCTCAGATCCTTGCAGAAAGTATGTGCAGAATTTTTAATTCCATTTCTGAGACCATTCACGCCAGATACTTGATTTGCAGAATTATACTTATATAGTCAGGAATGCAAACATTGCTGACTACAACTATGCAAAAATAACTGAAATTTCAGATAATAAATTCCTATAGCAAGCCAAAGAAGAAACAAAATACACACCAGAAAATTCTGAACAGATTTGCATAACAATACATTTGAGAAAATGGCAGTGGGTTCACAGACACTCCACAAGTAGAGAGGGAAATCAATTATATGTTATGAATTATTCTGTCAGTTCTAATGATGGATGTCCTTAAAAACTGCAAGTGTACTACTTTAGGGAGCAATTGTTGTGCATCCCTAGAATGCACAAGCGGTTAATCAATTATAAAACTTTTTTTACTCTAATTTATATTATTCCCAGCTTCTGTTTCATTCACATTTTTCTGCAGAAGAGTCAGACAAAAGAAGTTATCTCCTGAATAAGTAATGTAAACTATTCCCATCGCTCCAGTTCAGGACAACATAGAACATTTCTGGATTCTAGCACTAGTGAGGATTAAAAGCTTTTCTGATGTGAAGGTGGCTAGACTTCAGAGTGCAATTTCTCTTTCACAAGGCTAACATGGTAAGCTCATTTTACATTTTCTTGACATTTGCATCCATTTAGCCTTCATTACGATAAAGGTTTCTTACGGAAATCTCTGCATAGGTGTGGGATCAGTTTTTGTTTTGTTGTTTAATGATGTGTAACATTTTCATGCATTAGAAAGCCAATATGATTAAAGGTGAGGAGAGGAGTAATTTTCAGCACATGCTAAAATACTCTTCAGCAAGCAGCTTTTTTTAAACACACAGATACAGGAAACAACAAAAACAGCCCTGAAGGTGTTTTTTTCTTTTTTTCCTCCCTTTCTCCTAAGAGGGAGGCCATTTTCTGTAGAGATGGCACTTTCAGACTAGCACATGGCAAACAATGACTTCCTTTTGGATACCTCTTGCTGTTACCATTGCATCTAAGAGCCCCAGTCATGGATTGTACTAGGTGTTGTACAACCAAGCAAGATGGCCCACATCCCCAAAGATATGCAATCTGAGTTAATTTTAACCTTTGAGGTTTTAACATGTGATCAGTTTGGTAGTGCTCAAGTTCTTTCTTCCTTAAAGCAAGAGGAGAGCTACTGTAGATTCTCAGAGCTCATCTGGTTGATATTACCTGATATGCAGGGAGTGAGGCAGGTAGGTTTCTTCATTCCCTCCTTTACATCAGGAGGCAGCCAATGATGCATTCAGAATGGGGTAACTGTCTGTGTTGCACAAATAGCCCAAGATCTGATGATTTAGGTTGAAAAAATGCAGGTCAGCAAAGATGGTCATTCAAGCCATCAATGGCACCCCTTGACTTTTGTCAAGTGAGGTCAGCAGGCAAAGATGTGTTTGGTACCAGTCAAAAAACAATCCGTGAACAAGGTTTGTCTCCCGCACAGGAAAGGACCCTCAATTCATATCAGGCACCTTCCTTTTGCACTGAGGAAAGGAGTTCCTAGATCTCTTTCATTTATGTTTCTTTCATTTTTAAAGTATTGAGAAAGATTTGTCAGGACGAGTCAGAGGAATCTTGGTCATACCATCCCTGACATGGTAGGCCTGATCAAAAGATTTTCGGGCTCTGTCCAGTCAACAATCACATTTTCGTTCTCTAAGGAAAGTGGTTGAGTGACTCTCCAAATCGCTTTGCTGTAGGTATTTTGTGATTAAATTGAAGGATTGCTAGGCAGCCTGCCACCAGAATACCCCATGCTAAAGCATACATGGTTCTAGGTATATATGCAGACCCAGGGTGTCTATGTGGTGACTCACAAGGGTAAACTTGCTCTCTGACCATACAGAGCCACATCGGTCCTCCGTCCTGGCTTCTGCTTCAGAGCTTAAGCTTGACTTCCAAAGGGAGAGGTGAATTTGGGATTAGGAAGGGTGGATATATCTATTCTCAATCCACAGAATGGTGTGCCAGCACATTACCTGTCAGTACTTCAGAAAGATTCCACAGATGACCAGCTCCTATAGCATGGCTCTGTGGATGCCACATATTCGGGGGAGTGCAGGGGGGAGGAATGATCAGAGTCTTGTTGAGAGAAAAGCTCGTTCTCTGCTCTGGTCAATGATAGAGCCGGACAACAGGAGGAAGAATCACAAGTTTATTGACACTCAGAGCTACTGAGTGCGGCCGGCCCCGAAGGACCGGTGCTAAAAGACTTTTATACCCAGGTACAACAACTTGATTCAAGGAAATCTAAAAATGGTTAATATATTCAATGTAAACAAGATTAATACATTTATTAGTACCATATAGGGATAGTTTTCATACATATTCATATAAGATAGGAGAATTAGTAAAGAAGGTCAGGCTGGCTCCTCGGAGCCTGGGAATGTAATAAACAAGAGAAATTGTTGATTAATAGGTGACCTCGAGACTGGTGCAGTTTCCCCTAATCTTCTGCTTATAGACTGTTCAAGGATGAGAGCGGCTCTATACTTTTGTTAGTCAGGCTAGAGGTTGAAATAATATTAAGGGAACAGTGCTAAGATGGAGTCACTTATGCTCACAAGTTTGTGGTCTCATACAAATCTCATAACAGTCTTCACTAACTTAATTGTTTGCCCTGCTGGTTTGAAACCTGTAATGTATGATTCCAGAGGCTGTTGTGGTTAGGGAACTCCTACAGGAGCCATGCAATCGGAAAATTTGCTAGCGAAGGCTACGTCTACACTGTAATTAGATACCCACAGCTGACCTGTGCCATCTGACTCCAGCTTATGAGGCTGTTTAGTTGCTGTGTGGATGTTCTGACACAGCTGAAGCCTGAGCTCTGCCACCCTATTGTATCAGAGAGTCCTAGAGCCCTGGCTATAGCCCAAGTTGAACATTTACACCATAATTAAACAGGCAGTTATCTTAAATCCTACAAGCCCAAGTCAGACATGGGTTTCTAATTGCAGTGCAGAAATAACCTAAGGGGCTAATGGGGAAACAGTTAGCCTCCATACAGAAATATCTGGCCTCAAATTAATCTCAGGTGATCTGCAGATTAAGGGACAGAACCTGTTCTGGGGAGAATTTTGTTTCCATTCAGTTGTGGAAATAACCCAAACAGAAGAGATTATGCCCTAATATCTAATTGCAGTGGTGTCCAAAACTATCTTTATTTTATCCCTAATGCACTCCTTCTGCCTCTCTCCTTTTATGTCTGCTAGCTTGTTTTTATAGTGGGATAATGATAAATTATTGTAATAAATTGTTATCCAATTTTGCTCCAGAAAACATCTCTTGAAGAAAGGAATAGAAGTGCTAGAGAATTCTCACCTCTGGAATGACAGCAACAAGAAAATCTTGAAATCTTTGAACCATGGTTCAAATTCTGCCCTCCTTTGAACATGTATCCAAAAGGAGACTTTGGTCCCATATACTACAGAAGTCGGACTGCTGCTAAATAGAAATGCAAACTCTGACAAATGAGGTCTTGTAGATTCCTCTCAGAAATCCAGATTTGCCTTTCCCTTCATAGAAAGCTCACCATGAAACTCCTAATAAATTGGAAAACAAGCAAGGAGTCCTGTGGCACTTTTAAAAACTAACAGATTATTTATCACATGAACTTTTGTGGGAGAAAATCCCACTTCGTTAGACACTTTGAAGATGGAGAATTTACAGAAAGGAAGGAAAATCAATGCAGGGAAGTGTAAGTCAGGATCAGGTCAGACTGTTACAGCAAGTAAAAGCAGCTGTTTAGATTCATACACTGGGGAACAGCATATCGAGGAAGGTGAGGTCAAATCATCTGTTGTAATGACAAAAAAATCCGTAGTCTCTATTTAACCCTGAGTTAACGTGACAAATCTGCATGTGAATTCCAGTTCTGTGTTTCTCTTTGAAGCTTTGATTTGTTTGAGCACAGCTATTAACAAATCACCAATGGAGTAAGCAGGAAGACTGAAGTGTTCCCCTACCCCTCTAGCGCTGTCAGTCTGTCTCTTCACATCTGCAGATGGATATTGTAGTTCTAAAAATGCTTGACAGAGATCCTGAAAGTGCCTGTCTCTGTCTGAGGGATTGGTGCAAATGTAGTTGTACTGTAGGGCTTCTCTGTAGACAATGGATCATATGGTGTGTCTGGGATGAAATCTTGAGGAATGTAGATAACTATGACAATCAGTTGGTTTTCAGTATAGGGTGGTGGTTCTGTGTCCATCACTAATTTGCACTGTGATGTCCAGAAAGTGTCCAGTACCCACCCGCGGAAGTGAAGAAACAGATTGAGGGAGCCAGACAGATTCCCCAAAATCAACTACTACAGGACAAGCCCAAGAAAGAAAACAACAGAACACCACTGGTCGTCACCTACAGCCCCCATGTCAGACCTCTACAGCACATCATCAAGGTTCTACAGCCTAGTCTACAAGGTGATCTCTCTCTCTCTCTCAGGCCTTGGGCAGCAGACCTCTCCTTGCTTACAGACAGCTCCTCAACCTTAAGCAGATATTCACCAGCAACTACAGACCAAACTACAGAAACATTAAAACAGACACATATCCCTGCAACAAACCACATTGCCAACTCTGCCCACATATCTACACAAAAGACACCATCATAGGACCTAATCAATTTAGCTACTTCATCAAGGGCTCATTCACCTGCTCATCCACCAGTGTGATTTCTGCCATCATGTGCCAGAAGTTCTGCCCCCCCCCCATATATTGGACAAACAAGACAGTCTCTGCACAAATGAATAAATGGACACAAGTCTGACATCAGAAATCACAACATTAAAAAACCAATAGGGAAACATTTCAATCTCCCTGCTCACTCTGTTGATGATTTGTTAATAGGTGTGCTTAACGAATGGATAACAAATCAAAGCATCAAAGAGAAACTACAGAACTGGAATTCATATGCAGATTTGATTTGTCACTTCAGAGTTAAATAGGGACTATGGATTTTTTTCTCATTACAAAAGGTGATTTGACCTCACCTTCCTATATATGCTGTTCCTCAGTGTTTGAATCTAAACAACCACTTTGATTTGCTGTTACAGTCTGACCTGATCCTATGACTTACGCTTCCCTGCATTTATTTTCCTCTCATTCTGTAAGCTCGCCTTCTTCAAAGCAGCTCACGAAGTGGGATTTTCTCTCACAAAAGCTCATGCGATAACTTTGTTAGTCTTAAAAGTGCCACAGGCTTCCTTGCTTGTTTTGCTGAACTACACTAACACTGTTACCTCTTTGGAACTAGTAAATTGTAAGTTAGTAGGGATAATGTTTCCCCTTTTTTCTCTTTTCTTATTTTTTAATGATCAAAGTGTTTTCAGTGTTATCAGATCTTTTAAAAAACAGAGTAAAAGAGCTTAAACTGCTATTAATGACCAAATATTAACTGTTTGTCTGGATTGTATTCCCATTTTGATGAATGTTTCCCCACTGCGGAAGATGACTCTTCAGCTATTCTCAATAACAATTGACTCCATTCCAATCGTAAGTATCAACTTAAAGTATCTCAGGTCAAGAAAATTCCTCAGAATTGTTGAGTGACTCACAAGCTGAAGGTCACATTTTCAAATCTAACAAATAATGAATTCTGGATTTCTGTTGAGGGAGAGTACAAAGAACTCAGTGATGAAACTAGGGAAATGCTGGTTCCATTTGCTTCAAGGTATGTCTGTGTGTCTGGGTTTTCAGTGAACACTAAACATTTAAATTTCGACAATGACTTACATCTGGCATTACTGGAGATTAACAAACATTGTCCAAATACACAGTTTGAAACAGGTCCATTCTCTTCTGGTATGTTTGGACATGCCAAGATTTATGAGAAGCCCATATTTGCACATTATAATTTTAAAAATCCAAATTAGAACATATTATATAATAGACAAACTGTCTATAGTTGAATAAAGTAAGAAAAAAAATCTGAACTTTAGTGTCCCTCTTGAATCTAATAGTTTAAATTGTTTTTTTAAAAGTGCATTTGGTTGTGGGGAGACACCACCTTTAAATATCTGTAAAGGAGGCGGAGTGCTAAAACATTTGGGAACCATGGCATTAGGGGTTGAGAAGGCTCCACTTTTCCTGAAAATTGAGTGTGGGGCTTTTTCTTGATGCAGCCTTTGACATTCTTGTCCTCTCACCTGCAAGGACTAGAACGCTGGCATAGCTGACAATCAGGCCCACAGATTAACATAGAGCCACTGTCCTATGGATGTCAAAATCACTATCCCACTCTCCTTACCTCTTCTTCTCATCAGTCTTTTTCTATTTAAAATCAGAGACAGGGCTCTAGCTATAATGCAATTATGGAGTTTGTGTAAAATGCCACTTTGAATTTGACATACAAATTGTTCCATAATCTCAGCTGAAGTCTATTTCTTTCAAATGTGACCAGAATGTAAACTGCAGTGTTGTTGCCTTGAGTCTGCAGACAGCTTAAAAACTAGCTTTGAAAAGCATCAGCCGCTCCCATACATCTCAACAAGGTATTAACTGGGAAGGTTATTGAAGATTCTTTAAACGTCATTCACTGCTAATACTTTTAATAGAAAAATCAAACTAGTGTACTTCTCTATCATTGTTGGGTGCAGATATTGGAAAAGGATTCGAGAGGCAGCTACTTGCTATGAAGAACTGCTTGGGTGATAAATGAGGAACTCTGCCCCTCAGCCTCTGAAACTTAGTCCCTGGAGCGCAGAGAATGGAGGAAAGAGAAGACACTTCCCCATGTGTGCAGAAAAGAACCTCAGCTGCCTCTTGGGTATTTAACAATCAAAACACCTTCCTAGGTACTAAAAATCCCCATTCAGTCCCAGCTTTTGAAACTGCCAAACAGCTTCCAGAGGGCAGTTACTATTACCCTAAAATCAGAAAATTGAACCGTTGAGGGAAGTGTAAATATATTAAATTTTATATAAAATGAATAAAAACAAGGGATGCTTTTCTGATTGTAATGTACTATGCTTTCTTCAGAAGGGTTTAGCATTGTGAATACCTCATAATTTTGACATATTACATTCCAAGGCAGTGGTCCCCAACTCATGGCCCACAGAGGCTTTCAAAGTGACCTGCAGCTCCCCACCTGCTGGCTGCAGAAGGCAGCCGTTGTCTATGGGCCAAAGCAGAGCATGTTTCTGCAGGGCTAGAAGACCAGTGCAGGCTCCTTGTGCAGCCAAGAGGATGGGAGCTCAGTGATTTCCACTCCTTGGCTGTAGCAGGGAGCATAGCAATGTGTTCCATCTGGGTCCAGAAGTGCTGGGCTTCCTGCTGGAGCCAGTGGAAGAGACGTACTGGTCTTCCATCCTCATCTGCAGAAGGGAGCCACTGCCTAGGAATCCAGATGGAGTACAAGGGGCTACAAAACACACGTGGTTCCCCTGCTGCTGCCACAGGGATCGGAGATCAGCAAGGCGGCAGTCCCCTTGCCGAACTCCTTCTTTTGGGTTGCAAGGAAAGTGGGCTGCTGGTGGGTACTGATGGCCCTTCAGGGTTGTAAAAATGATATCTCTGGCCCGTGAACCAAAAATGTTGGGAATCACTGTTCCAGGGGATGGGTCTCTGTTTTAGTAACCAAGACTAAAGTATGATCACCCTGAGATTTACCAGAGGTGGAGACATCTGATCTTTGATGCTTCTCAGAATTCTTAGCTATAATAAATTATGATGATGTTATTGTATAAATACTCTCCATGATACTCTTGTGAAATGCAAAAGATGTTTATGATTATGCTTGTCGTACAGAGGAGACTGTGATAAGTGGGTTAAGTGACTTACTCAACACCACAAAGAATGGTGATGTTAGAGCTCAGATCAGAGCTCATGAGGTTTTTGGCTCATAGCTTTGTGATCATTAGATTATTAGACCATCTTCCCTTCTGTCTTCTGCTAAAGATTTCTTCTCCAAACTAATGCTTAGAAATTGCTGGCCATTTACTAACCCACTTTTCTAGCTTGTCTCTCTTGCCTCCCATGCCTTCTAGTCATCTGAATTAGACCCAAATTCCTACCCTTTCAGTGACACAGTCAGTAAATTTGAAGTTCCTTTTACATTTTTCTTTTAGTCATCATTTCCAGCTTTTCTCTTAGTCTCTCTGAGTTGAGAGCGACAACAGGAAAGAGAGATCAGCTTCACAATGTCATGTAGGTGCTGGCTTATTTGGATAAGTTCACACTGCAGCTGGTAGTGAGCTTTCTCACCTGTGCAGAGGGACTCATGCTAGCTTGTCTTGGGCCAGCATGCCAAATATAGCAGTGTAGCTGTTCTAACTCCAGCAGAGACTCAGATTAGCCATTCAAACCCAGACCCAGAGGGTAAGGTGGGCTTGAGAGCCTGCCTACCGCGAAGCAGATGGAACATCTGTGTTTTCAGGGTCTTGATTTTAAGGAGAGAACACATTCACACATCAGCTGAGATATGAAATTGGATCCCTGATCAGTCCCTATTTCCCAGGGGCAAGGCCGGCCCAAGGTATTTTGGCACCTTAGATGCCCCATATCCTGGGTTGGGCCAGATGGTGCCCCACCCCCAAGCCTTGCCAGGTGGCAGGCAGGTGCTGTGTGGCCTGCCGGGCCAAATCACATTGGCAGTGCTGCTGCTCCCGCAGCCAGGACTGGCTCCCCTCCTGTGGCCCAATGCCGCTGCCGCCACCGCTCCCCTGACCAGGGCCAAATGTCAGCAGTGGTGCCCCTTCGCAGCCAAGGCCTTGCTCCACCCCAGGGCCTAGCTCCTACTACTGTGGAGCAGGGCAGGATGGACTTGCTGACTCCAGCCCAGCCTTGTGGTGCCCTAAGATGCCTCTATGGATGAACCAGCCCTGCCCATGGGAAAGGTACGCGGGCAAAGAGTCTCAAACATAGGAGTGGTCACTGTCACCTTAGCAAAATGCAAGGGGATGGCTTCAAGATAGCAAGTGGCAAGGTGCACCACTATGAGTATGTACTAGTTTCCCAAAGAGCTCTTTTCTGAAGACCCCACTATGTCCATGTTCACTATTCTCTGAAGTGGGGTTTCCACAAATGAAATTGTGACTAAGGGAATTTTTGGAGCATTCTTAGTTGCCACATACAATACTCAGGACAGGAAAAGCAATACTCCCTTACCTTCTGGGACATGGTGCACACCAAGCCAGAAGAACTGAGCCAGAGTCTTCACATAGATTATCATGTACCCGCTGGATTACAACCTGTCAATGTCACGGGGTGCACAATTCATGACTTGCCTGGCACCTCCTCCTGTACATCCTGGCACTTAGATCATGAGGTCAACGCTCTTTCCCATGGCTGAATGCTGTCACTCCATCTCACTCTAGTCTGTGGCCCTCTCTTGCTCTAGAAACTGCAGCATCTTTTCTGTGACTTGGCCCTCCAGCTAGATCACCATTTTTGACTCACCATTTCTGTGTATATGAAAGACTTTCCTGAACAGTCCTAGACAGTCTTCCCTTTCACTGGCAGGTTCACTCCCTCAGTGGCTGGTAGGGGAACCCAAGTTTGCTTTTTTCTCCAAGTTCCAATCCAGGGCTTCTCAGCCAGAGGCACTGGGCTTTCCTCTCCCAGGTCTCAGTGTCCTTACTCTGGACTGCTTTCTACAACTCCTGATTCCCCTCTTTGCTTCATATTTATGAACTCCAAACCCTCCTCTCTCTTCTCAGGGAGTGAGTGCAGTCTGTACATCGCTGCAGACTCCAAATGTTCCTCCCTCTTCCTAGGAAGAGACTGCTCTTTGCCAGGACCATCCCTATCTGTTGCCAGCTTCTTCACTTTATAGGCTCCACCTGTTCCTTCTTAGCTGAGCCTACTTACAATCAATGGCTCTTCCTCCAGTTAGCTGGCCTATTTTGCCACATTAACTCCTTCCAGTCCTTTGTGCAATGGATACTCCATCATAGCGTACCAGTAGGTGAGTGCTTATTACCACCAACCGCGAGTTCCATTCCACGTGAAATGGTCAGGACAAAGTGGGGGGAATTGTTTCTTTCACTCGGGGTCCACAAACTCCCTATCCACACATATTGTCTCTTTGTAGGCCATGTATACAGTGGAAGCAAATCACTCTCAGCTGATCACCTCACCAATTAGGGCAGCTTGCATCACCATTTGGCTACCTGTCAACTCTGCAAGCCCCACTATTTTGTTTCTTGGACTCACAGTGTATCAACTTGGTAGGAAACTTCTAGCCCTCAAGAGTTTCAGGCTGGTTGTTGCATCACCAGGTGTTTATCTGGGGAATACCTCATCCAGTCTTGGCCACATGTCTCACCAATGTCTCCCCACCTCCATGCAGATAGCTTGGGTTGCTGAGGTGCGTTTCACATTGTGCCCAGGGTTTAGCAGGTGCTGGTAGGCATCCAGCAACCCTGGTTGCCTTCATTGACAAGCTGCACACGTCTGACCTGTAGTCATGAAGAAAATCCTCCATCAACTGCACCGTGTCCAATAACAACTCAAGGCAATGCCATAGCACCCATTCTCAGCCCCTTACCGGAAACCTGGATACACACTGCACCGTTACAACCAACTGTACAATGTGGGTCCCTGAGTGCTCCTCCAGGCAAAGCCACTGTCAGCAGTGCTCTTTAAATTGTTGCATCACCCAAGGCTGTGCCCGTAGGGGTATGTACCAGCTTTAAGGCACTGCTGATGTGTCTTTTTGCTGACATCTGGGCAATCTTAAACAGTGGCCCAGTTGTAGTCTCTAGCCTACTCTGGATCAAAGTTATGGTAGGCCAGCTGTGCCTGTCCCATCAGGCAGGGTAGTAAAACTAATGCCTAGTGCCCCAGAAACCACTGAGAGACCAGCACCATTCTGTTAAAAGTGGTGAGGAGTGCTCCAGATTGTCATCAGGACCCATCTCAGTTAACTTCATCAGCATGGGTGATGGAGACCGTCTGGTGTATAGGTCCCTGTGAGCTCTTCCTAGGCAGAAGCCAGAGGTCTTAACTGTTAAAAAAAACTCTCTGGATTTCCTGTTGCTGGAACACAATTTCCTTTAGCAGCCAGTGCAGCTCTGCTGCTTGGGTTTGCCACTGCAACAGCTGCTGTTGGAAATCTTGTTGCTGGTTGGCTTGCTGTTGTTGCCAAGCTGCTGTCCTCTTACACCAGTGCTCAGGGCCACACTTAGGAGACACTCCCTCTGAAAGAACTGGTACAGAACCTATTTCTGTCTCAGGACCTTGTATCAGGCATAGGGCTTTATGGCCACATTCTCCACCAGAGTAGCAGTGATTGGGGCTTGGACAGTCATTTGTGGTGTCAGTCTGTCCCCAGACAAGAGGGGGGAAAAGGGAAGAAAGTGCTGGCCACTGCTTCAGGCTGGGCTCGCCTTAGTACTGGAAATCATTAGTAGTCCCTGGCAGCTACTCCTTAGGGGCAAACTTCCCTCCTCTGTGGCAAGTTTCACCTTTTTAGTATCACCATCTTCAGGTGTGTTTAAATGGCATTGCCTGAGCAGGAATGCTTATTAGCCTGTTTGTCAACAGGATGAGGGGTATACCCTATCACATAGCCATAAAACCCAGTAAATCAAGTTCAAAGGGGGAAAAAAATCTCAAATTTTTCTCAATGTATCTTCACCCTTCTTTTCATGAAAAAAATCAACACCCAATTTAAACTTTATATGAAAATTGCAAAAGGATAATCATTACTATTGATTCTTTTTAATGATTCCTTTTATTATGAGAAATGTATTGCTTAACTGGACTGTGCTACGTGCTGAAGTAGAAATCCAGATTTGCTAAGCTCCAACCATTTAAGGCATAGTTTGCTTAGCTGTCTATGTTTCATTAATGTAAAACGTGTGCTATGCTTGTTTTAAACATTTTTTTCTATTTTCTTTCATGAATCCTTAAGATAGTTCTAATGCCTCAAAGCACGTCATGGTATAATATGCTTGGGATGAGAACTGGAATGTAAAATTGATTAAAATGTGATTATAAGCAAAACTGAAACTGAATTATCAAATTTCATTTTTCAACAGATAGAAAAAAGCCATACTGGTGAAAAATAAAGATTTTTTTTTAAAATTCTTCCCATTTTAATAATTTACAGGAATTGTAACAATGATATGGAATACATTATATGCAAAATAATCTTTGTAATAAATAGCAAAAAACAAAATGATAATTTTGAATTTCTGACTGTATATACACAAAGGATTTATATTCCACTGCAAAACATTACTCGGATTACATTTTGGTATTTAAGGCCCCAATTCATCAAAGCATGGCTTCAGTCCATCATTTTTAGCAAAACATTTAACTGTATATTTAACTCTAAAGATGTGCTTATGTCCCATTTAAATCAACATACGCAGCTGAATTACAGCCTAAATGCAGTCTACACCAAAGTCCGTCTGAAGGATAAAAACACTAAGACAAAGCTGAGAAAATAGATTTACCAGGTAAACCCACGATGGTAGACTGACTGATATAACTATTTTAATAATCTAAAAGCTAAACTAAATAAATTAGTTTAGGTACAAAATCACAGTGACCTTATTGACCTCTGGTTTACACTACATGGGTAAGTTGACACAAGGCAGCTTAATTTCACTTTTGCTGACATAACTTTCCTATTATGCCAACTTAATAAGAACACATCACCAAGCAGCATACAGTCAAGGTCTATATTGTTAGATCCATGTGTTACCTACACTGACTGCTAGTGGCCCCCAGGAGGTGTTCCACAATGTCCCACCCTGACCAATCTGGTCATCGTTGTGAATTCCATTGCCCAGCAGCCAGCTAGCCAAGGAACCATCCCAACTCTATAAAGCCCAGCAAATTTTTGAAATTTCATTTCCCAGTTGCGTGGCGTGGAGAGCACACTTCACAACTCTCTAGCATGCCTAGCAACTACCCAGCTAGCCAGACTGGCTACAAGCTGCAGACACACTGCTTCCTGGAGTACACAGGAGGAGTTGGCTCACTGGAGTATGAGAAGAAGAGTCTGTGCAGGCATAGTTTTCACCCAGCCATAGAAACATTGACATCTCTGAGATCTTACTCGAGGCATGGACGAGGGATGAGAAGTTATGTCACATAAAAGCCAGGAATGTATGACAGGAACACAAGAAAATGAAGGAAGCTAATAATTGCTCTGCTGTGGAGCCACAGACCTCCCTATTTTACAAAGAGCTGCATGCGATCCTCAGTGGAGCCCACCAACAGCCCTAAATGCTCCATGGATACTTATGAGGAGCCTGAGTCAGAGGCCCCTCGTGTGAACTGTGAAGAGGAGATCTAGGCAAAAGCAGAGGATGGGGGACAGGCAACCAGGAGAATTCATCTGCAAGCCAGGAGATACTTTGACTCCAGTACAATCCAGCTAGCATGGGTGAGCCTGATGCAGGGGAAGGATCCTCTAGTAAGTATGCTGTTTGTTTTGAAATTAAATTAAAGTAATGAAACTCCCAAAACAACTGGACATATGTGTTGGTTTACTCTCTTTTACTTATGATAGAAGAGGTAGTGAAGCATCCAATAGAGGTAGAGTTACTATTTGCCTCTCAGCCCCTCTAGAATTTGGCAGGGGAGGATGGGGCACAGAATGCTTTGTTTATGTGCAGCAGGATATCCTGTGAATCCTCCATGGATATTTCACCGAAACTTCCCTGCAAGCCGTCTGCAATCCTCTGCTGAAGGTTTCTGGTGAGGGCCGCCTTATTCTTACTCCATGGTAGGACACCTTCCCATAGCTTGTAGCAGGGAACCATTGCAGTACACATGCTAGCAGTATATGCTCCTGGAGACTACTCTGATGCCTTCATGGGCTGTTCCTCTTCCACTTCCATTACCAACAGAAATAAGATATTAGCTAATCACCCAACTGTGGAAAATTGTGCCAGTGTTCAACTTAATTGTCCTGTACACATATCCTTATGCCCTAAGCTACCCTCATTTCCCAATTCACCTTCTGCCCCAGGGCTGCACTCACCGTGGAGAAGTGAGCATTTGTGTTTACCGCTTGTGCGGCTCAAGGGAGATACGTATGCCATTTATTTCCCCGCCACAGTTTGGGAGCCCCATTGTTGCAAAACCATCAACTATATCTTGCATGCTGCCCAGAGTCACAGTCCTTCATAGAAGAAGGTGATTAATGGCCTTGGAAACTTGCATCACAACACCCCTGGTGGTGGATTTCTGAACTCCAAATTGATTAGTGATTGACTGGTTGTAATCTGGGGTGGCAAGTTTCCACAGTGTGTTCGTCATTCATTTCTCCACCATCGGCACAGATCTCATTTTGGTGTCACTGAGTTGGAGGGCGGGGGCAAACTCGACACACAGATCCAGGAATAAAACTTTGCACATTCAGAAGTTCTGCAGCTGGTATGTGTCCTCTCTAACTTGCATAACTATGTGATCCCACCAGTCAGTGCTTGTTTCTTGGGCCCAGAACCAGCACTCTACCATCTGAAGCTGCTCTGTGAACACCATCAATAACTTTGAACTGTTTCTTTTCTGTGTTCCACAACAATTTAGCTTCTACAAATCATATTGTTTCTCACTGCTCCTCTTGTTGCTCTGCAAATATTGCAGGTTCAGGCAGCCCATGTTTGCAACCCTCATCACAATAGTTCAGAGTCATGATTATGCAGGATCCATACTTCTGTCACAGATGGGGGACAGCAAGGAGGAATGTGCAGGTGATTCTGAAAAGAGGTGCAAAACAGGGGATGCAGATGAAATTATGTGACGGAGGACAGAGCATTATGAGAAGTAAAAGCCAGTCATTCCTGCTGTCAAGGCTGTTTCCCCACTCTGGTAGTCTGAGTGCAGAAGGTGGGGGCCCACAACAGGCCTGAAAAGCCACTGGCCTTAAAGCTTGCTCTTAAAACTCTCCAAGGCCTCCAGTTCCTGGCCTTCGAGTGGTATCGCTGCCACCACCCAAATGCAAAAACCTCTTGAAACCCAGGAAGGCGCACTTGGGAATTCCTTCCTGTGAGGTATCCTCAATCACTTTTATTCCTCTCTCTGGAGAGTGACTGAACCATAGCTGGAATAGCAGCTGAAACTGGAACAGAATCCCTTCTACTAGCTGGCTGTGCAGTCTGAGGCACATGCACACAAACCTCCTGCTTTTCAGGACACAGAACCAGAGTTTACCTAAAAGGTAAAATCTTTAATTAAAAAGAACAGATAAAAAAGGCAGAGAGTTGCTTCTCTGGGATTTAACTTAGGTAGTTACAGGGTAGTGGGGGGGGGGGTCGGTACATGTGCTCAGCACAGAGACATCCAAAAACAAGCCAAAAACAAAGAAAATACCCTGACCACATCTAAGTACACATTCCATGTTCTACCCATGCCTGGTTAGTAACAAACTTACTTATCTTTGGTAAGGATGTTACTGGATTCTTCTTCAGGCCTCTCTGGCTTCCTCCTGATCCTCCCAGGAGCTCTGCTGCATCTAAACAGGAACAGGCAAGGCTGCAGTTCCTATTCAAAAACCTGTGCTTCATTCCTATTGGCTGTCCTGGGACTCACTGACCAGAATGTTAACCCCTTCCTCCCCAAGGGTTACTACACCTGTGGAATTCATTTTGGCCCCATGAGACATTGAAAAACTTTCTAAAAGCTCCCTGCACTACATGGTGACTAGTTGCACAGTGTGATGACTACACACGATGCACTGCTCTTTGCATGGATACAAGTGCTCCTAATAAGGACAAGCACCATTGATACTAGGAGTGTCATGCAAACATGCACAAGTGATGTAATAACTGCAGTGGCTGTATGCTGACGTAACTTAAAGTTTAGTTTAAGTTTACATACATCCTACCTGCCCCCCTCATGGGTGGAACCAAAACAGCTATGCCTACCTCACTGGAAACTGAAGTACAGGACAGGAAGTATAAATAGAGAGCCCAACACAGCACTGCTGGAGGACAAGGACATCTCTCCACTACCAATGGAGCTGGAACCCAAGCACCACAGCCTCAAGACTGACGAGGAACTGCTGGAGGTGGGGCTGCAACCAGCTGTCTACCCAAGGAGACCAGTGACAACCCCAAAAGCTTGGTACCCTACGATTAAGCCCACAGAAAGCAGATGAAAGCCTGTGTTATGACCTGGCATTCCATCAGTGTGCTTCAGATGGGACCCCACTGATGCTGGAATCTCCCCACTGGTTGAACCTCTCACCACTGTTAGGGCCCTGGGATGGGACACAGTGCAACTGGATGGGCCATTGTTCTGCTGCCCACACCAGCAACCCCTCACGGGAGGTGGCACCTACCCCACTGTTGGCCAGGAGGCCTGCTTGCGCACCCCAGCCCTGTTTCAATGTCTGCGGTCATAAACTATTTATTTGCCAGGCCCCCTGCCTGAGGGGCCCGAGCCCAAATATTGCTTGCCAGCTCTGCTTCCCTGCCTGAAAGCTAGGGGCAATAGACTTTCCAGCTCTTCCCCGTGCTAAAGTACCAGAGATGATACAATGTGCACTTGACTAGCCTTGCCTGAGTACTAGGGTCCTGAGACAGCTAATTTCTCATATTTGATTCTATCGCTTTAGGTGTAATTGTAAAGGGACATGGCTTTCCTCCCAGAAAAACAGGGAGGACTGGCCCCAATGACCTACAGGTCTTCATATAGCAAACCTACATCTGATCAGCTATGAGGAGAGTGTGAATGACCTACAATCTTTATCAAAAAATCACTATCATTTTCAATTCTACTGATTGGGTTACATTTTCAAGTGTATTTTGGTATTAGTAAGGGCTTGAAATTTACTTCTAAGAAAGTAAGCAAGCAAGGTAAGAGTCTTCTCTTCATTTTCAGTTGCCAAAGTTAGGGAAGGTCTGAACATCATGGGCTTACAAATGCCACTTCTATTCATATGCATAAAAGAGCAGTGTAGAGACCTCATGTTCAGTTCTTCCCAAACTGTTTTCTATGCTTGAATTTTCTTTGTTTTTCACATTTTAAGATGTCTCATTTCTTTAGCTGTTTTCCTTATCTTGTTCATTTGCATCTTTTAGTCTGTCTCTTTTCACATCTGTTTAGCATTTCTCTCTTTGGAAAAGAGAAAATGAAATACAAAAGACAAGAGCTCCAAAATTGCCTTCCAAAATCACAATCTGTACAAACAAGCCTTCAACATACTTCTTCTCCTCTATAGCAAGAAGCAGGAAGGGGAAAAAAGAGCTTTCTGCTATAAATTCACTCTTGGCCCCCCACCCCAAGGATAGCATCATTCTGCAATACCTTATCAAAAAAGTCTCAAAGGTTTCCATTTTCACTCAGTCTTCAAAGATTTTCCACACATTTACAAACACTTTTGTAGATAAAAATATTACTGATTCCTAACGTGAGCAGATGACCTCATTCAGCTGAAGTCTCATAAAAGCAAAGGAATAAACTAGGATTTCTGCAGAAAGGAAGGTTATCAGACTGAGAGAAAGAGCAACGGAGGGAATCTGAGCAGATCAGTGGATCTGCTGATCTTACCAGAGAATCATAAAAAAATAGAGCTGAAAAAAAAAAACCAAACAGCCCCTCTTGGGCTCTTCCAGGTCACCCCCTGTGTTCAGTATAGTTCTAGACAGTGTTCAGTGTTGTCTAGTTTAAAAATGGCCCAATCAATATGGCACCCATTGCATTTTTAATTCATCTCTTGAAGGTAGTATTTTATCATAAATGCATCAGTTTTTATCAAATGTACCTGTATTCCCATGTCTCTTATTTACGTGTCTAACTGTCCCATCCTCACTAGTTTCTCTCTCTTTTAGATTCAGATTGTAGATATAACCCTGTGCAAGGAGTTGCATAGAGGCAAATCCTACCCTGTTTCCTTCTCCCTCCTAGAGGGAAGTAATTTACAGTTTGCCCATACCCACCCCATTCCCGCTCTCTGCTCTGGAACAGTGCTTTCCTCTGGCCAGTGAGTACAGGGGTTATTTCCCATCAGTTTGCTCCAGGGAAGGAAGAAACTGGTGAGAAGACCTGTCTAGCCTTATGCTCTTGGACGCAAGGTCTGAGGAGACCAGATAAAGGATCCTTACCTACTTTGCTCACAGACATAATCTGAATCAGAATGCATGTTTAAACTTGTCATGTTATTAGATTATTATCATCTTTCCTTCCCTATCAGGTCTTTTGTGATCGCTTAGTTCTTACAATTATCATACCTGCCTCATTTATATTTTTCTAATAAGTCAGTATCTTCAGTTCCCTTAATCACTTATTCATTTTTGTCTCCCTTAAACTTTTTCCAGGGTCTCGCTTCCTTTCTCTTTAGTGTTGAGGTGTCTGCAACTGGATGTAGTATTTCAGGAAGCCTGGGATAATTTTACTGGGGTCTCTCTCTCCCTCTCTCTCTCTCTCTCTCTCTCTCTCACACACACACACACACACACACACACACACACACACACACACACAGTATGTTGAAGAGAAAGGACTTTTCCTGCTCCCAGGGCAGTCAGCCTGAAGTGTGTCATTGATTTCAGTGATGGAAGGCCAGGTTCCTTGAAGAATATGCACAAAAATCCCTTATGGAGGCTGGTTTGTGCCTGGAAGTATGATGGGCATCTAAATTCTTTTAGATCAGAATGGTTATGTCTACACTCATAAGGTTAGTTTGAATTAACTCAGTTTGAGCTAATGAAATGAAACTAATAATAAGTAGTTAGAATTTGGTTAATTCGAACTAACATGGCCCCACTAGGAAAACTAATTCAAAATAGCATGTCCATGGACAGGACTTGCTAGTTTGAATTAAAAGAAGGGCACAAAGGGAGGTGTGGCAACATGGCCCCCAAGAAGGGCCATGCACCCGCCCAATCACCTGCCAGGCTCCAGCCCTCTGAGCCCATCACAAGGAAATGCATACCCTGCCCAGCTCTAGCCGCTGTGCCACTAAAGCTGGGCAGGGGATGCTTTTCCCTACCCTGGGTTCTGAAGGCTAGAACTTGGCAGGGGATGTTTTCCCCTGGCTGGGCTCTGTGGGTCCAGGGCAGCCCCCACCCAGCTTGGACAATGCTGGCCTGGAGAGGGCAGAAGGGATTCCCCTCGCCCAGCTTCAGCTGCACTGGCCAGGCTGCAAGGAAGGAACCCCCATGCCCGGCTGGAGGCGCACTGGCCAGGCTGTGGGGAAGGGACCCCCGTGAGCAGCTGGAATCGCGCAGGTCAGGCACAGGGAACACAGTCCCGCACCCAGCTCTTGCCCAACTGCTGGGGAAGACAGCTCTGCATCTTTCTCCGGCCCCGCTGCTGGGGCGGAGGAGAGAGGGATCCCTGATGCCGGCTCCTGGTTTTCTTGTCAGACACAGGGCTGTGTTCCCCACACCTGGCAAGAAAGCCTGGAGCCAGCAGTGGGGGTCCCTCTCTCCCACACAGGCAGCAGGGCAGGAGCTGGGCTCAGGGCTGTGTTCCCTGCAACTGGCAAGAAAGCCCAGAACTGGCAGTGGGGGGACTCTTTCCCCAGCCCAGCAGCGTGGCTGGAGCAGGGCATGGGGCTGTGTTCCCCGCACCCAACAAGAAAGGCCAGAGCCAGCGATAGGCGTCCCTCTCTCCCCCACCCTGGCAGCAGGGCAGGAGCTGGGAGTGGCGCTGTGTTCCCTGTGCCTGGCAAGAAAGCCCCGGCAGCCAGGCAAGAGCCAGACACGGGGTATTTTCCCAGCAAGAAAACCCAGAGGTGGTGACAGGGTCCCTCTCCCCCACCTCAGCAGCGAGGCTGGAGCAGAGACAGGGTCTCTCCCAGTGCCCAGGCAGCGTGGCTCCAGCTGGGCGTGGGGTCTCCAGCCCTGCCTGCCCAAGGGACTGGGTCCCCATGGCCCAGCCAGATTGGCAGGGTGGGGCAACACCTTTGGGGCTGCTTGCCTCAGGCACTGGCTGGCACGCTCTTCTTTCCAGGGTACCATGCACCCTGGGAGAAAGGTCAAAGCACCTTAATTCGAACTAATGGCTAATTCAAATTAATGCATCTCCATTGGTTTAGTTCAATCTAATGAGTTCAAACTAAGCC
Organism: Podocnemis expansa; assembly: GCA_007922195.1. Lineage (NCBI taxonomy): Eukaryota > Metazoa > Chordata > Testudines > Podocnemididae > Podocnemis > Podocnemis expansa. The sequence goes on from ML681963.1 coordinate 124,300,710, forward strand.
TTAGTTCAAACTTAAGGGAGGTTTTATAAGTTTGAACTAGGCTTTCCTTAGTTCGAACTAAGGCAACTCCTTAGTTTGAACTAATGAAAGCTAGTGCAGACATGCACTAATTTAGTTTGAATTAAGCCTCCTTAATTTGAACTCAATTGTAAGTATAGACATACCCAACATGTTTTAAATCAAGCAAGAAATGTGTATAGGTGGCGCCTGAATTTTGTTATTATACTTACTTGTTCCAGGGATATCTAATTTCTTAATGTTATTAAACATTGTTGCTTATGGTGAAATCCCAGCATTATCTGCAGCCATGGTGACCTAATCAGATTCTCAAGGGGCATAAAATCTAGTGACTCTGCTCTGCCCGTGCCCAAGTGGACTATAATGTCAGGGAATGACAGAGCCTGTGCATTCCCAACTTCATCTCTTAATCAGTTAAGGAAACTGAATGAACTAATGGTTGGATCTAAGATAGGGACCTCCCGGCAGACAGTGCTGAACTGAAACTGTGAATGCGGTGTCTCTCTGGCTAACAAACCCTATGCCAACTAAGGATGTTGGGCAGACAAAGAAATCCCTCCCAAACCCCCTCCAGTGGTCCCTTTTCTGTGGCTCATGAGGGTATGGAATAGCTAGGTAGCTTGAGAGGTGACATTTTATTTCTCTTCTGACCCTATCCTCTTTATTTAGATCAGTGGCTAACACGAACCCCTTTCCTGCATGCCCAATGCAGGGAGAAAGGGGACAGAGTTTTGTGGAAAGCTATTTGGGTATGGGGAGCACACTTGCTGTGGAGGAGATCTGCTAGTTCCCACAACAGAATGAGCATTAAACCTCTCTCCTTCCACAGCTATACTGGGCGTAGTTGACCAGGCACAGCAGTGTGTCTGTGGTAAGAAAAGGACTGACGTGTGGCTTATTACTATGAAAGCAGGGACAGGATTTGGCCCTTCCACCCTGTTATGTCAAAGTATGGTCCTATTCTGTTGGAAAAATTAAAATGAATTAACCATGATTTGAAAACCTAGATTAAAATTTGGTGATTTACAGAAGATGTCAATCTGCAGGAATAGAGAAATGTGAGATTAAAATGCAGAAAAATCCTCCTGAAGAATACAGCACAGTTCTAGCTCCCTACTGTTACGGACCAGGAAGTACTGCATGCAAGATTATTAGGCACATGTGGAGACTGCAAATAAATGGATGCAGCTTTAAGAAGCTGTGTCTAGTTTGCAATCATTTTCCAAATGCAGAAGGTATGAAAATAAAGATGTAGTTCTCCTGCATGATTCCAAAGAATGAGATGGCCTATGAGTTATTGAGTTATATTTTTCTGCACTGTCTGGCTGGATGCAAACAGAGGGAAGCATAATGACCTATGTTGCAGTCTATATTAATGGAGAGAGGACCCTTCTTTCAACATTCAGGCTGGTGCATGTTGGTATTTTGAACACAGAGCCTAGAGCTGTTTGAAAAGTGGAATTAAATTTAAAAACAGGCTTCTGGGGAGTTGGTTGTGGAGTTTCAGTTCATCTCATTATAGAGAAACCCTAATGATGATATTCTGACTTGGCTACGTCAAGATTTTGAAATCTGTCACATTCCCCACTTTTCCTGGGGCCAGAATGTGCTTTTTAGATGCATAGACTCTGAGGCCAGAAGGCACCATTGTGATCATCTAGGCCAAGGGTCAGTAACCCAAAAGATAAGAGGAGCCATTTTTTAAAAATTCCTTCAGTAACCAAGTATTTTGAGACCTGCAATGGGGGCAGTGTCTTGGTGGGAGGTAGGGGGATTTGGGCCAGGGCATCTACTGCAGTCTTTCCTGGCTGCGGGGGCGGGGAGTAGCCAGGAACCAGGAGCAGGCTCCCCAGTGATGCTGGGGAGCCTGAGCCTGGCACGGGCCACCCACAGGGTCCCTTGATAATAGTGGTGAGCCCAGATCCAGGAGTAGGCCACCCACTGGGTCCCTAGGGGATAGTCAATATGGAGGAGGATCAGGATAGCATACAGGATGAAATTCAACAATGGGAAGTGCAAGGTCATACACTTAGGGACAAAACAGGAATGTTTCTTATAAGTTGGGAATGCATCAGCTGGAAGTGACGGGGGAGGAGAAGGACCTGGGCGTACTGGTTGATCACAGAATGACAATGAGTAGCCAATGCGATGTGGCAGTGAGAAAAGCTAATGCAATCCTGGGGTTCATCAGAAGGGGTCTTTCCTGTGGAGATAGGGAGGTGTTAGTACCGTTATACAAGGCGCTGGTGCTACCTCACTTGGAGTATTGTGTACAGTTCTGGTCACCCATGTTTCAGAAAGATGAAGTCAAACTGGAACAGGTGCAAAGAAGGGCTACAAGGATGATTCGTGGAATGGCAAATCTTCCCTATGAGAGACGAATTAAAGAGCTTGGTTTGTTTAGTCTTCTCAAAAGAAGGCTGAGAGGAGATATGATTGCTCTTTATAAATACATTAGAGGGATAAATACAAGGGAGGGAGAGGAATTATTTGAACACAGCGCCAGTGTGGACACAAGAACAAATGGATACAAACTGTCCTGCAGAAAATTTAGGCTTGAAATTAGACGCAGATTCCTAACCATCAGAGGAGTGAAGTTCTGGAATAGTCTACCAAGGGAATTGGTGGGGGCAAAAACCTTAGGTGGCTTCAAAACCAAGCTTGAGAAGTTTATGGAGGGAATGATATGATGGACAGTGTAGCTTGGCTATTGTCTGTCTTTTACTACTGGTGATGGGTATGATAGGGACGTGGGAAGAGGCATATGATCGAGTGGCTTCTGAGTTATTACAGAGAAGTTCTTCTTGACTGGCTGTTGTGGACTTGCCATCATGCTCAGGGTTTAACTGATCACCACATTTGGGGTTGGGAAGGAATTTTCCCCCAGGACAGATTGGCTTGGGTGCTGGGGGTTTTTTGCCTTCCTCTGTAGCATTGGGCATGGCTCACTTGCTGGTTGATTCTCTGTATTAAAGTCTTTAAATCATGATTTGAGGACTTTAATTGCTCAGTTATGGGTTTGATGTTCATCATAGGAGTGGGTCGGTGAGGTTTTGTGGCCTGCACTGTGCAGGAGGTCAGACTAGATGATCATATTGGTCCCTTCTGACCTTAGAGTCTATGAGTCTATGAGCTGTATGTGGAGGCCCCTAATCTAGGCTGACCTCGTCTATAATGCAGGATGCTTGAACTGAACATGGCTGCACCAAGAGAGGGAAGAATAAAAGAAGTCTTTTCCTCTGTTATCCACATCTCCACTGTACACAACTCAGGCACAATAGCAATTCTTGCATTCAGGAGATTTCTCCCTTCTAGAACTCCCAAGAGCTCAGATCACCCCAAAGAGGGTACAAAAGAGGTGTGATATTAGGTTACAGGCACCAGGCCCCACCGTCTAAAGGAATGGTACCATATTCAAACTCTCCTTGCATGCTGATGAGCTGATGGAGCTTTTCCTTTTGAAGTACTATCCAATTCAGTGCCTTTCCACGCTAATCAAAGCTGAACCTGTGTGCAAATCCACAGTCCAGTTTCCTGTGCTTGGAAGTGCTCTAATTTGCAGTTGCAGTTTGGGTCCATCTCCAGTATTAATAGCACATACATCTTGCAGTAATTCCTCTGAAAGCTGAGCTAATTGAAAAAACTGGCTTCTGATGTCCTGAATCTCATCACAGTTCAGGAACTCACTTGCACTACATGGCTACAATCTTTGCAGTACCCACCAGAAGGATCCTTTCTGCTTTCATCAAAAAGCAGAATGAACCACTGACATCAGGCAGAAAAACTAAAGCACTTTGGAATACAGAGAAACAGCTCACAGTCTCAGTCATTTAAGGAGCCATGAAAAGCTGTGGCCTCCACATGGTAGGTGCCTATCATGGTGGCAACCCTGAGACCTACTGGTGGACACCTGCGGTGAGGGCAGCTGTCAAAGCCAAGAAGGAAGCTTCTGAGAAATGCCTGTGAATCAGACTCCTGATATGACAGAGATACCAGTTGGCTAGCAGCGCTGCAACTGTGGTGGTCATTGAAATGAGAGCTGAGCCTAGGAGGAGTTTGGAAAAACCCTGGAGAATGACTACAGGATGCTCTCAAAAGTGTTCTCCAAACTATTCATCACCTGCAGAGGGGTTGGTGGGATGTTGCCAAGGCTTTTCTCAGCTAGAGTGATGAAACACTGACCCCAACACCATGCGGTGGTGGAAGGAGCACCTTGAGAAATAACTGAAGCTGGTGAACATGTCCTTTCAGGAAGCAGTGCTAGAAACCCCTGGTGGGATCAGATCTGTTTCTGTTGATGAGGTCATTGGGGCAGCAAAGTGTCTCCACAGATGTAAGGCAGTCAGGGTGGACAAGATTTGCCCAAAAATACTGAGGTCACTGTACAAAGTCATGATGTTGTGGTTAATGTGTCTCTTCAATGTCACACAGAAGGCAGGTATAGTAGACTGGAGGGTGTGTTCCAACTACCAAGCATGGAGCAGCTAGGATGAGAATCAGTACCTCCAAACTGAGGTCATGTTTCTTTCTTGGAAGAAAGTGGCATGTTCTTTCCAAGGGAAGGGGGGAGCAGCTGCCCTTAGGAGAAGTGTTTAAGTACCTAGGGGTCTTGTTCACTAGTGATGGTAAGTGGGAGCATGAGATTGACTAGCTGATTAGTGGACTGGCAGCAATACTAATTAACGTGGGCACTGTACCAGTCTGTTGTGATGACGTTGGAGCAGTATGCAACCAGCACGTGCATATGGGGGTGACTATAGCCAGCTGCTTTGGGTCAAGGAAGAGATCCAGTTATTTAGCAAGCAAAAACATGCATCAGTATTAGTCCATATCTACTAAATGCATGATGCCAAGCACCTGGTAGCAAGTATAACCTAATGATTAGAGCAGGAAATGGAATCAGGACTCTTGGGTTTTGTTTCTCCACTGACTCACCTTAGCAAGTCACTTAACTTCTGTGTTTTTCAGCTTATTTGAGTATAAATGAATTACCCATCCACTCTCAGGTGTCTTGTGATGCTTTTTTTATTGCATGCGTGTAAAACACTTCAAAATCTTCAGATGAACAGCACTACATAAGTGCAAAGTGTTATTATAGTTCTAACTTCTCTTGATTTTTGATTCTTTAGTGACTCTGCTCTACCAGACTTAGGGGATTGCTGCTTTTAAAAGGTTGTTCTCATCTTTAGCTGTAAACTCTTTGGGGGAGGGGAGTTTCTTTCTCACAAATTTGTACAAAGCACGCAGTGCAATGGGGATATGGTCTCTGGACACTACCACAATACCATTAATAATAACACTATAATATTTGTCTTGTCTTCATTCAATGGTGAAAAACAGACTGTGGACTTGCATGACCTTGGCTCAGTTCTTTTCTTAAGTTAGCATTCAACACTCACATTTTTAAGCTGGACAATTCCTGAGCACTTGCCTACACTTACAGTGCAGTGAAGACACCACCTATAACAAATAGGGCAGCTTCTTTTATCAGTGCAGATACACTGGTGGTAGCTATGTTGATGGGAGGAGCCCTCCTGTGGACATACTGCTGGGTCAGAATAACTACTGACAAAAGTTTGTAGTGTAGGCCAGGACTGAGTGAGACTGGCTTTTGCAACAAATTGCAGAGAATCAGCCTACACAGCCTCTGGTGGTGGTTGTAGCTTATGGGTGTTCTCTTTGAGAGACACAGAGTACTCACTTTTAAGGTTGGCTCAAGTTTATTTCACCTAAACTGTCACACACAGTTACCTAAGTGACTCTTATTTGGAACTGTCTGACTAAATTTCATGCAGCTATTTGAAAACTTTACTTTAGCAGTAAGCTGGAGAGATGAGACTACAGTGACATTTAGTACTTTTACACAGTGGGAAAAATTGCAGTGAAAAGATTGTTTGCAGCACTGAAATAGAGTCCCTACTAATTGTTCTCAGGGCTTGGTAAATTGTGTAACCCATAGAGAAACTCATTTAGAAAATGCCATTACCATCAAAACTGATATTTCAGTCAGTCATTTTCCCAAAGTACAGCTGAAAAAACAGAACAACAACAAAAAAAAAACCCTCCAACTAATACCTATATGATAGGATAATGCTGGGGACTATGAAAGCAACAATCCATCTACACTTTTGCTGAGGCTCAGAAGGATAGACTGACTACAGGGGTTTCACGGAGAAGCACAAAAAGTTAGATACTTGACCTTGTACAGGTAGTTTTACTATAGTTAAAGGGTGAGCAAGGGGATGGAAGATGACCATCTAAAAACATCTGAAGTGTGCCTATGCACAAAGTAGAGAAAGAGGCTTAAGTGGAATTAAAATACTGAATATTTATGTTGAATTTTGGGGAAAATATCATGACAGGTATTATAAATTATATATACTAAACTGTGGAATATTCTCTGCAAGGCAAGTGAAGGAGGCATTTGAAATTGAACTGGAAAAGGCTACAGAAAATGGGGGAAAACCCTGCATTGGCAGTAAGATGACTGGACGACTGAATAGGCACCTTCCATCTCTGGTTTGATCCCATATTCCATCAGATATCCTCTCCAACTTTAGGAGGGAAAAGAACACAAGCACGACTTCTACATTACCTCAGTACGGGTTACCAACAGCAAGGGCTGTTGAATCTCACCATGGGGTGTTTTCTATGGCAAAGACTGTACATTACAGCTTAACATCTGTGACATGAGAACTGAGGCATAAAACACATATTGAAAGGCAACAGAGCATTAAAAAGGTCTCTATAGGTAAGATGGAAGACCCTCGTTGAAGAGTCTAAATATTATATATTTCCCTTATGGCTATGCCAGGAAAACCACAGCAATGTGTGTTCCCACTATGCAATGATGTTGTAGCTGTGGTGGTTTTAGGATACTAAAGTGACAAGGTGGGCAAGGTAATATCTTTTATTGGACCAACTTCCTGAGTCAGATAGAGAAACTCTCTCAAATGTGGCACTTGTTCCCAAAATAGAATGGAGAGGTTACGATGATGAACATCACCTTAAATGCTTTTTCATGCTTTCTTGTAATATTAATGAAGGCCACAAGACACACAGCTTGTGCCCAATGTTAATAACACATTTCAAAACTATAATTCATTGTTATTATTTTATTTATGCACAGCAAAATTTAATGAAAGTTCATTTTTCTGGGAAAAATTAAGGAAAAATATTTTGATCTGTTTCTCTAACCTGAATGTATCAGTTACCGGTGCTTAATTTTTGCAACCCAGTAGAAGCAATGCGCAAAAGAAGATGAGTTCCATATTGCGTCTCTCTTTGGATGTGCAGAGAGCTGTAGCCCAATAGGGGAAAAATATGACGTCTCTATATTTTTCTTCTTTGCAGATATCTCAGTAAGCTTGCTGTCCTTAGTTGTCACAGCCTGTGGACTTGCTCTCTTTGGTGTGTCTCTGTTTGTTTCCTGGAAGCTTTGCTGGATCCCATGGCGAGAACGTGGCCTGCCCTTTGGAAACAAAGACAACAAGCAGGAATCAATGAACTATACAGACACAGAGACCAATGACCATGAATACAGTGAGGATTACCTGGGGCAGCCCACTTCCTACCCAGAGTCTTCCCTGAAGATTAGCCACACCTCCCCTGATATTCCATTAGATGCTAAGGCAGGGACCAAGGAGAATTGTGTGCACAATGTCCGAATGCATCGCCAAATCACAGAACCAACCTCTTCTGCTCGGTCAGTAGCTGTAATTTCTTGCTAATGATAATGTTTATGAATGGAGATGAGCCAAAGAGAATTACACTCTATTAGCCAGTGAAGAGCCTGACTAGAAATGTATATTTTACCTGCCGCCTTCTTTTACTTTAATGGTTATAGAAAATTATTTGTATGTTGTGGTGTGCTGGATGATAATGGCTTTAAGATTAGAAAGGTACTTCCACAATGGCAATCCATTTTCTTCCAATGTTAACAACTACTGCACCACCTGTGTCTCCCCTTTATAAGCTGACAACACAGCCAGGATGGTTATTGTAGAACAAGAGAACAGCCTACACAGAATCTTGTAAATCATGTTCATTTGTGCTTATCAAAGCTGAGGGCTCTGCAAAGATTTCAACCACCATCACAACAGAAAAGTAGGGCAGGCTAATGAAACACTTGTGGGAGTTAGAAATAGGATTAAAGGTGATAGGTTTTAGCCACAGCCTTGACTGGAGGGTGGGGGGAAATTGACTGAGGAAGATTAGCTGAGGGCAGAGAACCAGAGTGCCAGCATATGAGAGGGAGGGGGGATTGTGAGAGTGCATAGGGGCAGGTGATAAAAGGATTAGTCTGCATGCAGCCAGAAAAAGGATCAGAATATGAACAGCCAATTAGCAGATTTCTGAGCCAATGAATATGTACTAGAACTGGAGAAAGTACAGCACTCACCCCTGCTCCAGCATAACCTCTTCTGGCCATCTGACTTCATGGGGTTTGGCAAAGACTCTTGTTTGCAGGCTGTATTAATATAAGGTGTAACAGCTGCTAATTTCTGACAGAGGCAGGTTTAGCTGTGAGAAAAGTTGGCCTAGATGAACAGAAGGCCAGGAAACACTAGAGCAGGGGTGGCCAAACCTATGGAACTCAAGAGCCACACAAGTTGATTATTAAACCTTCAAGAGCTGCATTGAGGCATATAACCACATACTTTTACCCACTCCAAAATTACTAAACTTAAAATTCATTGCACATTTTAATTTTATCATAAAAACAGGGCAAATATTGATCCTACTAATGTCAGATTCTAATAATTACTTAAGATCACCATGAAAACTAGGCCTATACAGTAAAAACTTAGCTGTCACTGGATGGGGAACACTACAGGCATGAAAAAACTTGGCTTAGATGAACAGAAGGCCAGGAAACAGAGCAAAAAGTGCATGCTGCATGGACATTCTTTGTTATCTTTTTTCTATGAGATATAGATTAGTGTAGGAGTGGCTCTGACTTCAGAGCCTGTTCTAGGAGTCTGGAGAGGGTATTGCCATGACTATGGACACTGGACACCATATTGCACACCCAGCAACCTGCAAGGTCGATTTCAGACTGGGGAAGTGTAATCAAGACCTGTAATACAACGCTTATGTTTTGTTTTCAAACCCCTGTAAAAGTAGTTTGCCACATGCTGTATGGTTCCCTAACAATATGAATTAGATGTTGGATGTGAAAAGGACCCTCACATTTGCTGTCAGAGAGCCATATCTATGCTGGTTAACATGCAACATCACTGAAGTCAACAATATTACACATGGCTGTAGCACTGCTGAGTGTCTAATCCAGGTTTGTCCAACCTGCAGCCCAGGGGCTGAACTCTGGCCCACCAAGGGCTTTCATCTGGCCTGCGGAGTGCTGCTGAAAGAGCCTGGGAGCTAGGGCTGGCTGGGGCCCTTGTCAACTTCCCACCCTGCACAAAGCTGCAGGGAGGTGTGGCCTGGCCAGAGAGCTGTTCAGGGCCTGGATTTCCTTGAGCAGTGCTTGGCAGGGAGTGAAGAGAGCGGAGTTGGCGGAGTCCCTGTTAGGAAGCAGCTGAGTCCTGCCACCCAGGTGCTCTGTTCCCCTCCACCTCACCCTTCTTCCCTCCTCTCCTCTGCCATGTTCCCCTATGCTGCCTTACTCCCCATGCTCTACCTTGCCCCCCTCACAGAGGCACCCTGCCCCCCTTGTCCTCTGTAAACAGTGCAAGCAAAAGAAATGCCAAATATCACACTAATTATTATTTTATTAAAGTTTATTAATAAGATTGATTTGTATGTCTTACCTATCAAAAGTTTTCTCACCGCCCCCCCCCCATGACAGAGAGAAGAATTGCAGTGGGGCCTCTCACCCAAAAAGGTTGGACACCGCTGGTAATCCCACAGGCTGTGTCTACACTTGGAATTTAGTTCAAATTAATGAGGATTACTTCGAACTAAATTTGCGCATGGCCACACTGGCTTTCATTACTTTAAAGTTCACAACTCTTTAGTTCAAAGTAATGAACCCTTACTCTGAAATTATAAAACCTCCCTTAATTTCAAAGTAACAGTTAATTCAAATTTATTAGTTCAAATTAGCCCAATGGAGCCACATTAATTCACACTAGCTGCTAGTTGAAATTAACATGACTTGATCTTCTCCATGCCAGGGTGCCTTCCTATGGATTGGGAGGGGGCATGGCCCTTCTTGGGTGCCATGTTGCCACACCTCCCATGGTACCCCCTTCCACTAGCCAAGTCCTGTGCATGGACATGCTAGCTCAATTTGGGTTTTTAGTGGGGCCATGTTACTTCAAATTAACTTACTTCATATTAACCATTACTAGTTCGATTTAATTAGTTTGAAGTAAGTTAACCCAAAGTAACATTCTCAGTGCAGACATAGCAATAGTGTCAGTTTATGAGTAGCAAAATGGAGGAGTGTGAGAAGCAAGAGCAGAATAGCAAAAGGGAGCAAGAGAGGGGTTACTCAGAGCTAATGGAGTGGTCCTGGATGAGTAGAATAGAAAATATAACACACACAAGAAAAAGAAAGGCAGTGAAATTTACCCAGCTAATAGAATGCCTCTTGTTGGTCCTAGATAAAAGACAGTTTAAGACGGGGTAGTGGCAGGAGACTGAATCCTCCAGGGAAAAGTAAAAAGAAGAAACTGAGGAATTAATGTTACCATTGTTATCTCCAAAATTTTAGTTCATCTTTTGTTCCATTGGTGAAACATTGTCACACTTGTCAATTTTGGAGATAAACCCTGAGTGGGGTACAAGAAAAAAATCATCCTCATTTTGATTCATGTGTGCAGTTTCATTCCTTACTGCAGTATGCCTTTTTTCTTTGAACCTCTGTGACAAGGGGAACCCAGATATGCAAGCTTGCAAGAGATTGTCTGTGAGGCAGTACGGTCTAGGGAGTACAGAAGTGAGAATCAGAACATCAGGGTTCTAGTTTTGCTGTGTGACCTTCAAGTTTCCATTCTTTACTTTCCTCCCCTGTACAATGTGGATCATATACTAACCCACAAACTAGCAGCAACCTATCTCTCTCTATTGCAGCATCTCTATGATCTGTAAGCTAAGGGTTAAGTTGTAATTCCTTATGCATAACACAATATCTTGTCGTAGACATTAGTGCTTCACAACAACAGAATTATTCTTTTATTGTGCAGTAAGAGAGACAAATTAGATGGGTTATGTGAGAGAACGCTTGGTTTTGCCACATACTTTTAAGAAATGAATTATAACAGCAGAGGAGGTAATGCTGATTACATTCACATAAATAGTTTTTGCTAAGATTTTCCCAGGTGTTCCTTTTTATGTTCCTCACATTTTGTTTCTACAATATGTTGCATGATTGCTGTACAGTAATTGGGGGGGGGAGGGGAATGTAAAATCCAATTTGTTTGAGATTAAGGTTTTACCGTATCCAGTTTTCATATCCCACTGCCATATAAGGACTACAAATTTGATTTCTGCAATCTTCTTGTGGAGTGGAAATTTCAATTACAATAACCAAGTGAATCCAGATAATAGATCTCACTGGAGTGAAACTAAAAGTAACTTTCTTTCCTAGGGGCAATGAAACAAAAGTACTTCAGTCTAAGTACTACAGTGCTTAGCAGAAGTGAGAGGCAAACAGACTTGATAGTAATAGGCAGCAAAATCATTTAAATTAGAATAAGCAGCTTGTGAACCAAGTAGTAGCTAAATAAATAAAACAAACAGATGATGGGAAATATCTTCTCCCGTCAGTTCCTGTGAAATATGTGCAAGTTCAATTTAAGCTATTAGTTTTGGGACCAATTCTTTTCTCAGTTACATATGTGTTACATCCTTATATTTCATGGGATTTGGCTCAATATTTATTGTCATTTGAAGATGGCAAGTGTCAAGTATTAGTAAGTATTATGCTTATTACACCTAGTGGGACAAATTCATACCGTGTGTACTTGAGTCCACTGACCTCTGTGGATTTACACCAAGCAGGAATTTCAACCATTTCATTTATGGGCTACATATGTAGTCATACTGAATAATATACATCTGTAAGCCTTTCTTGGACATCAGTGATTCTGCTGCATTCTTGTGAGGTTTATTTAATAGGTGGATGTCTTAACGAGTTTCAACCAATTGTCAAGAGGGCTTATTGCCACGTTGTGGTATAGGAACTGAAAATAATGCAAGCACTATAAGTCCAGTAATAAAGATGAACTACAGTAACTTTTAGCTAATACAAGTATCACTCTGTTCATTAAAAGGAACATTGTACTCTACATGTGTGTAAAAGTAAAAAAAACCAAAACCCATGGCAGTATACAATCTAAAGTCATGGCTAAGGAAAGCCAAATGAGAATGAATAAGTCGTATGTACACAACAGAATCACACAACACCTATCCATGTAATCACTTCATTTCTATCGTTTTTCCCTTAAGGCACAATTCAATTCGAAGACAGCTCAATCTCTCAAACCCTGACTTCAACATCCAGCAGCTTCAAAAACAGGAGCAGCTAACTGGGATTGGACGCATTAAGCCAGAATTGTATAAGCAAAGATCAGTGGATACCGATGATGGCCGCAGGAATAACAGCAAGGCCTGTGGGAAACTCAACTTCATTCTGAAATATGATTGTGACTTAGAGCAGCTGATAGTGAAAATTCACAAAGCTGTCAACCTGCCAGCAAAGGATTTTTCTGGAACTTCAGACCCTTATGTGAAGATCTATTTGCTTCCAGATAGAAAAACAAAACACCAGACTAAAGTGCATAGAAAAACCCTAAACCCAGTGTTTGATGAAGTTTTTTTATTTCCTGTTCCATACAATGGGCTGACCACAAGGAAACTCCACTTCTCTGTGTATGACTTTGACAGATTCTCCAGGCATGACTTGATTGGTCAAGTGATAGTGGATAATTTTTTAGATTTGGCAGACTTTCCCAGGGAAAGTAATATTTGGAGGGATATTGAGTATGTCACCAATGTGAGTATGACACCTTTTCATATTGAGATTTTCTACTGCAATTTAATAATTTATAACCTCCATCTTTTTTTACCTGGTGATAGATATTCTCCATGGTGATTTATGGAGAAATTGCTCTTTCTCTCGTCTCTCAGCATTTGGTCTCAATTCACGGTACACGTACATTGTTATATTACCATTGTTGGACAGCATTAGAAATGTCATTTACATAGGAAATACTGAAGGTTAATCATTACCCTGTTTGTGAGGAAGGAAAGCCACAAAAATTCATTTCCTATCCCTCACTTATCCCAAGGAATGTTATTTTTTCTTTTCTCTTTACTTTTACATGGTTTGCATTATGTTCCACATGTGTTGTAAGATGCTATTGGCCACAGTTTGCAAACTAAAGACTTTGGTATGGCTTCCATCAATCTACCATAAGAGTTCATTCCAAAAAAGGCAGCTGATACCACATTTACAAATGATGGGTATATTTGAGTTCAAAGCTAGCACAAGCAGTTGGTATCCATAACCTAAAATGAGAAGAAAGTTTGAAGATATCACACAGGATGTGAAAAACACAAATACATGCACGGTCCCCTCAGTCTACATTCCATGAGGCAGGTCAAAGGTACTACATCTTTAATGGAATCTACTAATATTCCTGCTGTCTCAACAACTTCTGCTATTGGAGCCTACACAGAAACACTCTCAGGGCACGAGCTACAAAACAGACCATATTTTCAGAAGCCAAGATCTGTATACTCCTCTCATGGCCTGGGTAAACTTCCCATTAGTAAAACAAATAAGGAGTCTTGTGACATGTATAAAAAGACTAAGACATTTAGTAAAGCATAAGCCACTCAGAGTCCCTGTTCAGATCCAGGTCTGAACAGGGACCACGAATGGCTAGCTCACTACAAAAGGTAATTTTCCCACTTTAAACATTCTCTCCTTCTCATCACTGTTTGAATTGAATTGACCTCGTCAACACGCACTTCATGTGTCTATATGCAGTTTTTACATCATCCATCTCAGGAAATGGGTTGTAATCCATGAAATTTAATACATTTGTTAGTCTTTAATGGAGGGAAACTTCCAGACAGGTAGCCATATTAGTCTTTTTCAAGCAAAACAAATAAGGAGTCCTGTGGCACTTACAAACACTAACAAATTTAAATTAAAGCTAATTTGTTAGTGTTAATGGGACATAGGCATTCTTCAGTGGAGAAAAAGAGCCCTAAATGAAGAAAAGGCATTTCAGAGCCTGCACGGTGAAAATACTGATTCCAGAAGCCAATAAATATTTCATTTGTTTTATGGAACTGGAGTCTTGCGGATTCTACTCTCTAGTGTCAGTAAGCCAAAAAGCAAAGGAGTGCAAGTCATTTAGGCTCCAGTCCAGAAACGTATTTATGCCTGTGTTTAAAGTTCCTTTTGACTTTGGTTGGAGTAATGTACACGGTTAAAGCTAAACATGTGCTAAATACTGTTCTAAATAGTGATGCTTTCCTGAATCAGGACTTTATCTTTCTAATCTATAACCTGTTAATGTGCCACGTTATTGGCCATAGAACTAAAAGGACCACATTCATTTTTTTTGTTTTATTCTGGAACTATTTGCATTCACACACTCTCAGTATTTTAAACCCTGTAATGTGAGAGGTTCACAGAAGGCATTGAATACCCCTGAGTGTCAGTAGAGGGACAGGAGCACCACCCAAAGGTGGGGTGAAGAATACGCAGGGGAGTGAGGTTTGGCTAGGAGTGTTGGAGTGCAGCAACTGACTCCAGGCTAGGAAGGAGGTTCCTGAGGATTCATACCTGCTCACAGGCACTTTCCAACCCCTCTGAGTCCCACTCTTGCCTCTGCCTCCTGCCCTACCCAAGGCAGGCACAAGTTTAGGTGAAGACAACGCACTACCCCCACCCCAATATTTCTACTGTGTTTGGGTTCAAATTTTTAAATCTCTGGAGTTCCACATGTTCTGAATTATGGTTGAGGTATAGGCCTATCTATAGTCCTTAGAGTTTTAGTCAAGGTTCATTTCAGTGTACAGTAGAGCGTCTTTATCCAAACAAAGCAAAAAACATAGAATTCATTCTGGTAAACAGGGGCTTTTTCAATGTACATTATGCATAATGGAAACATAACCCTGTTAGAGGTACTGTTGGTTTCTAGATAAGGGGGTTCAGATAAAAGAAGTTCTACAGTACTTGGTTCTCCAATTAACATTTCCAAAATTTCAAAAGTTAGACTTAGCACATTAAAAATTGACAAACTAGGCCAGCATAATTCAAGGAACTGTAGGGAGCTGCAGCAAATTCGAATTCACTCTTATCTGCATCTCCTAGTTTCCAGACAGACTGGCAGCAAAATCTTGAATCCTACTAGGAATTCAACAGAGTTGTACAAAATTCACATGATTTCATTACAAACCTGAACAGAGGACAAGGTGCATTAAACTTCTTAAAGCAAAACTGAACTGAGGTATGAATCAATTAATGGTTGTGAGCAGGAATTACATCAAAGTTAAATGCAGCAGTTTGGCTTTGAATATCTTGGGTTTTTTTCAACCACCACACTCAAAAAGGGATGAAATGCAGTGCTGATTTACACCCAGAGTAACCCTATTGAAATCAATAGACTTTCACAGAGGGTAAGTCAAGAAAGAAACCAGCAAAAGACAGACAACCAAACCTGCCAAGTTATACAAAGTTCTGGTCCAGTATCTGTGACCAAAAGTGCATCTACTTCAGTGCCTCATGCACCTAATTATATTATCTAGTCAGGTACCCCATGTCCTCTTATCTTACACAATTCCGTATTTTACTATATTCTAATCCAGTTGACATATTAACATAACACCATGCATCAAATCAGTCTTTACTGAATATCTAACAAAATGGTCAATTTCAAGTAAGTATTGCAGATTATACACAAAATTAGTCAACTTTACCACAAACAAAACCATTAAAATCAGCCATTAGACCACATCAGTGTGTCTACTTGCTATTTTCAAACAAGGCTGAAGGTTTACAAGTACATTGAAGTATGGTACTGTCAATTCTTCTCATTCCTAAAATCAGGAAAATACCAGACTATGAGATGCTTTCCAAACAGCATAGTATGCATTAGTAGCAGGACTGGATATGCAGAAAGGAGCATAAAACATCCACAGCACACAGAGGAAATCTTCAGCTAGCACCACCTTCAAGTACAGAGCAACCTTCTGTTCAAATGACAGTTCTATTCCTAGTCCCTCTGAGTATAAAGTTGAATCTCTTGAGTTGCACAGTTTTTCCCAGCCAGAGACAGGCAGAAGGAATTGCCTTACAGGCAACAGCAGTGGGGTGTTTAATGGAAGAAGTAATTAAGTGGATCAGCCTTAGATGAACATGAAAGCATTTTCATTTTCTTTCTGTACAGCTATCAGGCAAGTTAGTCTGATTTCTGACTGTTATGACAGAGGAAAAGGACTTGCTGTCATCTCTATTTTTAAGGCTTGAATTCAAACGGTCAGCTTTATGCTCTCAGTAGCCTCTGAAGTTTGTGTTCAAAAGATTTTTTTTAAATGTTCACAGAGCAGTGGTATGTTTTGAAAAGGGGAAAATTGTTCATTGCCCCTCTCCCCATGCCCATCCCGCCCCCAGAGTTATCGTCAAACTCGTATCTCCTCAGCAGTAGCATACAGCCTCAGGAAAAGGGGAAAAACATATTACACTTAAAAATAAAATAATCAGTTGATCTACACAAGACATGAATTCCCATGTTACAGCATTCTGGAGAGACAAGAATCACCTTCTCTCTCAAATACTAAATATTCATTTACTAACATGCTGTGAACCAGAGAATAAAAAACTCTTTTCAAGGAAATTGCCTTCTAAACATGACCATGCTGCTACACTGACAGACAGAAAAATTGCAAATCTTACGTGAGCCAGTTTCAATTGTAAATGTTTTATTCCATAATGACTTATTTGTGTTACCTATAGGCTTTACCTCTGTCACCCTGCTGTGTAGCAGACCCTTCCACTATTTTTCTTCTTTAAGAACAGAACAAAAATTAGAACTGTGGAGTGATGATTTCCACTCAGAACAGGAATAAATAGGAGTTGTGACTCTCTCACTTCTGCTTCCAGATGAAGCAGCATTTTCAGAAGCAGTTTTGGGTGCCTAACTTGAAATACCTACGACTTGAATTTCAAATGTACCAAGTACCCACATCTTCTACTGAGATCAGTGGCAGCAGCAGCAGGTACTCAACACCTCAGAAAGTCAGGCTGTATGTGTTTCAAGATGGACAACACAAAACTAGTGAGCATCATTGAATATTCTTACCTTAACTTCTTGGTGCTTCAAATTTAGCAGGTAGAAAAAAAGTAAAATATCTTTCTGCCTCATAGAAGTATCATGTCTAATAAATGATTTAGTGGTCACTGGGTGCTGAATATACAATGGCAAAGTATTACAGTGCATTTGGCTATTTGCTTTGAGAAGCAGTCTTCCTATTGGATAGATGGCTGTGTCGAAACAACTTGTATCGAAATAATGCCTTATTTCGAAATAACAATTCGAATTAACAGTTTGTTAATTCGAATTAAGGAAAAAAGCTCAAAGCGAAATAGCAGTTTCAGGCAACAGTTATTTCAAAACAAGTCACTGTTGTTTCGAAACAACATGTTCGTACGGCATTGTTTCATCCCCACAGGGGGTTTAAGTTGTTTCGAAACAACCATGCATCGTGTGAACAGGGTATTTCTTATTTCGAAACAACACTGTTGTTTCGAAATAAGAGTGCTGTGTGAACACAGCCAATATGTCCTAAAAGAAGCTAGTATAACTCCAGGATTTGGGCACCAGCAGTGTTGCTTGTGCCTGTCACAGGAGGCATGACCCCCCCACCACCACCACCACCAGTGCCCCAATTTCTGACCCCAACCCCAGCTGGGGATGTGAGGCCTGGCCACAATAGCAGCAGGAGCCACATCTGGCCCCAACCTTGGCCAGGTATGGCGCACCAGGCTGTTGTGACAGCAGCAGCCTAATCCAGCTCAAACACCAGCTGGGGACACAGGGCGGGGCTACCAATCCAGCCCCGAACCACAGCCAGGGATGCGGGACTGAATTGGGCCTAGGGGCTGGATTGCACCCAAGGGGCAGAGGCAGTGCTGCAGGGGCAGGACCAGCATGGGGAGGGATGCAGACCTGGGCCCGGCCATAAGAGATTTTTGGGGCCAGCGATGCCCCTGTTGGGCACAGAAGCATGGTTCTCAACAGAAATGGTCCTGTATCATCTAATAGCCTTGCTTCCCTCTTCATTAGCTGCCTGCTTTCATATTAATTAACATCAGGTACTTTTTCTGGTCCAACTTTTTAACAACCAATGAATACTGTCACCAATTGCCCCTTGAATTAGAAAACTACTTTTCTAAATGATGTAACCGATTTCTGTGGCAAGAGAGAGAGCTAATGACGCTGATACCTTTTCAGGTCCCAAAAATAATTATATTTGAGATCACATAATTCTAGTTTGGAAGATCACCTATGAAGTCTTAAGACTGTAAACTGTGGGGCAGGTTTTAGCTTTTGTCGTGTTTGTATAGTTAGATCTAGTACTGGGACCCTGATTCATGATTGCTACCCATGGATGCTATCACAGTACAAATAAATAAGAATTACAAATGGAGTAAGAAAGAACAATATATTTACTAATTCCTTCCACTATCTGTAAGGATTAAGATCTGAATTATGTCTGTCGGTTCCATTAATGGAAAGCAGTTACAAACAAAAGGGACATTTCTAAAGGTTACCCCAGAAATGACCTGCCCTTCTCATTTGCCATGAGCAATTTAATTAATATGCACTTTGGAGAAAAGTGTTATGCCACTGAGGGTGGGGAGATACAGCACATTCTTTCTTAGGAGCACAGCTTTCTGGAGGAACTATTAATATTCAGTATCTTTATAGTTCAGATGTTTAGCATTTACACTCGTACAGCTGGGTACAAGCAAAGTAATCCACAACATTTTTTAAGAGAAGTTTAGTAAATATTAGCCACAACTAGGAGCCCTGTTGCAGCTCCACATGCAAGGTACAGAATTTCATGAAGTGGTGTAGGCTGTTACCTTTTTAATCAGAAAAGCATTATTTTATTTTCTCATTTTAGAACACATGTATTACAAAACCTCTGTGTACACAGCATTCCTGGTCTTATGAACCAAATGAGACAGCAATGCAAATCAAATATTATCTAGATTTCCAACCTGAGAGGTTGCCATATAACTGACTTTGTGTGACCACCTCATCTTGCAAGAAAACACCAGCTCTGTGTAGGGTTTGTCCCCATACCTTGATGACAGTCATTGCAGCCAGTTGCATAGGGAACTGGTGCCTTTGCCATTTGAAGGTGAAAGTGTGATCTGCAGCCTGAAGTGCTAAGCGTGAAATGAGCACCATACGGTTTGTTCCTGCCACTGTTGCTACCAGCAGTCTACCATTAACAACATGGTTCACCAACAGGCACATGTCATTACAAACACCAACCTGTGGTGCCAAATTAAACAATGACATAATCAGCATGCCAGGTTTTTACTGACCATTTTCGCTGCAGTTCTGCAGAATTCGATAACATTCTGTACATTTCCACATGCATCTGAAATGTTCCATTCATTTCTTCAACTTTTGATTTCTTTCTAGAAGGTTGTAGAATATTCTGTGGAGGGATCTGGAACATGCTGGCCTTTGCCCCAAATTTCTGGAAGTGTTCTGGGCATGGGCATCACTGGCATGGGGCACACAGGGCACAAGCCCCACGTATCCCATCCAGTGCCCCAATTTCTCTCCCTGGCAGATGCAGATGCAGACGGCCCACTTCAGTTCCTGCTCCTGCCTGGGAGAAGAGCTTAGCTGAAGGGACTGTCCCTCTCTGCATTATGTGCCAAACACACGTGGTGCAGGGCAGGAGAAGAGGGAAATTTAAATCCCTCTCTCTTCAACCCAATTGTGTGGAGCCTCCAAGCTTGGGTCAGTGCTGTGAGGTCCACCCCACTGGGAAAGGAGGAGGGAAGGGAGAGCTGGGGGGGATAGGGGGTGATAGGAATGGGTCTGCTGGCCAGCTTAGCTTGCCTCAGCTCAGGGCCAATGCCAAGTGCAGCCCAGGGGCTGGTGGCAGGGGCTGGCTGGGGCCAGTGCTCAGAGCCGGGGCCAGCAACAGGAGCAATTGGGGGCTTGCAGCTGACACTAGGGACAGGGGCTGCTGTGGAGGGGGAGGTGGGAGCATGGCGGGGACCCATGCCATGGGGAGTTGGGGCCTGCGCCAATGACCTGAAAGGTCCTCTGGGGCGATGTCCCTGGTTCCTGGGTTTTCTAGAACTTTCCCTGGCCGCTCACACAGCAAAAATAAATAACATAGATTTACAGAAAGGGAAAGAGGCACAGCAACGATACGTAACTGGCCCAAGGCAGCACAGTAAGGTAGTAGCAGAGGTAACAGTTTAATCATTCTCATGGCTCTTCCCTGACCTTTTCCAATATATCAAAAACATTCCTGAGTGGTGGCCATCGGAACAGGTGTGACCCAGCCACAGTCACACCCGTGTTAAATACAGAGGTAAAGTAACATTATGGCTCTTACTTAAGATTCCCCTGTTTATGCAACCAAGGACCACACTAGTTCTGCTGGCTAGTGTTGTACTGGGAGCTAATAACCATCATAACCCCCGAATCTTTTTCAAAGTCACTGCTTAACAGAGTAGAGTCCCCCACCCTGTCACTACACCCTGCGCTCTTTGCGTATTGTACACATTTACATTAAGCCACATCAGGGGGCATCCCTGCCTCCAAAAAAACATTTGGGGCACAGGCCCCACCACTCCCCCTTCCATCCCTGTCTACCAGCCCCACGGGCTCCAGGTCCCCCCAGGCCCTGCCACTGCCAGCCCCAGACACCAATCCTGCCCCAGGCAGGCCCAAGGGGGCTCACTGCCACCAGCCTCAGAGCACCGGCCCTGGGCTCAGGCAGCCCTGGTCTGAGCTCCTTTCCTCGCCTCCTGCAGCCCTGGCCCCAAGCCCCACTGCAGCCCTAGCCTCAAATCCTGCTGCACATCTGGCCCTGATCTCTGCTGCAATTCCCAGTCCTGGGCCCCTTTCCTCAACTCCCTGCCATGCAACCTGGTCCCAAGCCCTTTCTTTGTCTTCCTCCAACCCCACCTGCACTGAGCTCCCAAGGCCTCACTGCAGCAGCAACACCCATTAAAATACTTGATTACTTACACGTGGCTTACCAAGTGATCTGGAGCACTCTGTAGCAGTGACCACTACTTCATTATTTACCACTCCTCTGATATTTGGGGCATCCTGAAAACTTTATCAGTGACGACTTTATGTTTTCTTCCAGGTCATTGATAAAAATGTTATATAGCATAGGCCAAGAACACAGACCCACAGGACTTTCTTAGAAACACACCTGTTTGATGATGTTTCTCCATTTAGTTACATTTTGAGACCTATGGGTTAGCTTGCTTTTAGTCCATTTAGTGTGTCATGTTAACTTGATATCATTCTAGTTTATAATCAAAATGACATGTGATATCAAGTGAAATGCCTTGCAGAATCATGCTTCACCCAGTTGTTCATGTAGAAACACTGCCTTCCCAACAATAAATCCTGAAAAAGTCTAAATGTTTAATTTCAACTTTTAAACTAAATGTCTTGATTTTATCAATTGAAAATGTCTTTGTTTAGAAATTTCCTTCTATTTTATATATTTAAGAAAGATACAGGGCCAATAAAACTGAAATGAAGTGTGTCATTTAAAATCAAACAAAACATTTTGTTTTGAACCAGGCAGTTTGGTTTTTAGAAGTCAAATCTCTGGTGAGCAAAACAATGGTCTCATGTTATTAGACTCATAGACTTTAAGGCCAGAAGGGATCAACATGATCTTTGAGTCTGGCTGCAGAAACTTAACCTTGTCTATCCACTTGTAATACATCCATACCATTTGGCTCAGCTTCTGAAATCTCAGTCCTCGAATCTTGATTTAAAGTCTTCAAATTGTAGAGAAAGTTCCAGGGTTGTCAAACTCAAGACCTACGAGCTGGATCAGGATCTGGCTTTTTAGTTATGATCAAAAAATGGACTGTACAATGACACTTCCTTGCTCTGAATATGGATGGGAAAAGGGTTGAGGAACCCATGCGGGCACATGGCCTGGGACAGGCATCCTGCCTTCTAATGTGGCCCCCCACACTGAATGAGTTTGATACCCCTACAGAGTCTAGTTCAAACTGGCACATGACCTATGCTGCAGAAGAAAGTGAAAGACTCCCAGGATGTCTGCCAATTTGACCTGGGAGAAAATTCTCTCTCAACCCCAAATATGATTATCAGTTAGATCCTGAATGTATGGGCAAGACCCACCAGTCAGACACCTGGAAAGAACTCTCTGTAGTAACTCAGAGCGCTCTCCATCTAGGGGCCCATCTTCAGTCACTGGAAATATTTGCTAATAGCCATCATTTATGGGCTACATGTCACTGTAAACAACCTGATCATATCATCCCCTCCATAAATCTATTAATGTCAAGCTAAAACAAGTTAGTTTTTTTGCCCTCTCTTCTCCCCTTGGAAGTCTATTCCAGAATTTTACTCCTCTGATGGTTAGAAACCTTTGCCTAATTATAAACCTAAACTTATAAATGGACAGTTCATATCCATTTGTTCTTGTATACTCTTTGTGTTTGAAGAAGCAAAGTTCATTTTCTTTGATGCCACAGCAGATCTCAAAATATATCTGTCAGTGGTGTCAGCTGATTTATTCATTTTATTTCTCAGGACTCTTAGTGCTGATGCCAAGACATTTTCTTGATATGGATCTAAAATACCATGGGCGACATCCTGACTCCATTGAAGTCAAGGCCAAAACTCTCATGGACTTCAGTGGATCTAGGATTTCACCCTGAGAATTCAAGCTTAATGGAGAGGTTTTTCCACACTGTAGCATAGGACAGTAGTCGTCAAAGTATGGGTCGCGACCCAGTACTGGGTCACGGCACCCGTGCTGCATCTCCCGCCGGCCCACAGTGCTTCCAGGAGGGAGGTCGGCTGTGCCTTGCTCTCGCACCGGCCAGCATTGCTTCCGGGAGGCAAGAGTGACTGCCTCTTGCTCCCCTGCTGGCCAGTGCTGATCGCAAGGGAGGTGGGGTGCGCGGCTGCTCCTCACTCCCCTGCCAGCCGGGGCTGATCGGGGGGGATGGCTGACCTTCCTTCCCCTGCTGGCCAGTGCTGATCCCACGGGGGGCAGCCCATTTCAACCTCCCCTCCCAGTGGAGGGTCACCACATGGCAGAAGGTCCCAGAGCTGGGTCCCAAAGAAAAAAGTTTGATGACCACTGGCATAGAGGGCCTTGAGGCAGATCAGATATGGTAGATTCATTTGGCTCACTTAGTACTATATCAGTTTTGATCTACCCAAAATTTTGCAGCCACAACATAGGTGTTTGTTGTTAGATAAGCATGTATTGTAAACTACTAAACTCAGTGGAGCACAAACATTAAAAGGTTTTCCTGATTTTCAAAGTAATTCCTTCCCATGCTGCTAATAAATAACCCTCTGTGGAACTGAAACCAGTGTTCTTTCCCCATTTATTTATTTTTTCTTTTCTTAGTGTATAAACACTTGTTTTATTGGAAGGTTGCTTACCCATGTTACAATTATACAGTGGATTGTATGGTTGATTAAGTCACTGCTGACACTTATTTAAAAAAAAAAAAAAAAACCTTGAAGAAAATTGACACTTTTATGAGAAAAAAAATAGAATAAATTATATGGAGTTTGAAAACAAATATACAAACAAATTAGTTACAATGGTGAGTGAGTTATGAATTCTTGTGTGTTTTTTGTATTCTGTGAGCTAACTTTTCTATTATTGTTTGGGTTACTGATTATGGATTAATAAGAAATATTAAGTATCTGGTATTTTTTCAAGTTTAATATTCACAGCAATGACACAGTAAAATAATTATGATGTGGCATGAAAGGGAAATCATTCTGAGGCAACACCACCTATGGATGTCAAGGAATTGCTCTGTACCTCTCAGTAGTTGCATTTGAAAAGTATAGTCATACCATCTACTGTTAGGAAACAGATTTCAAGAACTGTTGATTTAAGGCCAGACTAGGCAAAGGAAGTTAACAACCCAAACATCTTGGGATCAGAGCTAAACAACAGATCTCATGAACTTCTTGTTACCAGAGCAATAAATGAACAAAAGAGTTCTTTGCTTTCCTCAGTCTGGAGTGAATATGGTTCCTAAATCCACACAAATTGAGGGTGTCTGATCCTGATGCTGAGCACCCATGATGTTCATTGACTTCAGAGGGAGTTCTGGGTATTCAGCATCTCCCCTGCTTATGCCCTGAGAAAACAAACTCCAAATCACTCCAGATGAGCTCACCATATTCCCAGTTTGGCAGCAAGGACTAGCGCTTGTAGCAAACTGTCTGCTCACTCAGGGACAGTGTGTTCCCATTCCTTCTGCCGTCCCACTGGATGAGGTACAGTGATCCAGTCAAACCAAACCCTGTTTGGTTTCACTTAGATGGTAGGATTTTCAGATTGTCCAAAGAACTCATTGTTAGAGAGTAGGATAATAACTCTGTTCCCCACACATGTTGAACTGTGGCATAAGAGCAACACAGCAGCAGAACAAAGTATACCACACTAAGGGAAGGAGCAAATTATGCTTCCTCTGGCAGTTTTCCTCCTGGGGTGGCACTGCTTAGTAACTCACTGCACTCAGAACTGTGGATTTAAAGGCCACAAACTAGTTCTTAACATACACTATCCACTATTTGTATTACTTATGTTTTCAAATGCACGTTATACAGCTTTCTGAGGCTGGCAGTGGTCAATGGATTGATATCAGATAGCTGGCCGAGAGATTCTGCCTATGCGTCTGAGTGCAGAATTTAGCTGTGAGAGTTCATACAACAGATAGCAAAAATCAGCTCAGCCAGTTTCTGTCTCACTTTTCTTCACAACCAAGCTGCCGTTGCTTGGTCAAAAATCTTTTCTCCTTGGTGCTATGTATAGTTTAGTTTGATACTTTTTGATGAAAGGGACAGAGAATGATTAGGTCTACTCTAAGGTGAGCTGTATTCTATTACTGATGTTTGCCTTGAAAAAAGGTTGTTTAATCGAGCAACTAAATCCTGTAACAATGCTTCTGTACTGATCTTAAATTTTATGATACAGCAATTGTAATTAATATAGCCTCTCTCTCTCAGCTTGTCACTTCACCAAACTAAATTATGTAAAGTACCCTAAAGCCCTGTTCCATTCCTCAGGCAGACAGCCACACTAAAGTCCTGGTCCCACAAAAAAAAGTGCTTATCTTTACCCATGCAAACACTCCCATGACCTCAACAGGATTAACCCAATAAGTAAAGTTAAATCCACCTGGCAGAATGGGGGTCTCTCTTGTAAATCACCATTGTGGTTGAGAGGACATGAGTGGAACTTATTTTTCAAGGATGTGTGACAATATGTTTCCAAGGAGAACGGAGGTGAGGCATAGGATGCAAACTCCTTATTGGCTGGCTCAAGGAAACTTTGTACTTTACCTTGTCATTCCTCAAACACATATGTCTTTTTGAATGTTTAGAAGAATATATATGCATGATGTATACAGTGTAGTTTTAACTGTTTCAATGCCAGGATATTAGAGCCGTGTTTCCCAACCAGTGTGCCCTGGCTCACAGGTGTGATGTCAGGCCTGAGCAGGTGTGCCACAGAATTTTTTGAAAAACTTTTCAGACTTCTGAATTGGTTCATAAATATTCATGAGTTCATTTGGCAACTATATGGCAATATGCCTCAAAATAATTAAAGGTATCAAGGTGTGCCATGGCAAAGAAAAGGGTGGGATCCACTGCAGTAGAGAGACACAGTAAGTGAAGTAATATCTCTTGTTAAACCAACTTTTGGTGGTAAGAGAGAGAAACTTTCAAGCTACATGGAGCTCTTCTTCAGGTGTAGGAAGGATACTCCCAGGGACACAGCAAAATACAAAGTGGAACAGATTATTCTGCATGAGTAGTTAGCACATATTGTAAAGATCATTCAGGATTATGGAATCCACTCAACCAGGCCACCCTGACTGGGTGAAACCAGGTTTTTGATCATTACATAGATTATTTCAGGAAAAATGCTTGAGAAATCATTAACATTATATCCAACATAATCTCTCTACCACCGAGAGGACAGCCATACAGTCACTAAAATGTAACTACCAGATAGCGATCAAACCAGCATACGCTCCCCACAGACCAGGATGCACCAACTCAAAGTGGCACCTGACCATGCCAGAACAACAGGTGAAAAACCTGCAGATGTATCTGTATTGCTGCACTGATCAACATCCCCACAACACGGCTTTCAAGATCCATGGATCCTGCACATGGCTATCCCAACACGTGGTGTGCCTACTAAGTGCCCCAATAACAACTATGTGGGTGAAACCAGACAATCATTACACTCTCAAATGAACTCATACAGAAAAAGTGACATGAGACAAGTCACTGTTACCTGATGGTAAACACTTTTCACCAAGTCACCACTCAATATCTGCCTTATTAGTCCTCATCTTCAAAGGAAACCTGCACAACACTTTCAAAAGCAAGCATGGGACCTTAAATTCATTACTATGCTAAACGGTAAAAATTGGGGATGGGACGGAGCCATTCAATTTATGGCTTTTTACAATAATCGGTAACCCACTAAACCCTTCTTCTTGTCCTGTGACTTCAGAGGTGTTAACAGACCACTCTACCTTGAATGGCCCCCTACCGTATGTACTAACTACTTATGCTGAGCAATCTGTTCCACTTTGGGTTTTCTTCTGACACTGAGAATACCTTTCCCAGACAGAAGATTAACTGTGTGGCCAATTTGCCTCCCTCACCAAGAGAAGTTGGTCCAGTAAAAGATACATGCATGAGAAAGGATTATGTGAAATAGTGAATTTAACATCCTCCCATGCAGGTTCAGCTCAAGGGGCTGCAGGATCCCAAGCTGGCTTTCACTTTTGCACTGGAGGTGGGGGGGTGGAACTCAGCCTCTACTCTGGACCAGTTTGCCCTGCCACCAGGCCAGGCAACAGCAAGCCCAGAGGCTAGGCTTTGCTTTCTTGCCCCTCCCCTGGGTCAACTGTTCCTCCCTAGGGGTGGGGTGGGCCAGCCCAGAGTCGAACCAGAGAGCAGAGTCTGTCCCATGGGCTGGACTGCTCCACCCATGAGGATGAAGTGGCTGGCTTGGGGAAGGGTGGGAGTGTGGGGTCTGGCTTCTGGGCCAGCCTGCCCTGCCTCCTAGGACAGCGCCACAGTGCCCATATGCAAATGGCACCTGGGCCTCATTTGCTTATGGGTCAAGTCAGCCCTCCTCCCATGGAAAATCCATGTGAGATAGACTAAAGGTGCATCTATCATTCCACTTATTGCTTCAGGACAGAAAGCTTTCTGTGATCGCTCAGTGCAAAGCAGGGTGCAGTCCAGAATCATTCACACAGAGGTACTGTGTTCCTGCCATGGTTCTACCATGCCCTCTCTTGCTGGGAGCCGCGCTTCAGTGGAGCTGTGCTAGCAGCTGTCCTCATCCTGTGGCTGTCCCTGAGCCAACCTTTGTTAAAGGTTCCTACACAGAAAGTAAAGGAAGGGGGTTTGCAGCCTGAGGCTGTAGTATCTTAAGAAATCTCTGCTGGGCTTTCTGTAGGTTCTTGGATGTGCTGAGGGGTTGTCAGGGTGCAGAGGAAGAGCTGCTGTGCAGGCGACTTACCCTACAATTATGTGAGTTGTGAGATACTGAGTGGTCGGTTTGGGCCCTGATTTGCTGCTTGCTCTATTTATAATCAGATTTTAACCAACAGTGTTGAGCAACTGGTTAAATGTACTTTGCTATCATTTATCATTAATCATGTATGTTAACCCTGTTTTCACTTTTAAAATTAGATTGAAAATGCATGATCAGTTGCTAAAAGCCTTCAGGAAGAGATGCTATAAATAGATGATGCTGGATCAGAATGCTCTAACGCATAGCTGGGACAGTATATTTCTCATTCCACTGCTCATCCCTGCTGCTTCCATTCTGTATCTTTTAACCTGTGCTGTTGCTGGCAACATGCAGCCACTTAACTGATGCCAAGGCGCCACACTGCTGCAATGTTCTTTACGATACCTGCACCTCAGCACCACTAAGTGTTCCCACAGCATGTCCTAGTTCATTACCAGAGGTAGTTCAGGACACAATCGCATTTTCCAAGATTTCTTCCGCACAGTGCCAACAAACTTCTGCTCAGAGACCAGGGGAGCTGGTGCCAGAGCATACTGGTGAATTGAATCACCTCATCAGAAGCACAGCACACTCTGTGAATTAGCCCAGTAACATGGTCATGCTTGCCAAATAAAATGGTTAGAATTAAATTACTCCTTTCTGTATAGAGATTCCCAATAGAGCATACCTAGTTTGGCTCACATTGGTACCATGAATGGCTTAATTGTGAGATACGTTATGCACCATTACAAGAGTGTAAAAATGGGTTGTAAGGAGCAACTTATGAGCCCCATATGTTTGTTGGTGGGTATGGAAGTCTCTGCAGGGCTGCTACTCCCCTTCGTGCATATATGGGCAGGGGTTGGAAGTGAATGATGGAGGAAAGAATGCACAGTGTCCCACAAGCAGTGCATCTGGCTGGCATGCCAGGGAAGTAATCTGTGTGAGTGATGACAATAATGCAATTAACTCCCCTTCTCCCTGTTCTGGAGCAAGGGGAGCACCAACCAGGAACCAGACTGCAAGTCAGTTTGTTTCTAGAACAGCACAACTAGGTTCACAGTTGAGCACCAAACAAAAATGTGCCCATTGCTCAGCATAAGTCTGTGAAAAGTGGGAAAGAAAATAAAAAAGGAATAAAATGTGAAAAGTGGATAACTAAAGCATAGATTGTAGACAGTAGATCTCTGAAGCAGTTTATTTAATGGAGAAGAAAGACTGATGGTACTGATACTTCATAGGAGTTAAAAGCTAAAAACAGATTGTGGAATTTCAAATAAGTACAGTGTGGGCAATTCAGTGGGAAGAATAAATTCAAGTTTGGGTCCAGGTATTGAAACTGAAGCTACAGATCAGGAATCATTCAGAAAATCTGATGTCTTCTCAGGCTATTGCATAAGCTCAGCCAAAAAGTGGCAGAGTGAGAATTCTCAGAACTACGCAATTAAACAAATGTTGGTTTGAAGCGACTTTTTTTCATCTGGCTAGATACATGTTTTAGGTATTAAAGATATAACATTATGCAAAAATATATATGCAACATACATGGGTGTGAAAATATTTAGCAGCCACCCATGAGTGATTCCAGTTGAGGCCACCGTAGTGTCACAGGTCAGAGAGAAGCTCTTTTATAACTGCTGCCTATGAACTACCAAAGTAGGGCAAACTTTTCCTCCTGTTACATCTGTGCTATCATTAAAATCAGTAGATTTGTGGCAGGGAATTGCAAGCCAGGTCTGGCTGACTGAGGTTTGGTTATGATGTATTTACAGTTTACGTATACCATGCTTTACATGGAGTGTTTAGCTTGTTAAAATGCAATATTGGCGGCTACCAGGAGATGGCATCTTGCTTCATTTATATATTGACAAGAGAAAGATTGCCCAGATTAGAAGTGAGAGAAAAAGAAGCTGACTACAGAAGTAGCTACAGCTTGTTTCTGTAAAATCTGGGCCATCTAGTAGAGCATGAAAAGAGAACTCAGTCCAACCTTAACTTGTAACTGTAAATAGTGCAGGGAAGGAAGTGTTTTTCATATCTTTACACATTGTCCATTACAGGTCTGCTCTAAGATTAGCGTCTTCTGATGGAAAAAGTTCTGTTGAAAAATTTCTGACCAGCTCTGCTTCTGGGTTATGTAGAACCACTGAAACTGCTTAAAGTGTATTCAATATAGCTTCTTGTTCAGCTCTCAATTTCCACTACCATTAACCCACTCCTAAACCTCATTATACATTGCTTAACTATTTGATTAACCCAAGACTACCAAACGAATCTTATTTCTGAGTGAAGATATGCAAGTCCATGGTTTTGGAGGTGAAAAGCTGCTGAAGTAATCAATTGCACCACCTTGTCACCATTAACTCTGAGTCAGGACTGCAGATTGAAAGTGTGGTAGTGCTTGGATCTTGCATTCTTGGTCCTGCCCATTAGAGATGTTGGAGCTAGCTAGGAAGTTTTAGTTTGGGTGTCTTCTCTCCCAAAGTACAGGGCTGTTTTGCATCTGAGGTTTAGATTCAGACACATCCATATTATCATTACTGTTGTCATCATTACTATTGTTTTTATAATTATTACAGTACTGCGTCTCTACCTCAAACAAGTTTGGAACTCAGCATTCTAGGTCCTCTAAAAATGTATACAAAGACATGATCTCTGCTTCACAGAATTTAGAATTGAAAGCACTAATTTGCAAAGCATTTAAGACCATGCTTAAATTCTTAAACTGCTTATGGGTCAAGCCAGCCCCCCTCCCATGGAAAAACCAGGTGAGATACACTAAAGGTGCATCTATCATTCCACTTGTTGCTTCAAGACAGAAAGCCTTTCGTGACCTCTCAGTGCAAAGCAGCATGCAGGCCTACTCAGCATTACAATTCAAACTCATGCTTAGATCATATTGAAACCAATGGGTTAATTCAAACTTGCAAACATATCTATGCTAGAGCCATGTTGAGTACTAATTGCTAATCAAATTAATTTACATTTAATTTCTTATCAGACTCTCCTAAATAAAGCCATGAGATAAAAAAGAAAAGAAAAAGCTACAGCCAAAATCTACTCTTGGAAAACGAGCCTCCTTAAAAATGTGAATTACTACAAAATATGAAAACTATTGAAAGAATACTGTGTGGTACAATTAGTTGACATGTTACAATTACTGCAGCTGTTGTGCAAAGTGGGAAGAGTAATTAAATGATTTCCTATCCAAGCTGGCTTGATCCTTGAGAAATCTGCAAGATTCAAGCACCTCTAGCTTTTCAGAATTTTTTTTTCTTTTTCTTTTTTTTAAAAAACAAAAACAAAAACATAAAATCATGCATTGCCCAGAGACTTTAACCTTTTTGGTACTTTTGATTCAGCAAGTACATATCTGAAAACACAGTTTAGAGAGACAGACTGCAGCAGGAGCAACATCTATTTGGCTTGCAAAGAAAAGGTTAAAGGGTGACTTGATTACAGTCTATAAATACCTACCTGGGGAAAAATATTTGATAATGGGCTTTTCATTCTACCAGAGGAAAAACATAATATGATTCAATGGTTGGAAAGTAAAGCTACACAAATTCAGACTGGAAATGAGGTGTAAATTTTAAGCAGTGAAGATACTTAACCATGGAAATAATCTACCATGAGTCTTGGTGGATGATCTATCACTGGCAACTTTCAAATCAAGATTGGATGTTTCTCTAAAATGTATACTCTAGAAATTATTTTAGGGGGAAGCTCTATGGCCTTGTTATACAGGAGTTCAGACCAGATGATCACAATGGCCCCAACAATTAGTTAATCGATATGTAAATATAACAGTGGAATAACATGAGTAGCTCCCACAAAATGTCACCCAAACAGTCATGCTTACTTGCCAGTAGACCAGTAAAAATTCCTAACTCTTCCTCTCCCAGGCTGGTAATTTGGCTTTGTCAAGTACACAAAGTTCTCTGTTCCAAGAGAACTTTCCTCCTGACTTTTAAAATGCTCAGTTCATTTTTAGTGTCCTACAACAATCAGACCCCTTTGCCTCTGTTAAAAGCTCTTTAAGACAAGAAAAAAAGCTCACCAGCTGAGATAATCCTAAAACTGCCAGCTACAGATGCCTGAATGTATTGCAGAGATACAAGTACATCTAGTGAAGTGTAAGCATTATGGAAATAGAACTGCTATCACACTACACATAATCACATTTTCACCTGCTTGTGCTGTAAACACCTGGAGCATGTTGGTGATGCACTTGATTGCAATGTCTACAGTTTCTCAGCTAGATTTCTCTCTCTTCATACCCTCTCCCCCACAACTTCCTCAGTGTCTTTTTTTATTTTATGTTGGAGCCTTTTTTATTTACACCTTTGTAAGTGGATTTAGCACTAGATTGGTACAGTGCCTGACTGACACATCTGAGGAGTGAAGCCTCTATTTATTCACAAATCAGGTACTTTATGCACAAAGGCAGCACAAATTCCCCCTCCTGGGGCATTTAATTGTGACTTGGAGGAACCACCTCTGAGGACAACGGAGCAGTTTAGTTTCTGTGACACTAGCCGTTCAGTTAATACCACCAGTCAAGATACCAATCTTGACTTGTTCATATTTAGGCTGGGAAGGATTAGATTTTTATTGGTAAATGTCAGTAAATGTTGATTTCACTGTGCACACACTAACAGTTAAAAAATATTTCTATCTATAATAACTGAAATTTTTACATAGGTGAAGTAAGGAAAGTGATGCTACTGGAGTTTGATTTAGGATGTCTTGCATTGTATATTTTGACAGGAGATGTTGACAGTTTATGTTTTAATGGATAAAGCTTAAACTTTTTGAATCTTAATAACTATTGTCTGATCTTCTACCCATAATTTCCTGACATTGTACAAAACTGAAATCAATAGAAATTAAAAGAATGCTTAAAACTCACAATTCTGTGCAGCAGTAGGAAAATAAGAGGGATAAAAACCTAAATAAGCTTAAAATAAACAGTGATATCAGTCAAATTATGAAACAATATTAAAAAAGCTTTTTAGAACAACTGACCTTAAAACCAATGCAACAAAATGGAGAAAACAGGTACAGAAGTGATTCAGAGTGGTCAGATTTCTTATACGAGGCATTTTAAGCAACCTGAGCACATCTGTTTGCAAAAGGACGGCTGGCCACTTTACATGGTACACTGGACAGCCAACCTTTTGCAACAAATGCATTCACACTACACATAATCACATTTTCACCTGCTCGTGCTGTAGACACCCGGAGCATGTTGGTGATGTACCTACTTTCTCCATTTTAGTGCATTGGTTTTAAGGTCATCTGTTCTAAAAAACTTGTTTTTATATTATTTTTGAATCAAGACTAAAAGTATTGGAAATGAAAACCTATGAACACCATTATCTGAAATCTAACCTATAGGCATTCTGCCATCTGCTGGAGAAAGGTGAGAAAGCACAGGAAATACATACTGACAGAGAAGATGGCGTGAAGTTAATATAAAGACCATCTAATAAAAATCAAACTCTGCAAAGCCTATTTATATCAGTAGACTCATTGACATCATTCCCCGCTCCCCAAAAAACACACATACAAAGGGTTAAATTAAACTTTGCTTGTTCACCATCACAGATGAAAGATCCACAAATGCTGTCCTTTACTTAGGGGATATAGCAATGTGTTGACTGAAGGGAGATTTTGACATCATCATATAGTGGGTAGGTACATTTATATCGTAAACAAGGGATAATAGCAATTATATATGAAATTATTAATAGTAACTGCTAAAGGAAGAACATTTTTCTCTTAATTGAAGTGATATTTTTTCTAAAAAATGTACAGTAGGAACCTATATTTTGTGATGAAATTCACCAGTTCTCTTCTTCACACTTTTGGAGTGAGACTTTCTTCTTGTCAGTGATTTTAAGTTCAGTCTCATTCCTCCTTCCTACCTTTTACTATTTTGGTTCCTCTTGGATTTCAACAGAAAGACCTTCCTTTCACAGTTTTGCAATCTCAGTGTTGGAACACTGAAGAGTACTGCATCTAGATCTATTGCCATTTAATGACAAGGGTTAGGTTCTCTGACAAAGTTTGTCTTCTACTAGTGTACTGATGATTTGTCTCTTCAATTCATTTTATTTTGCTTGCCTTAAATCCTATAGTTAGGTTCACAACTTTTAACTCAATAACCCATTCACTGAGTATTGTTAGCATTCTAATGAATTCAGGCTGTTCCACTTCGAAATACTGAGATTTTCTTTTCTACATGAACCATTTAAATCTATTACTTAAAAAACTAAAGAAGTCATGATGGAATTTGCTTTGCTTTTGTTAAAAATGGATCATGTTATACACAAATCTTTCTGATAAAATGAATACTGTTAAATTTAATTCTGCTTACTATTCAGTGAAAACCTGGAATGCTATCAGACATGTTTTAAGTTATCTCCTCCTTTCACTAAAGTTTTCAGTGGATTTTACATTTAATTAAGTATCGCTTATTGGCACCAGTACGGTTGCTGTTTATAAGTTACAGCATTTACAATATGCAGGGCTGAATTATCACAGGGGCTTTAGGGGCTTAAGCCCCAGGCAAAAAGGGGGCCCTGGGCTTCAGCCCCTAAAACCCCAATAATCCGGCACCTGCTCAACTCAGCACCAGCAACGCAGGAGCAGACAACGCTCCTACCCTGCCAACGCTGAGGGGTGGAGGGGTTGCCTTGGAGCCAGAAGCCAGGCTCTGTGCTCTGCTCTGCTCCGCCCCACCCGGTGGGCCCACTGGCCTCCCCCAGGGGCAAGGTGGTGGGGGGCAACCCCTGTTTGCTCTGCCAGGGGGTGGGGAGTGGCTGGCTCGTGGCAAGGTCATTGCTGAAGCGCCGCTTTGGCACAGCCTTCCAGACTCTCTGGCCCAAGCGGGCTGTGTTGGAGGCCCCCACACAGCGCACCAGCTGGCACCCCTACCCTCTGGGCAGACTGGCCAGAGTAGGGACAGTGTGGGACTATCCTCTAGCCCCAGGGCCACCCCCCCAGTAGCTGGGGGGAGCCCAAGCAGTGAGGGAGCCCCAGGAGAAGGGGGCCATGCACTCAGAGGGCCCAGGGAGGAGGGGACCCCATGATGGGGGCCAGCCTGGGACCCCAGGCTAGTTCATCTGGCCCTGACAATATGTCACCAGCCAACTTTGGCACATTCAAAGTGTCCATTTAAAATAGTAAGTAAGTAACCATTTCAAATGGAATGGAATAAAAAGGATATTAAGAAGACGTCACTTGTTGCTAGGAAAAAAGAAAGAAACAGGGAGTGTTCAAGGAGACCAAAGGAGAGACTTAGATCAAGAGAGACACTTTCTCCTCTACTATAGTAAATATAAGGTAATACATAACAGACATTTGTTCAAGGAAGTAAAAGGTTATCCACTAAAACACAGGGAAAAAAATCTCTGTATATCTTTTGAAGAAGACCGGAGAAACAGATTAACAATATCACCACCCTGGACTCGAGTGAGAAATGGGCAGTAACTAAAGGGATGTATGGTGTGGAACGAACGAACACACACACACACACACACCCCTGCCTTCCTGTGCCTTTTTAACTGTAGTAACACTTCTGTAACTTCTTACCCCGGTAACAATTACCATGCTTTTATTAAGTGTGGGGTAGAAAGAGAAATACAGACAAGGCATCATCTGGAACTACCAGTTGGCAAAATAATCATAATGCTTTTTTGATTGAAATTAGTTTATTTTTGAGAACTTAAAATATTGTAGAACTCAAAAATGGCCAGATGGATTTTGCATAAACCTAAACAAGCAAAGAAACCAAAAATTCCCCAACCCCCTCTCCTATTTTAGAAAAGACCAGAGAATTTCAGCCTCTAAGGATTTTGTTTGAGAACATTATGACCAACTGAAATAGAAGGAATAGCAAGGAGTGTTTGCATACATTCCCAGTTTCAAAAGAAGAATACTAGAAATGCAAGGAGGTTTTGATTGTAGCAGTGGTTAAAGATGCCATATACACTTCAGCAAAAGCTTTCCAGCATAATCAAAATAAGATCTGTCAGGATGAATATTTTAACACACTGGATGGCATGGGATGCATTGTGAGGTCATCAGGGTCCACGATAACCACAATATTGAACAAATACTTCCTGAACACACTAGCAAGAGAAAGAGAGAGAACATTACAAATATCTCATTTAATTGTATCCTTTCATTTGCTATCAAGAAAAAT
This sequence comes from Podocnemis expansa, assembly GCA_007922195.1. NCBI lineage: Eukaryota > Metazoa > Chordata > Testudines > Podocnemididae > Podocnemis > Podocnemis expansa. Next base: position 124,336,714 of record ML681963.1, read on the forward strand.
GTTTTAAGTCTGAGTAACTCATGGCAAGCCTATCAAAAAGATCAAGATCAGTTGCACAGTGCTGCCAAAATGATTGTGGCAGAAGATTAGAAACTAGTCACCCAGAGAAGGGAATTTACCTAGCAGACAGGCAACAAATGTGGAACTCCCTGCCTACGAAAATCAGGCAGACCACAAACCTCACCACTTTCAGAAGGAATGTAAAACTCTTTTCTTGTACTTAGTGTGAGGGGTTTCAGGCCTCAAACTCAAGCCCATGGGTCCATAGGCAGTGACCAGGACATCTGGCAGCCCACCAGGGTAACCAGAGAAGGGTACCAACTAAGTGCTAGCACACAGAGGGCTCTGCTCCCCTCAGAAACTTTCTGGCTGGAGAAAACATCTGGCACTCCCAACTGGCTGAAGAGCTCTGTAAAAACTAGGAATTAGCACAAGTTGTTGTCTCAGCAACTAAAGGAACCCCTTGTTGGCTACTGCTCTGAACCCCACCTGTTTACTGACTCCTGAGTCATGCATTACTTCCTGTGCCAGGTTCCTGTCCACCAACCTGCCCCTGGTTCGTCTCTGACTATTCCAGACTCCCAGTTGCTATTGTCTTGTTACTTCAGGTCCTTGCCACCATGACTCACCCCAACACTGTCTCCAGCTCTGCCCCCCCCCCCCCAGCCTGACAACTGATATTGGCCTCTGACCTTCCACTTGGATCCTGATGCTTTTATCAATTCTGACCACTAGGCCTGATCATCCATACCCTGGTCATTGTGCTTAGTTTTTCTACATTAATAAAGATCCAAAGGAGAGCTGGGGGAAGAGGGACAAACCAGGATCCTTATGTGTATATTTGATACATGCTTTGTCAGGGGCTCAGATATGAATCGGAGATGGGTAGCATCTAGACGGACATGCACAAAAAGTAAAATTAAATTTAAAAAAGAAGTGATGAAATCTGGATTTGTTTCAGTTTCTCACAAACTTAGGGTCTTTAGACTGATATTCTGATCCGAAACAGGCAAAATAGTCACTCAAAAAAGTACTACTTATGAAACATGTTAGGCCACAGGACTGATACCAAAGCTGGTCAAACACCTATAATTCTGAACCTAGATATGATGGTAACCCTCACAGGCTAATATCAGAGGTAAACAGATTGGTTAAATATTTTTGATCATGCTGGAAATAGCAAAGACAGCAGCAGTTTTGGCTTCTACAAATAAACATGTAGTCTGCAAAATCCAAAGTCAGAAATAACAAACTTCAGGTTGAAATTGGTACCCAGTGTGTAATCACTTGTCCCAAATTTAGGGTGTAACACAGCTCAAGTCTAGTTGAAGGTTGCGGCTTGGAAATTGGTCAGTGTGAATTTCAATATGTGACATGATACATCACTGTTCCAAAAGTAACAGTGGATTTTAGTGTGAGAGGAGAAAGCATCAGAAAAAGAAAATGATGAATTAAGGAGGACAAACTGAAAAGGATGGAGTTGTGGGAGATGGATGAAACTAGGAAAAAAGTGGATAAAGGGATAAAAAATGAGGTGGTCCGAATTAACATGGCTATCCTTGCAATCTGGATTGTGTGACTTAGTGGCCAAAGTCCATAGAGTGGCCCTTCATGAAGATTGTTTGCTCTCAATTCCCAGGTGTGAAGGGTAATTCTGTGTACATGCTTCTTCATTTCCAAGGAAAGACAGGTTAGGGAGCAGAGCACTATGTAAAGTTTTTGGTAGGTGTGTACACTTACACAGAGTCACTCAAATAAAAGTCATCGGCGAAGCCAATACATTTGTCCGCATGCAAGTTTAACTGCCCTCAGTATCTTCAGTTTAGCTCATTAGAACCAAAATGTTGATAATGAAGACATTCTGAACTGAAATATTTTAATTAACTAATTTTCACCAACATTTTCCTCCTCTCCATGTTTTTCTTATCTACATAATTAACTATACAGAGCAAAATAAACATTCATTCCACCTTGTACCAGAATAGAAGTGAGAAGAAACTGGCAAACAACAACATGGACCCATGTATATAGCTGAAGTAGATTTTGCTGTTTGATTTTGAATGAGTTCCAGTCCTTTATCTGATAGTGAAAATTTAAACTCAGAGTAAACCCTTGCTAATTACAACAGACTTGAATTTAGCCCCAAACCATAGGTGTTTACAGTCTCCTTACATTTGTGCGGTTCCCATAGAGTTTTCTTTTAAGATACCCATGATAGGTCAGCTATTAATTTGTATTGTAAAATATTTAGTGCCACAAAAGGAAGAAACCTTTCTTTTCTATATTTTAAGCAGAGTATTTCATAGAAATTAAAGATAGACTTATTAGGTTGGGGTGTCAAACAGGTAGCCCGTGGACCAAATGTGGCCCACAAGCCTCTTCCATCTGGCCCACAAGTGCACTCTGCAGGACCATGCTTTCCCCAACACAGTGCTCCACAGTTCCCTGAGAGTGTCAGGTCTCATGACTTCACAGAGCACTGAGTATGTGAGACTGCACTTGCTGAGAGCACAGTCTTCCTAACACAGAGAGAGAGAGTAGTATTGCAGAGCAGTTTTCAGATACAGAGCACTCCATGATGCTGCAAGAATGCTACAGTATTTTGATTCATGTGTGTATGGCCCACTTGAAGTACATGTAAGTCAAATCCAGCCCACCATAGCAAATGAGTTTGACACATCTATATTAAGCCCTATAGTCTGACTGTTCCACATCTATATTAGGCCCTACAGTCTGACAACGCATGACTGTCCCATACATATATTTGTCTCACATTAAATGCCTCACTTTTTTGGACATACCACAACTTATTTTGGGAAACTATTGCACATTTATTCCAGATTTCCCTACTGGGAATTTTTGCCTGAGCTGACATCTAGGAGGCAGTTATTGCCTATGTGAACCTGAACCCATATATTTGCCTTTTGAATTCTCATCATTTTCACCTACCTAACACCAAAACCCTCATTCTTCCCATCTGAAATTGTCTTTGTATTTTCTTTATAAAAAAATGGTTGTTCTCTAAACATCTCTTCCAAAATAGGACAAAACATTTCTAAATCATCTCTAGTTTCATCTTCAGTTTATCAACATTTCTAAAACGCTACATTCCTGTGTACAAAGAGAAATATTACAGTGACTTCAGCAAGAAAAGTGCTCTCTTCTAAAGGTTTAGAGAACCCTTTAATCCACTCTCAGGGTGCTTCCATTTTAAAGGCTTGTGAAGCATGATACCAAGAATGGAGAGCTTTAAACACTGAGGGCATGTTTGTACTGATGGCGGCAAAATCGCCACCATCAACCCAAAGTTCTGGGCATGATTAGCAGCGAGTATGAACTCGCTGCTTTGCTCCTGGAAGTCAGCACCAGAAGTCCTGGCCCCCAGGAGACATAGCGGAAAGCCGACCAGAAGGCATTTGTGGTTGTCTTTCCCAAAGTGAGTACCGGTGGCTTAGGAAGTCTCCAACAGTTATGCAAGGTATTTTATGTGCCTTGCGTAAATGCCGGTCGATTGCTGCTGAAAAGAGCCCTCAGTGTAGACTAGGGCTGACATTTATGAAGGGTCTTGAAGTGGGAGATATTTGTAGAGAAGGAAGAGCAATTATGCCACCTCAGAATACACTTGTTAACTCCTCTTTAAAAGGATGACGTTTTCATTTTCAAATGAATTATATAATCAGGAAGATACATTGTTTCCCCTGAAAGTTTTCTCTGCTTTTTCCCCTGAGAGAGAACCAAAACGATCAAAGGACATGTCGTAATCTCTGGAAAATGAGTGTGTTCTGTTTTTGCAAATCAAACACAGCACACTGTCTTCTGGCAGGAAGGCAGCATGTAACAAAAGTTGGGAGCTAAAACATAGCATTTAAGGAAGCAAAACACCTCCTGAAGACTCATTGAACGCAACACAGATGTCTTTCATTGAAAGACTTCTCAGCCTTTTTTAATCATATTGTTCTTAACTGATTTCCCCTTCTTGCTTCAGCAGTAACACATGGAATAACTTACTACACAGTTCATTTTTCCAGCACCCCTCTTTGGATCTGGATTTGTTCAGGAGGCAGATAAAGATGACTTTAGAGCCAATAGCTCTATAAAAGTTCTGTATTCAGGATTCCCCATTACTGAAGACGTCTGTGGAATCACTTTGTGACACAGTGTGTAACAGGTACAAGCAAAAGGAATAATTCCAGCTGTTCATTCATACCTAATTGCTAATTTGCATTGCATTGTATTACTGCAGATCTTGGCTCTTCATTTTACCTTGTAACACCTACCTATAGCTGTGTTCATACTTCCAAAATAATCAGTTAAAATCCACTCTTAGGCCCTGATTCAGCAAAGCATATACTGCCCTGAGGTCCAATTAAAATCAATAGTGTTTAAGCATGGGCATAAATACTTTATTTGTATTTTTATTGACACTATACATAGTTAGAAACTGGATCATAAAGCAAGAAACATTGAGTCTGTCCATGTTATATTATCTCTGAACTCAAATGCTCATGGCCTCTAGCGCAACTTGCTCATTTCCAAGAACAAGTCACACATCAGAGGAGCTTGGTGTTCTGTACTGCTTTGCTTATCATGATACTACACAACTACTTCAGAACATGCACTCTTCTGACACAATATATTTTGTGATTTCTGTCACACAAGACACTTCCATGTCTAGCATTTTATTAGAGGTTGATTACAAGAGGGCAGTAATTACTGTCTGTGTTACAGACAAACCAATGGGTAACACTCTAGGGACTGAATCCTGCCATGTTGTAATGCTGCCTGCTCATATAACTTGTAACACTCAGGTTCTTTGCAAGGCTTCTTTCCATGGATCCACAACATGCCAACTGAACTGACAATATGTTGCCCATGGAAGAAGTTACAGGGTATGTCTACACCAGGAAAAGTTAGTTCAAATTTGTTAATTTGAACTAATAAATTCAAGTTTAGTTCAAACTAAACTTGAATTTATTAGTTCAAATTAACAAAGCGGACTAATTCAACCTAATGTTAAATCAAATTAGTCCACTATGTTACTTCAAACTAACTACCCTTAATTTGAATTTATTAAATTCAAACTAAGGGTTAATCCTAGTCTACACTGTCCTTAGTTCGAACTAACGATTGAACTAAGGGCTTAGTTTGAACTAACCAACAGGTTTTACTAATTTGAACTAAGCTTTCATTAGTTTGAATTAAGGAACTGATTAATTCAGACTAATGAAAGCCTAGTGTAGATAGGGACTCAGGTTTGAAGTAAGCCTCCTTAATTCAAGCTAACTTGCAAGTGTAGATACCCTTATTGTACTTTAAAATCAGGAGGGAACCCAAGTAAAGTATTACTTGACATTTCAGCCTTTTGTGATTTTTTTCCCTTAATTAACTTAAACTAAACTTCAGAATTGAGTTATTCCCTATACCTTTTCTAACAAGTAAAAATCAGACTCATTTTAACATATAATTCTAAAAGCTTGTCTACTTATCCCTTTTCATTTTCAAAAAGAGCCTAAAATAAAAGAAATGCAACTGCTAGCAGACTGAGAAAATAAATGTCATTTACAAATAACTTAAGATGTCAAATATACGCTGAAATAGATGTATTAAGGGGATAATTATAAAAGATGGGCCATTCAAAGTTTTCACCTGTCATTATCTCTGCAAATTTAATTTGATTGAGGTATTAATGGAAGCTTATTTTACTACAACTATTTTATTATTTGATTTAAGGTGTCATGAAAATAGAATTTTCCAATCTGAGAGGGAATCACACATTTAGATGACTAGAGAAAATCTAATGAGAATGAAGTTGGCACTTTCCTAGTAACATACAAATCCAATTTAAATCAAAGATTTCTAACTAGAGTTCTTTTCTGTGGTATACCTTTCTGATGCATACATCTCCTGAAAAAAATTCTCTAATAATTTGGAAAATACTACAGTCAAATGGCTGAAAATTTAGAATAATGTTAGTTTATGTTGTAAATTAAATCAAAGGATTTAGAGGTATGCACAATCATTTACCAGTAAGATTCTAAACTCACCCTCCTTTGCTTCATGCAAGAAATTTTCATATTGTTTGATTCTTGATGTGGACCTGAACCAAATGCATGCATGAATCTGAATCAAAACTTCACGGCACAGCTCATCAGCAGTATAAGAAACTGATTGCCCAAAAACCATACAGCATTTTTTCAGATTGATAGCATACCTTGTATTCATTTGGATGTAATATGTGTAGTTATTGTATTATCCAAGTATACACATCATTATCAGTTTAACCAAATGTAACTCCACTAAAATAAATCCCTGAAAAAGTTCCAAACCCCACATTACCAAATATTGGAAGGACAAAGTAAAATTTCATCTTGTACACAGAAGCATAATTCCATTAATTCTGCTGAAGATTAAGGACTAACTGAACTAGGAGGATTTAATGGTTAAATCAAACTAATGCCTCATGCTGATTGAGAAAAAATAAGTCAGGAGGGGATGTTTTTGAAAAATAAAAGATTACCTAATATTACAGTAGCATTTAATTAAAATGTTGGCAATTCTTGATGCGCTTCACAAGTTCAAATGAAATTGTCTGGCTGCTGATAATTATGCTTGTATTTGCACCATTTTTATTCATGTGGTGTCTAGCTTGTGTACAACCACTAAGTGCATATAGATATCTGATATACTGAAATCTATACTCTTCACTTTTAAAATTAGGTTTGCAACTCCAGGGACAGTCTCTGTATCAATTTTTCAGGGGGAGGTGATATGAGGTATTGCCATTTCATGCAGAATCTTTACATGGGTTTCCAAAATTAGTTTAAAACTGTAAAGGTCTCCCAAATCCCTATTGCCCTTGACAAGTGGTACTGCTCTGTCAATGTATATCTGACTTAAGAGCAACAGCCCCAATAATAAAATACAGCACTTCCTGTGAGTGGCCCCATTCATTCTAGTACTTATATGTTCCTTGTATAGAATAGAATCTGAGCACCTCACAATTGTGAATGGATTTTATCCTCACATGACAACAGCAAAAGAGAAGAGTCTTCTCTCATTTTATAAATGGGGAACCAAGGTACAGAATAAAATAAGTGATCTGTTCAAGATCACCCAGGACATCTGTGGCTGAGTCAAGACTTCAACCCAAGTCTCTTGTATCCCGGTTCAGTGTTCTATTGACTAGGACATTGTTTCTTCTTTCGGATGATATCCTAGGGATGGCCAGATTAATAGAAGATTTACCAATTTGCTACACCTTGTACAATGCCCTTCAACAGGGCTGGCTTAAGCAATGAGCCAGTATGGCACCAGCTCAGTGTGCCAAAGCTTAGGGGGTGCTGACCCAGCCCTGCCACCACATGACCACCAGCCCAACCCGGCCCTGCCCTCCCCCCCCCATGTACACTCCAGGCGCAAAGTTGGTGATTGGGGCACAAAAGGAAAAGTTGGCTTGGGCGCCACAACCCCTTGAGCTGGCCCTGCCCTTCAAACACAAGTAATGAATAGGAGAGAGGTTTACATTGTGTTTGAGAAAGTGACTCGTTAGCTCCAGTCCAAATACAGTCACCAGAGCACTCATTAGTGGTAAATAAAAATGACAAAATTTATTTCCCCACAATTCTTTAAAAAGGCCAAGTTTTTTAGCCAACATACTTGTAATGTTTGGGTGATACGGCTTATTTCACCTCAGAATTTTGTACTGAATTTTATGGTATTTGGCATTTGTGTGTGTATTGGTATAACACTTAATCTTTTTCAAAAGGAATTTTGAAATTCACAATGGCTACCCCAAAACAGGGGAATTTTCTTTCTGATAGAGATGCCACTATTTATTTATTTTTCCAATAGCATACATACTAGCAATATACAACAGTAAGTAACACTTTGCCAACCACGCAGCTGAGGTTGTTACAGCTTGTAGGCATTAAATTACATTAGCATTTGCCACTGAAGACAGACTTTTTTTTTTAAATTCCAAAAATAGTTTTAAACCCCTATACCTGATGTTGCTGGAAAGCACCAGGTTTCAGATTTTGGGCAACATAATATCTTAACACCCAAAAGAAAAAACAGGCATTTTATTTCCATGAGAAACATTATCAGTGCTTTAAGGCATTGAAGATTACGGACGGACATTTTCAAATTTGATGATTGCCAAATATTAAGACAGTTGTGTGCATACATTATGATACAGTTGTTAAATATATGACCACATTTTTAATCACATGGTTCATTAGCATAGCTGTAAATTTCTATTAACAGATAATCTGAACTACAAGACCTTCAGATATATACCAAACAGCTGTACTATTTGAGCTAAAAGGTAACAAGTGTAGGATGTTATCTTCAAGATGGAATAGACCTTAAAGAGGGGGCTGTAACATATTAACTGCGTGTGAACTACACAACTGTTTGGTGTGACAGCAGGAGAATGTGGGATATCAGGAACTGTGGGCTTGCTTATTCTGAAAGGCAGTCTGGCCAAAAGAATTAGACTTGGGTTGTATTTCTATTCCCAGAAAAAAATAAGATGGTACTTGGTCCTGCACTGAGTGCAAGGCATTGGACTCTGTAACCTCTTATGGTCACTTTCACTTTCTGCGATTTTATAATCCCTCCCTTGATACACACTTGTCTACACATAGCATTCATATGTCTTTCACCAGACCAGTGTAGCCAATGCAGTACAACACTTTTATTATAGCAATATAAAGGTGCCTTATATAGGTATAGCTACTCCTGTAAAGGAGAATGTGCTATCATGGTTTAAGACACTTTTCTACTGATAAAACTGCATCCCTACTGAGGGGGAAATGGCACAAGTTTAACTATTTCAGCACAACCAGCCTAAACATCACAGCCCTGACCAAAGTAGTTATAGAAATATACAAACCATGTGCACAGAATGCCCAATAGGCATTGTGAACTATGGAAATATTGGAAGCAGTTTGTAGAAGAGATCTTGTTCTACCTCACAGCAGGTATACCTTCCCCAAGGCTTCAAACACCATCAGAGAAGGAAGGTTGGTTTTAGTCTCTTTCTACCTATTCTATGTATCTACTCTACTCAAACATGAATGATTTTACTTGAGGCAACGGTTTGAACTAAAGGACCTCTGATCCTCAGTGCTATTTCCATTTGGTCAGAAAATCTCCCACTCTTATGTAATTTTCAAATTTCTGTGTGCAAATCTAGCTCAACACAGCCACAAGGGAATCAGAAATGGAGCCATTAAGGAGCACATTTGTCACAGCTCTCTTTAGGGTCACACATTTCACTGTTTATAATGCCGAATTACACTCACCTCAGCACAAGTGTGAAGGCTGTTGATATAGTACTAGGGGATGATTCACCTTGCAGGCTCACCTCCAACAAAATTAATAATTTTAACATCTATAAATAATGTGTGAAAAACAGATTAATGGTCTTAGAATTACCAGTGAAATTCAATGTTTAAAGAGAGATGATCAGTACACTAACTTTACATAAGGAAATCAGAAATATGTTTTTGGGCAAATCAGAACCAATTATATAAACCTGTCAGTGGTCAAGTCATTTACAGTAGCTTCTGAAATGATTCGGATGGTAGATCAAATGTTGGCTGTAAGAATGGAGAGTGGGGATGCAGGTAAGATTTCGTAACTCATAAGCTATAAACAAAAAATCATGTTTCCCTGGATTTGCAAAATGGATTTCTGTGTTGGTTTGGTTTTTGTTTTTGTCCTGGCCTGAAAATTTCGAAAGAGCTCCAGAAATCTGGAATACTGAAGGAAACTAGAAAAATCGAGCAATCAGACTGCTGAAGGTTTCAGTACTCAGTTCCTAGCAACCCTCACCAGAGTTCTTTAGGCAACAGATGTATAATTTAACCTGGAAAACCTAAATTCCCCAGGTGGGTTAGCAGAGCAGAAGAGGCCTTTTCAGAATGACCTTTTCAAGGAACAACTTTTAGCTCCCCAACTCTGGAGTAATCATCTGCAGCTACAACAGCAGTACTTATAGACAGAGATGGCAGGATAAACAATATGCCCAGGCCATTGAATAACTTCATTCCAAACATCTAGCTCCCTCCCAGAACTAGACAAATAAGTGTGTAGCTAGTTTTCCAATAACTGATGCAGAGGTATTTTCAAAGAGGAATTCAAAATTAACTAACATCAGCGCTTTGAAATATATGTTTGCCAATTGTGAAGTGCCTAAAGAAGCTGAATAAAAACACTTTGATCAATAAAAATGAAAAGTTATTTTACTCTGTCATTTTTAACAAAAGGAATACAAAACAATGCCTGGAAAGTATAACATTTATAGAGCAATATTTTGTTATGTACACATACTAATATACAAGTCATTCTGAAAACATACTCCTCAGTCAAAATTCCACCCATTAAGTTTGTTAATTCTAAAGTGAAAATGCATTTCATTTCCTGACAATTACAGCACATGCTGGGTGATGGAACATGGCACAAAGCCCTAAAGGCTCAGCAACATTAAAGCAGCTAGGATACACAATAATCCTTTATACATTCTCTTTCTGAGGGAAACCGAATTGACAAATAAAACAAAACAAACAAACCCATATTGGAATATTTACTGGGTATTTTGGCTATGGTTGTGACATCACGGACTACCAATCAAAAAGTTCAAGTTATTCTCTGTTTTCAAACTATTTCATCATTTAAATTAACAAACTGTGTCAAGTTGTATTTTTTGGTTCAGCATGAGAACATCATCTCATAAGCAGTCAAAGCTTGAAAACCCTAAAGCGAAGTTTAACATTTCTGGGAATGAGACTGTGATAGAAATGGCACTCTCACATGATAAGATATAACAGCCAACAGTAAAAATAAATAGCAGTACACTCTCTGGGAATTGGAAAGAGATTATGATGCTCACTCTGCCAGAAGTTTACTAACTTTTGAGTCTTTCAATGACAAGAAAATAATTTAATCTTTCCCAGATAAACAGTGCTATGAAATACTTTAACTCCAGATTCACAAAAATATAAGTTCTTGGTGACTCTGGGGAGCTCTAACTTTTGATCCACTGGTGAGCACATTTGTTTGCTGAGATTCCATTGGATCTTGTAGCTAAATCAGAAATGGCGAGACTCTTTATTTGGGAGGATGACCACCAAGGAATGTCTAGCCATCAAAGGGATGTAGCACTCATGATCATTAGGTACCTTCAAAGATAATACTGAATCAGGGTTGCTGTCCAGTGCTATGGTACTGGAGGAGCCACCTTTCAGATGATCAAAACCAGAGATTTTGACCACTTGTGGCTATTAAAGATGCAACACTTCTTTCACTAATAATTGTGTATTAAGCCAGTTGTTCTGGCCAAATTCCAACTGAAGCAGTTAAAATCCACCTACCTTAAAGTATTCTGTTAGTTCAAATTAGTGTAGTGGCTAGCACATCTGCTTTACATGCAAAAAGCCCTGGGTTCAAACTGCAGGGGATTAGACTAGAAGAGGTCCCTTCCAACCCTATCATTCAATTCAATTCTAAATAGTTACAGTACTCATCTTCACTCCACTATGGCTGTGTCCACACGTTGCTTTTAAACCACCGTTGTTTTGATCTAAAAAGAGTCATGTCCAGATGATGTTTCCTTATTTCAAAATTTCACTGTTGACCAGGCTGCTGAGGGGCTTGACTCTGCAGACTGGTCAATTGCACTTCTGTGAAATTGACCAGGCTGGGGAGTCTGGCAGGGGCTGGGGGAGCGGGCATCACCCCTGGCCGCTTGCAGGTGGCCAGGGGCTGGAGGACCGGGGTGTGGGGGAGCTTTACCTCCATGGCCCCCTTGGCAGCCCCCCAGACCAGGCAGTGGGGCAAGGGGCTCCCGCACCCACTGCCCCACTAGCTGCTGGGAGCTGGCTCTGGGACCCACCCCCCTCAGACTGGCTGCGGGCAAGCCCCGCAAGCTGGCTGGTGGATTGCCCCCACCCCCGCCAGCTTGCCAGGGTAGCAATGGAAAGCCAGCCAGGTACCCATCAGCCCCCCCTGCTGTCGAAAAGGTGGGGCAGCTGAGAAAGCCAGCTCGCTGCTGGCTCCCCACAGAGTCCAGGCAGCAGGGCTGGGGGGGATCCAGGAGCCAGCTCCCCCCTGCAATGCTGGGGCTGCAGGCTCCAAGCCCCAGGCTGCGGGGAGCCGGGCTCTCACCTGCAGTCTTGGGGCTGCAGGAGCGGAGCGCCTTGGGTGGGAGGGAGCCGGCTCCTGCCAATGCTGCTGGGGCTGCAGGCTCGGAGCCCGAGGGGTGCAGGGAGCTGGCTCTCACCTGCTCTGGGGGCTGCAGGCTGCCCCAGGGTCCCTCCCCTGCTGCCTCACCAGCAGCGGGGCATGCAGGGCAGGGGGATCCCTGCCCTGGGGGCTGTTTTCCCCTGCCTGGCTCTCCAGGGTGAGAGCCAGGCAGGGGATTGGGTGGCAACATGGCCCTGCCAGGGGTCCATGTTGCCACAGCTCCCATGTTGCCCCTCTGCTGAATCGAAATAGCACATCCACACTCAGGGCATGCTATTTCGATTTGAGTGCTCCCTCCCCTTAATTCAAATTAACTTATTTTGAAATAACATTTAATGTGTGGACTGTGTGGACATAGCCTATGTGGTATTAAAAGAGATATCAACATAATCTTTTCTGCCTGAAACTTTTACTGCCCACTATTATTACATGCAACAGCTAAAGTTACTAGAACTGAAAAGGTTGGGTAAAAAGAAAAGCTATGTTCTCTTTATCTTTTTAACAGTTTTAGGTTGTTCTAATGACTCAGTTTACTTCTTTCTCTTCTATAGCAAGACAGTCATTTTTCTCCTGCTTATATTGGATTTTCATATAGCAAGATGGAAGAGATAATACTTGTACATACATATATTGGGAAGCTGTTTCAGGAGCAGAGGTAGTACCTGAATCTGTGATTACCATTTTTTTTAAATGACTTGATTTCAAATTATTGTTTCATTTTAAATCTGAAGAAATCATGATACTGGTGAATTACTGTGTGTATGCACACACTCATCCACCTGTTCTAAGGCTTAATTAACATTTGTAAACCTCCTCTGAGATCATCACATAAAAAGGACTCTATAGACAATACACAGATTGTTTTAATTACCACCATTAATGGAGTTCTCTCATAGTAATAAAAAAATTCTGACATGGGACTCTGCATGAAATTTCCTGCATAGTAAGAACTTGGGATGAGGAGTACATTTTTTATTTTTTACTAATGTAGTCTGAAAAATATCATCCTCACCAAAGTAAAAACAGTGATTTTTTTCTGCTATAAGTGTGAACATTTTTAAAAATTGAAATTTCATAATTTTGAAAAAAAATCTTAATTTAGTTCTATTTGACTCCAGAAATTTAATTTTGTAGTTTATAAATGCTTATCAAGTGTAAGGAAGTTTACTAAGTTTGAACTTAAATGTTTTATAGGATAATTTTCTGAAGTACACTCATGTACTTTTTTAATCTCTTCTATTCCAGTTCTTCTCACCAGCTCTACTCCTTCAGCATATTTGTAATTTAAAAGCCTCAAATTCTTTTTTCTTAGAATGGAAAACTATTTACAGAAAATCATTTATTCTTTATATTTACCCCATTCTCTCTCTTCAGGTACTATACAGAAACAGCTGTTCATTCATAATTGTCTGAAAGTTTTATTTTCATCTTATGCATTATTCAATGATTACCCAGATCATCTGCAACTTCTACTATTTGTGGAATGTGTTTGGCCACTTGGTACCATGTGGTAAGCCACATGGTATGACAGATAATGCTACCACATGCAATATATTTGAGGACTATCATATTAATTTTAAGCATGTTAAATTTATTGTTGTGGGACAGGGATTGTGTTTTACGCAATAGGGGGAGAATAACCACATTTCCTCCAGAAACTGACAATGATTTGGGGTAATTACTGCAGTCTCAAGGGGCCATAAATAATTTTAAAAAGTATCACCCCCTGTGCTGGGCTATTTATAGTGCAGGGCAGGTTACAAGAGGCACAGTAAAGAAAATAAGAACTTAGGTTATAACAGGGGCATTGCTGGTACCTGGCACACGGGGCACATGCCCTGAGCCTCAGCACTGGTGCCTCGAGTGTCCAGGCCGACCTGTCCCAGACCGGGGACCCTGGCCGGGCTGCCCTCCACAGCGCCTGCCTCCCCTGGCCCCAGCCCCAGCAAGGCATTGAGGCCAGGAAACCCGCAGCAGTGCCTGCCCCTCCTGGCCCCAAAACTGGCTGGGGATCTGGGGCCAGGCTGGAGGCGGCAAGAGCCTGATGAATTATTGGGCCTGGGTGCTGGAATGGGGCCAAGGGTGCATGGCCTGGTCCCAGAGGGTGTGGCCTGGGCCCGTGCCCATGCCCTGGGTCTTTTCCAGGGCCAGCGACTTTCCTGGGTTATAGAGAGCCCATGGAAACAGCACAGGGGACTTTATTTTGATTTGGTAAATGGACACAACCTTTAGTCCAAGGGAGGGCCAAATTCTACGGCAGGGTAGGAAGACTTGGGACCCAGCATCCCCACAGATGATTTATGTTATCTTAGTTGACTTTAGATCTTTTGATATGTTTTCTTCATATGCTTTTATCCTTAAATAAATGCTCTGGAAGAACTGTGTGGTCACTTGAAACCCCTAGCATTCTCTAGTCATAGCTAATAGAACAAGCAAAGCACAACAGCTGAACATCAGTCAAAATCTGCTTTTGATAATCACAAGGCTGGTGTAGCCTTAAACCCTGGTCGGGACAGAGAAGGACCTAGGGTCCTGCCCGAATACAGATGACAGCTAGAGACCTAAAATGGTCCTTGTTTAGACCATAGAGAGGACCAAAGGTGCACTTACCCTGAAACTGTGACATTTAAAGATGGGTGTGTGAACTGCTCTGGCCTGAAACCTCTAGCAAATGTAGTCTCATCAGTACATGGAAAGCTTCCACTTTCTGTGCATGTTCTTGTGTATAAAATTGCTTTTACAACTTTTAGTAGAAAACAAATAAACAGTATACAGTATTGAAGCATTGTCTTTATTAAATGACCTTTATGTTAACTTCACTCCATCTTGTCTGTCTGTATATATTCCCTGTGCTTTCTTACCTTTCTCCAGCTGATGGCACAATGGTTATAGGATAGGATTCAGGCAAGTGGTGTTCATAGGTTTTGATTTGCTCTACTTTTAGTCTTGATTGAAAAATAATATTAACAAATATTTTAGAATAGACAACTTTAAAACCAATGCTCTAAAATGGAGAAAACAAGTACAGAAGTAATTCAGAGTGGTCAGACTTCTTGTATGAAGCATTGTAAGCACTGTGAATGCATACGTCTGCAAAAGGTTGGCTTGCTAGTGTAGCATGTACAGTAGCCAACTGACCTTTTGTAAACAAATGCATTCATGGTGCTTAAAATGCCTTGTATAAGAAGTCTGACCTCTCTCAATTACTTCTGTACTTGTTTTTGCCATTTTAGTGCATTGGTTTTAAGGTTTGCTGTTCTAAAAATCTTATTTATATATATTTTTTTATTTAGCCAGCTCTATCTGTTGTGACATCTCTTTACAACAAAAGAACAATGTATTTTATTTATGGTTTACAGAAATCTGCTTTTGTCTACTAGAACTAATGATCCATTATTAATATCTATGCCAACTGTAAGTGGAGTGTATTGAATTGGTAAGTGTGTTTTTTTCTGGGAAGTTTTTACATTTGAAACCACTCCACAGTATCTCATTGAGAGGCTATTTTCTTCCTGCTAGGAATTGCTGAAAGGTTTTTTCAAAGCGTCAGGCAGGCTGATAAATTCTCGGAAAACAGAGAAATTGAAGGGTGGTGGGCTTTTTGTTGTTTACAATGAAACACCGATAGTAACAAATAATGAATTATATAGCCGTTTAGTAGAACACAGGGTTTGAATACTGAATGACACTGCTATGACTGAAAAAATATAGGGAACTATATCAGTAACAAAACAAATAAATAAGTGAAGGGGCTTCTTTGTCGTGTTTAAGAACAAACTACATCTTAGACTTTGATCAGGGCTGGCTTACAGGATGAGTCAATGTGGCACCGGTTTGGGGAGCCGGCGTGGCCCTGCTGCCACATGATTGCTGGCCTGGCTCTGCCGCTCCTGCCCCTGCAGGTGCAGAGTCAGCGCTTAGGGGCACAAAAGGAAAAGTTGATTTGGGGTACCACAACCCCTTGAGCCGGCCCTGATTTTGCTGGAGAAGAAGCCCTCACCTACTGGAAGTGCCTGTTCCCAGTGAATTTAACAGAAGGATTGTGCTCCTTAAGAAATTGTTTTATAGTTAATCACAAATATAATATAATCTTTCTTAGGTGTCTGGGTTGTGAAAGCTGTCTAGCAAATACACTGAAATGTTGCTGGGTATGGAAATATTCTTGTTCCTCAGGAATTCATACTTAACTTTCAAATTTGAAAGAACTTTTGCCTCTTACTTGGCTATAGCTGACCTTTCAAAAACTAAAAAGTTGACAGACAAGAACTACTTAAGGCACGCTCTGGGTAGCACTTCAGCACCTTCCACTAATGGAATCCTTCTTACTGTTTTCTTTAAACATTCTCATTGGTATCAGCAGTCCTGATGTCTTCACTTCTTGGTAGTAGATGTGAACACAAACCCTGTGGGAGGAGCGGGGTCATAGCAAGAAGGAAAACAATAAAGAAAGAATGGTATAAGCAGTGGATAGGATGCTGGACTGCGACTCAGGAGCCCTGAACTGCCACTGAACCTGTGTGTGACATTGGGCAGATCCTCTCACCTCTTGTTCCGCTCCCATATCAGGCAGTGGTGGTCTCTTACCGCATGCCTATGCAGTGCCTTGTACAATGAGAGCCTGATCTTGCTTGCTTGCTAAATGTTACTGTAACATAAATACATCACAATAAGGAGGAAAACAACTTATATGGAATACTACCAGAAATAACCATGCTAATGCCAAACATGAACTACCTCAGCAAATTAAATACATACATGTTTAGCAGAAAAAATACCTAGTAATAGAAAAGATTGTCTGAGAACCCAAAAAAAAGTGTGTAACTGCGAAGAGAAAGATGTCCATGGCTGCTTAATTAGGAGACATTAGTATTCAAAGAAAATTATACAGTCAGATAGTCCCAGCTATCTATCAAAAATATCAATAGTGTTTTCTTTATCAATAAGCAAGGTTTATCATCTGCTTAAACTGGTACCAAAACTGTAGAATGGGCAAAAAACATTTCCTGCGTCACATAAGAGCTTGGAGGAACAGAGATTAATTTTAAGAGAGACCTTTCTAAGATTCTTCACCAGATACTTCTGCAGAACAAAACAAAACAATTTATCTGCTGGTGTCAAATATTTATTTATTCATACACAACTATATTTTTCAGCCAGACAGTGACCATTTTGCCTACTCTGTCTCTCTGGAGAGCTGCCAAATTACTGTAATGGAATTAAAATAAATCTCTACTTTTCTCTCTAAAATTTATTTCTTTACCTTCACACCCCAGACTACAAAATGCACCCATCACAACTCCTACAGCTTCTTGTGATCACAAATAAAGGTCATCTAAATTAAAAGGTTATCAATTAATCCCCCCCCCCTCGAAGAACCCAAAAAAGAAAGACAAGGAATGAACTCTCCCTCAGCCACTTCTGTCCATTTCCCAAGGCAAAATCTGAGCAAGTGGATGTGCCTTACAACATGCTCTAAGGCTCCATTCCTACTGAAAGGCTTCTATTGTTGGCAGGTCTGTCCAAAGGGAATGAAATGTTTGAATGAAACAAATCTACCTTTTTTTTTTTCCTGTGACCATGTGGAGAGTAAAATGTTCATTCCCTAATATTTACATCTGGGATCTGGACAGCCTCCTCAGCTGCCTTTCTGAAACCCACATGGTACCCAGCAACTTGAAACAGGAAAGGGATGCAGTCACTGCACCAGATAAGGATGAGGGAGGACTGCAGGGGGAATGCTATTCCTGAAAATCGGGAAGAGGAAGTTCTCACTCTACTTTTCACTTCCTCCTGCTCTATGTTACTTTCAACCCTGATAGTGCTTCATCAATTGACCTTCCCTACTGCAGTGTTTGGCCTGTTCTTCCCATCAATCCTGTTACAGTGAATTCCCTACTACTAGGGAAGCTGAGGCACGAAGTGGTTCAGAGACTTGTCCAACATCATACAGCAAGCCAGTAGGAGAAAAAAAATTTCTCCAGGTGCCTAGCCCTGTTCTTAACAACTAGGACATGCCTCCTGTCTCCCTACTAACTGCTACAAAATTGTACTGGGTTTATAGCTCATATCACCAGTGATGTCAGAACTCTGCCCACAAAAACACCAACTTGGGCAAACCTCTGCATACAGTGAGTACTTTTCCTGCTGTGTACTTGAAAAGTGAGAACTCAGTTTCCCCTGAAATAACTGGAGCTCTTGAAAACACACTTTATCTTTAGTTATTATGTGTCTTTCTAGGTGGGGGGAGGGGAGAGAGAGAGAGAAAGAGATTTTTATTATTATTTCATGAATTTGTTTTTTTTTTCCAGGACAACGTGGATCTTGGTGACTTGATGTTCTCACTCTGCTACCTTCCAACAGCTGGTAGATTAACTATTACCATAATAAAGGCTAGGAATCTAAAGGCAATGGACATAACAGGAGCATCAGGTAGGAAATTCTTTCATGATCAACATTAAAATTTCACCTTCTTCCCCATGAATTAATTTGGCCCTGTTGCCAAATCCTCTGAGGTTTGGTGTTTTTTAAAAAACCCAGTTTCTGGTGCCATTTGATTATGAGTGATTTCTCAGCTTTTAAGAAAGAAAGAAAGATTTTAGCCATCCTAGTTGCAAAAGGAAAGTTAAAAAACTAGAAGGCAGATTACAAGAATTCAAAGTTTATTATGGCAAAGACCTCAAGAATTTTGGAACCTGGCTTTTGAATACTTAGAGTTGACCACATTATGGTTATAACCACAAAATTTGATTTTCCACTGCCTGGTATTTGTTGGAGCAGACGTTAGATACAGCAATAAAATCAACACCAACAATGGAGAGGTTCAACAGCCATTAGTCCAATTCAAATGATACTCGGGCCAAGATTATGAACCTCACATCCATTTCAGCAACCATTTCAGAGTCAGTACTGAAACAAAGTGCAAACAGTTTGGGATTTTGCTACAAAGGGGTCAGGAACTCAGTGTTTCAATCCACTGGTGGGGTGAGGGGTAGTCTATAGTTATAGTATAGTCAGACTGGAGCTACAATGAAACAGATGCTGAAAGTGGGGCAATTTCTTCTACTAAAGAAACAGCTTTTACTGTAATTCTAAAGCAAACAACAATTGTAAGCCATTCTATTATACTTCTAAAGTGCTAGTATAAATAATTTCTTATCAGTAAACACTAATGCTGACAGCATGATCTGGGGTCAGGGTTCTACACATGCTATAGGCAATCAGTTACAGACTGTTACAAGCATGGGATTGCATAGTGGGTCTTAATGGACATTTTTATATTCTTTGGGAAGACAGAAAACAAAAAGCCCACTTTCCTGAATGAACAGCTAATTGCTCATTATAGTCATTCAAGCAGGAAAATCTTTTAACTGCCAACACCTCCCAAGCATTTCATTATTGAAGGAGTGCAGGTTCTAATTTAGGTACTGTTGAATAAATTATGTATATAGATATAGGCATAAATTAAGATTACTCCCTTTGCTTTCCAATCCCATCTGTGTTAATTTTAAATCAACAAAACTGCTTATCATGATTCACACAGATCCCTATGTGAAGGTTTCTTTAATGTGTGAAGGAAGGCGGCTAAAGAAAAGGAAAACTTCCACCAAGAGGAACACCCTCAATCCTGTTTACAATGAAGCCATAGTCTTTGATGTCCCTCCAGAAAACATTGACCAAATTAGCCTGTCCATAGCGGTTATGGATTATGATCGGTGAGATACCTGTAGCTATTACTAAATACAAATCTATTGTACAAGATTTTTTGAGGAAGGAGATTGTAAAAAGCTGACAAGTTCTCAGTTCTCTCTCAGTTTATGGTATTAATTAAAAATGTTTTGTTGCTCATTTCTTAGCATTTGCTTAGAATTCTCTATATTATCGGACAGCATAACCTTCTTAGTTTTTCAGCTAAAGAATGGCATCCATGGCTTTTATGTCTAATTTATGCCTAATTTGCATAGATAGTTAGTAGAATTGAAATGCTTACCTATCCAAATGAACAGTCTGCACTCCAAATGGCTATTTGTGCACAATCACATTAATTACTTAAATTTCAGAGTTCCTCAGAAAATGTGGCCCATCGTATATTCTGTCTCCAAATAATTGCTTTCAAATAGATACCCTATTTGTTCACACATCCCATTCTTTATAGTGCTTTGGACGGGCTGAAGTCAGAACAAGTATGATGTATAGCTTTTTCTCTTTTGCAAATATTAATGTATTTTTCTTTTGGTTAAAATTGGAGTGTATACAAATAAGAGTCCAACTGTCAATTTACTTCATGGAAACACCCCCCCACACACACATCTACTAAAAGATTAAATTATTAGTATATTACCTAGGTTAGCGAGAAAGATAAGGATTAAACTCAAACCTTGGTGTTTAGCTCATTAAAACTTCCTAACATCCTAGCTCATTGTCTGTGATAGAAAATTTAAATGACATTTGTTTCCAAATGTAAAATTTTAAGAAAAAATTATTATGGCACATTTTCACAGTGTAGGTCACAATGAGATCATTGGAGTGTGTCAAGTAGGCAACGATGCAGAGAGCCTAGGACGGGACCACTGGAACGAAATGCTCTCATACCCTCGAAAACCAATTGCTCACTGGCATCCACTTGCAGAGGTAAGATTTCCATTTCTGGAGTTTCCACTTTTACTTTAATGGTGAAAGCTCTTTAACTAAGAGAGTTGAAGCTAGATAAAATCTTTGGAAATAAAATGGCAGGATACATTAAATCCAGAGAAGGGCCTTGAAATTCCAGTTTTTAAAGTGAACCTGACATAGCATGGAAGTAAAATGAGCTCCTATCAGTTTTAATGGGATGTAAAATACTTCAAACTTTAAAATATAGATTTTTATATATAAATAAATTAAAACTCAGACATTATGTATAGTATTATTTTTATAACATATAAAACTGAGTAACTTTCTCTGCATATTGGTTAAACCATATCCATCTGTTTAGATCTTCTTAGGAATAATTAAATAAATAGCTAGGGTGTTTTACATTTCTATATCTTACAAAAAAGTAAATTATATTTTTTATTTTACTTGAGGAGTTCCATTCCACTGGCATGTCCAGTGAGATGTCTAATTGCACTGAAAATAATAAAATGTCCATGAAGACTAACGAAGGTAAAAATAAGAAACCGCACAATCAGAAAAGCTCTTCAAGTTATGATTAGCCTCCTATGTTTCTTTTGTCTTCATTTAGGGCCCTATTCAACAGAAATGTTATGCAGGCCTTCTGCGCATGGATGGCTGCCGAAGAGGCTTCCTCACCCTTTTAACTTATTCAGCAGAAATTTGGCATTCCTGTTGATCTCTTTCTTAGCCATTTGCTCAGGGGCCATTCTGCAGAGGGTAAAGACATCCTTCTAATCCCTCACCCTCATTCCCTTCCCTCCCCAGGGAATACTAATCTTGATTCATGAGACATCAAAATTCATCAGAGACATAGCTATATCTTGACTTCTGAAGGTTACCATAATCTAGCTTTAATCTAGTCAAACATGCAGTTATCCACATACAACAGTAACAATGGCCTCTGCTGTTACCTAGAAATTACTTTTATTGTTACATCTCTTGTCTACATTCAGATGGTAAAGCACGTTCACATCCATTTCCAAAGGCTTATGGATATCAATGTGGTAGCTTGTTTAACAGCTAGCATACTACTCCTCAGTGCAGGATGGTGGGAAGGCCTGCAGTTTTGATATTTCTAACCAGGATCCAAGCCACAACTCCTATAAATTATGCAGAGACAGAATTAGCTGGCAGTTTTGCTAATTTACAGGTGTCAACTATAGATGGTTTCTGTAAACACTTGGCAAGTACCAAGAAGCCATTCTAAAATGATAGCAATATCTTATTGGGACCACATTCCCATGACAGATCATGTTTTGTAGTGGGTCCCATTGCATTCAGTCTGCATGTTCAGGACCGTTAAGTGTACACAAACTGCTTAATGAATGGAGTGGAAGATTTGGCACCTGAGAATAGTCCAAGCAAAGGCTGTGAAGTTCAGCATGCAAAGTTTGGGTATCACTGAAAAGCTGAAGGTCTGATGAATGGCACTGCATGCCTTTTCATGACAGACAAGGACCAAAACAGTGCTTTACATTGATTGAATTGGGCTTGGAAAACAGAGCACCTTCTCTCAACCGTAGTCAAGTAATGACATGGGTGGCTTGACAGAACACTGTAAATCAGCACGGCAATGGCTGTTAGCAGAGGTTATGTAGACCCTTAGAGCCAACCTGTGTTTCTCCATTTGAGGGAGATGGGCTGCAGAGGTCTTGTCTGTAGAAAAGAGAGGGTTGTTGGAATCTAAATTTGCATCACTGTCCCCTCAGTACATCATCAGATGAGTCTTTCAAGGGTCGTTAGTGTGGGTCACTTGACATGTACCTAAGCTGCAAAGAGGCATATGTTTGTTAATATTCAGGAATCAAGTGAGGGAGGGTGCCCAAAGCTGTGCAGTGAAATATTTATACAAACAACATATAATTTTGGTTCCTGAATCAGGATTAGGCCCATTAATGACTAAGCTTTGGAAACATCTAGAACAGGGGTCTCAAACTGAAATCACCATGAGGGCCACATGAGGACTAGTAGAGGGCTGCATGAGGATTAGTACAGTAGCTCAAGGGCCACACCACTGAAACCTTTCCATACGATGATATTGCAAATATCAGTTAACGATTGTGTCATTGCAGACCGCAGGAAGTAGCTTTAGGGGCTGCATGTGGGCCACAAGCCACATGTTTGAGACCCCTGATCTAGAGCCACTATGGCCACAGACATGGGACTCTGAATATTTGCTGAATAGGACCCTCACTTTTCAAACAAATGTTTCAACTATGTGAAGAATGGTTTGTTTAAACAGTCTAATAGTATCCATGAGTAACGGTAATACTCAGAGGCCTTTGAGGGTACCTATCATTTACTGGTATGGACGTTACATTGCCCACATTCAGATGTTGAGCCACACATATGCCCATTTCTAAAGATTCATGGAGGTAGCTTGGTTTTAACAAGAAGGCTGATAGCAGTGGAAATCATCAAGCCGTGTGATTTGTAGCTGACTTCAGCAACCACCAGTTTGATTCTTACATTCAATATTTTTTAAAGAAAGAAAGCTGTCATGAATATTTTTACAAATTCATTTTTTCAAGAGTGATTGTCATTACACATTTATATTGTGGTCATGCCTAGATGCCCCTGCAAAGATTTGTGTCCCCTCTTACCCTGTACAAAATCCAACAATAACAGTTCCTACCCTTAAGGCCTTACAATATAAGAAATTAAAGAAGGACCTCCTTTCTCTGGGGGAAAGAACAAGGCAGGTATGGCATCTGTAGTGGCACTGTTTTTTTCAGAAATAAGCAGACTAAACAGGATTGTGTTTGTACTTTATGTAGTTCATAAATTCTTGTTACTCTGGATCAGTTTCCAAGAGCTGTCCTTATTTATAGGGGTAGGCCTGAATAACAGGGATGTGTTCATCTCTGTATAAAATGGGTGTGGATCACAGGTGCCTCTGCCCCCTTAATACCTACAGTTGTCATTTTAAATTAATTTACCAATAGATACTACATAGGAGCTTTTATCTACAATTTGCACAGGAAATAATTGGAGAACCTTAGATGCCATGGTGTGCTAATTGCTGAAAAATGCTGAAAGGTAATCACAGTACTGGCCAGTACCACACTAAGAAATTCACATCCAGAAACAAGAACCACTGGGATAAAAAGCTACTTTCACTATTTCTTCAACTGTGTGTCTAATTAACTGTGCAAAGCCTCTCCAGCAGAGTTTAATTTCCAGGATTTAGTTAAAGCCCTAATGTTAAAACATAGGCACGCAAACAGGTGTACACTTTGATATGAGCAAAATGCCTGATATGCATGATCACACTTTCCTGTGTGTCCACTCGTCACCTGGCACGTTCATTAGACATTTTGGGTTTGCAGCTGAGCACATGCAAATACAAATAGGTAGTTTTGAGCACATGCTCACAAGTCTGGCCCAAAATCTACAGAAGTGGCGGTCTGTTTCCGTCTTGTTAGGTTTCAACAAAAGCTGTCTCAGAGGCTCCTGGGTATCAGCAAGCCTATGGCGTGGTGACAGCATTCCAGTCTGTCATGCCTGAACCTCATTTCAAGCAGAGGCCTGCTTGTACTCCTTATTCAGGCAAAATTCCCAAGGGGTCAATGAATTTGGCCCCAGAAGAAAAATCTTTTGATTCCCTGGACAAGTCAGTACATGCATCCCTGCTTGGAATGCAAAGCAGACATGTGCATACTTCCCCTCTGTGACTACTATGCCCAGCGTAATACTGGGAGTGGTAGCTACAGTGGAAAAGGAAACACCTGTACTGAAGAGCCTAACTCATGATGGATGTGGAAGTTTTCACACCGCATCTGCATCTCAGGCATGTTCAAGGAGCACTTTTACAGATATAAAAATTATATATTCAACATTGCCTATTCTCATTTTAATTGCCATTCTCAAACTATTTGGTAAAAAACAAACAAGATCTGGTGGCACTTTTAAAGACTAACAAATTTATTTATCTCATGAGCTTTCATGGGAGAAAATACCACTTAGTCAGATGATTGAAGAGGGGGGAACTTACGGAATGGGAGCAAAATAAATGCAGGGAATAGTAAGTCATAGGACCAGGTCAGACAGCAACAGCAAATCAAAGCAGCTATTAGATTCAAACAGTGGAGCAGAGCACTTACCAGGGGGATAAGTGGGGGACGAGGGAGGCAAAATTATACTCTACTGTTTGAATTCTGACTGCTTTGATCTGTTGTTATAGTCTGACCAGATCCTATGACTTACTGTCCCTTGCATTTATTTTGGTCCCATTCTGTAAGCTCCCCATCTTCAAGCATCTGACGAAGTGGGATTTTCTACCACACAAGCTCATGCAATAAATAAATTTGTTAGTCTTTGAAAGTGCCACGGGATTCCTTGTTTGTTTTGCTGGACTAGACTAACACGGCTGCCCATTTGGAATGTTAACATTCTTCTTTATTCACAATTGATCCATCACCATTTATAATTTTTGTTTCCCTTTGTATCTCACTCAGCTTGGACAATGAACCTCAGTAGACCAGTCAATTTCATGGTCTGGTTCTCATGCACTGCAATCGGATCTGGGTTTCCAGTCTCTTAGGACAGCATTATGTTGGGTATCTAAATTCTGCCACAAAACTTAAAGAGTCAGGATAACTTACCCCTGGTCCTGATACAGTTGATCTCTTTTTGAATCATTCTTCCCACAGGTAACTTGTCACTAGGGCTCATATAAATAATCCCAACCTTCTTCTAAATTGCTGTTTATTTGCCATTGAAGGGACAGATTGCTCCAAATGGAAGTACTAAAATTTCCAGACTATTTTGTCAAAAGAGGAAACTCCCTCCCCAGACATTATCTTACAAGTTTTTCACCTGAGTACACTGTACACTTATGCTATTCTACTTTATATATGCCACATGGTTTTCAGGAACATTTCTGCCATACGCATTTAGTGAATAAAATCTCTTCACTAAGAAATTACGGGTGAAATCCTGGCCCCGTTGAAGTGCATGGGAGTTTTGCCATTCACTTCAAGGAAGTCAGGATGTCACTGATTGCCTCATTTCCTTGGTATGAGAGAGTGGTTTTGTGTAAAGAGGAAATTAAAAGAATAAATATTCCAGTCCCTCCCAAGAGAGACATGTTGTTGCAGGCTAGAAGGGAATTTTTGTGAAGTACCTTGTTAAAATATTGGCACCACATCACTGCTGCACATTAAAATTAAAAAAAAGTCTTTTCATTGAAATTAAAGCACTAAAAGCATTTCCATATGATTTTGTAAACTTTCTTTTCTTTTACTAAACATGGGCCTAAGAGATATCGCAGTGAAGAAGTGCGTATCAAACTCCAATGCTGGGGCAGCAGGTGCTTCCAGCGCAGAAATCAGGCACAAGGAGACACATGTGTCTCAAGATCATGGTACTAGTCCATGTGCATTTCAGCATTCCTTCCAGCTGATCCATGGAAAAGCAAGCACAGTAAATATAAAAGAGGTAACGACAGCCTGTTACACAGGGGCCTGACCTAACTCCCACTGGAGAAAATAAAAAAAGCCTCACTGGCTTCAGCAGAAATTGGATCAGAAAGGCAACAAAAGCAAAAGAACGAAAAAGTGGATGACAGTCAGTCATTCTCCATAGAGAGGCAGGTATCATTGAAAAAAGGGCATGTTTCCTTCAGGAGAATTCAGAAGGAGTTTTAAAATTAATATAATCTAGGCTTATTGTCACTAAAAACATAAACCAAGAGGTACAAAGAGAAATACATTTCACACCAACATCACTCAGCAGTGTTAAAACATTAAGAGGGCTTATTTGCTATAAAAACAAAATTGCTGGAGAAAGAAACTTAAAACATTGGCTGATTTAAAAAAAAATAAGGATTCTTATTTTTGTTGTTTGACCCAATTCAAAATACAGTGCAATTTAGCACGTTAAAAACATTTTGTGTTTAAACTGTAGGGGGAAAATAGACAAGTTTAAACTAGAATGAAAGCAATAGCATTGTCCTTGGTTAAAAGGTCTTTCATTATGTTTAGAACAATGTACTGTAAAATGACACACATTAGAATCAGATGGGGAAAGTGGCATTACTACAAGGAATAAAATGGAGAATAAGCGATCCATAATATAGTGGAATTTAATAAAAGCATGTGTGCGGGTGAAAATGGCAGCAGAACAGGATATGTAACAGATGTTTAAAGCTTTCTTTCTCTGCTGTAATTAATGGAGGTGCTTGCAACATAATTCTGTTCTGAAGGGATAAACTTTATAGCACATGAATAAAGCTGTGTAAATGCAAATAACACTCTGTAAATGGAACTGACATTTATGGACATTGCTGAATGTCTTCAAGAATTGCATTAAAAGGTGATTTCTAATACAGTGGGTTGGGCAAGGAACTGCAGTTGGAAGCACCCCAGGGTCCTGCAGTTCTCTGAAAGGACCTCCATCTCCATGAAGACACATGAAATTTATGGAATCCAAATGGCAATGATGGACCACATACAGGATGAACAACATCGGGAATATCCACCCCACCTGCAAATTAAGCATTAACTGACCTGGCATAGAGGGGAAGAACATGAAGAGTACTGTAAGCATCTGGGATGTTTGTTTGTTTCATCCATTTCTTTCAGTTCCTTTTTTCCTTTGGCCATATTCAGATATCCCTAAAACTGGAATGTTTTATTCAGTTGCATGCTGGCCAGTTGTCATTTTAAAAAAAATGCAAAAGGTATGTAATGGGACTAGTATTGTTTCAATATAACTTTGATTTAACTACACACACACATTGTATTCTACTTTACTATTTCTTGTTCAATGAGCAGTCCTGGTATGTCTATATTTCACGTCTAATTTTGGAAAATAGAGCCGCATCTTTACCAGGGCTCTCCCAGTTAGGTGGATCTTATCTTTGTTTAGTAGAGATAATGCATGATTCCTTTGCAGTACTGGTTTGAGGGATAAAGTCAATACATTTAAAATTTCTTAATTTTTAAAAAAGTATAACATTCTAAACACAAGTAAAATGTACTGTGATTTATTTATATAGAGCTAGTCTATACAAATAATTTTGTTCATAATAAGAGATTGTGCAATTGTTATTTATTCCTATTTTGTATTTATATATTAAAGTTTAAGTGAATGTTTAAAGAACTCAGATAATTTTAAAGATGTTTTAATTCAGTGTTTATCAACAGGAAGCAGTGTAAATTTTGTGGATATAGAAATAGGAATTTGAAGTATTTTGAAAACAACTTTGTAAAACCGGTCTTTCAACTATTTGAAAAACCCCAGCAACAGAAGGAAGAATTTAGAATCATAGAATCATAGGGTTGGAAGGGACCTCATAGGTCATCTAGTCCAACCCGCTATCAGAGGCAGGACCACTCCCACTAAACCATCCCAATCATGGTTTTGTCCAGCTGGGCCTTAAACACCTCCAAAGATGGAGATTTCACCACCTCCCTCAGCAGCTCATTCCAATGCTTCACCACTCTCCTAGTAAAAAAGTTTTTTCTAATATCCAGCCTCGACCTCCCTAACTGCAACTTGAGACCATTGCTCCTCATTCTGTCCTCTGTTACTACCGAGAACAGTCAAGCTCCATCTTCCTTGGAGCATCCCTTCAAGTAGTTGAAGGTTGCTATCAAATCCCCCCTTAATATTCTCTTCTGCAGACTAAATAAGCCCAATGCTTTCAGTCTTTCCTCATAGGGCTTGTGCTCCAGCCCTTTGATCATTTTGGTTGCCCTCAGCTGAACTCTCTCTAGCATGTCCCTGTCCTTTTTGTAGTGGGGAGCCCAAAACTGAACACAGTATTCCAGATGTGGCCTCACCAGTGCAGAATAGAGGGGAATGATCACATCCCTTGATCTGCTGGTAACACTTCTTTTGATGTAGCCCAGTATGCCATTGGCCCTTTTGGCAGCAAGAGCACACTGCTGACTCATATCTAGCTTCCCATCCACCATGACCCCCCAGGTCCTTTTCTACACTGCTGCTATTTAGCTGAATGTTCCCCAGCCTGTAGCAATGCATGGGATTTTTCCGTCCCAAGTGCAGGATTTTACACTTGTCCTTACTGAACCTCATAAGATTTCTATTGGCCCACTGTTCCAATTTATCTAGGTCTTCCTGAATCCTGTCCTTGCCCTCCAACATGTCTACTGGTCCCCCCAGCTTGGTGTCATCCGCAAACTTACTGAGAGTGCAGTCTATTCCATCATCTAGATCATTGATGAAAATGTTGAACAGAACCGGCCCCAGGACTGACCCCTGGGGCACACCACTCGTGACTGGTCGCCAGCTAGACATGGAACCATTGATTCCTACACGCTGAAACCGTTGATCTAGCCAGTTTTCCATCCACCTTATAGTCCACCTATCCAACCCATACTTCCTTAATTTGCCAATGAGAATGCTGTGGGAAACTGTATCAAAAGCCTTGCTAAAATCAAGGTATATCACATCAATGGTTCTTCCTGCATCCAGAAAGCCAGTCATCTGATCATAGAAGGAAATGAGATTGGTCAGGCATGATTTACCCTTGGTAAATCCATGCTGACTGTTCCTGATCACTTTATTTTCCTCTAAGTGTTTGAGGATGGATTCTTTGAGAACCAGCTCCATAATTTTTCCAGGGATTGAGGTGAGGCTGACTGGTCTATAATTCCCCAGATCCTCCTTTTTCCCTTTCTTGAAAATAGGCACTGCATTTGCTTTTTTCCAATCCTCTGGCACCTCCCCCATTCTCCATGAGTTTTGAAAGATAATGGCCAGCGGTACTGCTATTTCATCAGCCAATTCCCTCAGCACCCTTGGATGTAGTTCATCCAGCCCCATGGACTTCTGCACATCCAGCTTCTTTAAGCAGTCCCTAACCTGACCGTCCATCACCAAGGGCCTCTCTTCTTCTCTCCAGTCTTGGTAGTGGGCTGGGAGCTGACCCTGCCTGTGAAAACTGAAGCAAAAAAAGCATTGAGCACTTCAGCTTTTTCCCTCATCCTCCATCATGAGGATGCCTGCCCCATTCAGCAAGGGACCTACACCATCCCTGATCCTCTTCTTGTTACTAACATACTTGTAGAACCCCTTCTTGTTATCCTTTACATCCCTCGCTAGCCGCAACTCCAGTTGTCCTTTGGCCTTTCTGATTTTATCCCTGCATTCCCTAGCAATATCTTTATATGTCTCCTGAGTCATCTGACCAAGCTTCCACTTCCTGTAAGCTTCCTTTTTATGTTTAAGCTCAGAGCAGAGTTCTCTGCTAAGCCATTCTGGCTGCCTCACATGTTTGTTCTTTCTCCTAATTGGAATGGCAACTTCCTGTACCCTTAGCAGGGTTTCTTTAAAATATAACCAACTCTCTTGGACTCCTTTCCCCTTCACATTAGCTTCCCAAGGGATCCTGCCTATCAGTTCCCTGAGGGAGCCAAAATCTGCTTTTTTCAAATCCAGGGTTTTTGTTTTGCTTCTTTCCTTTAATCAGCATCCTGAACTCAACAATGTCATGGTCACTACTGCCTAGCTTGCCATTTACCTCTACGTCCCTGATCAATTCTTCCCTGTTTGTGAGCAGCAGGTCAAGAGGTGCAAGGCCCGTAGTTGGTTCCTCTAGCATTTGTACTAGAAAGTTGTCCCCAACACTCTCTAAAAATTTCCTGGATTGCCCATGCACTGCTGTATTGTCAGGCTAATTGAAGTCCCCCATCAGCACCAGGGCCTGTGATCTAGAAGCTTCCGCTAGTTGTCCATAGAACACCTCATCCACCTCCTGCTTCTGGTCTGGTGGTCTATAGCAGACACCCACCACAACATCCCCCTTGTTGCTTTCCCCTCTCAGTGTAACCCACAGACTTTCTATTGGCACGCTTCCACTTCCATAATGGAGCTCTGAGCAGTCATAGAGCTCTTTTACATATAATGCTACTCCTCCCCCTTTTCTTCCCTGCCTGTCTTTCCTGAACAGTTTATACCCATCCATGGCAGAGCTCCAGTCATGCAGACTATCCCACCACGTCTCCATTATTCCTATGATATCATGGTTCTTTGTCTGCGCTAGTACTACCAATTCTTCTTGCTTATTTCCCAGGCTCCTCGCATTAGTGTATAGGCACCTAGGATACCTGGCCGATTGCCCTACTTTGTCATTTTGATTTTCAATTAGAGCAGAACTGTAGTTTTGAATTGATGCTGTATTTAATCATAGTAGTATCTTCTGGCTCCCAAAAGGACCAGGGCCCCATTGTGTTAGGGGCTATTCAAGGACGTAAAAGATACAAATCTCTTTTCCAAATAGTTTACAATCTAAAGGGACAAGTGATGTACACGATATACTTCAGTAAATGTAACATTTATGTGCACATATTTTCTTTTTCTCCATAACTATAAACGAAAAAATGCCAGGCAAGCTATCTGTATCTGACCCTCAAGCCATTAACAACTGGCTGATTCATTATAGGTAACAGCAGAGAAGGAGATATTTGAGGAAGAGTGCTGATGGATCAGTTAAAGTCATATGTCTCTTTAAATAATATGTATCATAAGTAGATATGCACTGAAAACTGATAATTTTTTTTGAATATTTACTATTTCTATTTTAAAAATACTATTGTTTTTCATCCAATATTCCCAGAATGCCTACAGTTTGAGTATTTGCATTCAGACCACCAACTTAAAACAAAGTACTGTAGGTTTGGGGTGCCTGGAAGAAGGTTTGACTATGACAGAATATACTAGCCACTTGCTTGTCATTTTCAACTCATTTCCAATGCTGTACGTCATCAACACTTGAAATACCTTATTCCACAGCAAATAAAACACTTCACAAAATGTCTATCAACATTAGACAATGGGAAAATACAGTAGGGAAAGTCCTGGTATCAACAAGCAATGAGTTCCAACAGCTGGAGCAAACATACAAGACGAAACTTATGAATGTCCTGAGCCAAAAGGCTAGGAAGATAAGAAACCAGTAACTCCAAAAAGGTAATTTGGGACCTGTTTGTGAAAGGCTTACTGATTTGACAAACACTAATAATTAATTTGAAATTCCATGAGTAACCAATACATTTTGGATGGGACTGGGGGGAGAGGGGGAAAAATAATGGAACACCTGCACCAGCAGGAATACAAACAGCTGAATTTTGCACTGTTTACAGCCCAGTGAGCTCACTACTCAAACATGTAAGTAGAGCATTCCAATTACCAGTTTATGCAAACCACAAAAGGATAGATTAGATGTTATGCATCTGAAGAAAAGGGTTAAATACAGTGTCTAATTTTTAACTGGCTTTTTTCAAGAAACTGTGGCATTGTTCTGTACCACAGACTAGCTCCTTTCACAGCTGAAACAACTGTGCTTGAGCAACAGAATTTGCTGTGGTAGAAGCCAGCAGCTGTTTGCAATACATATAATATGCAATTATGTATAATAAGTTTTGCAATACATATTCTAAAGGGAACAAATAAAAATCCAACATGCTTTGCAACAAAATCAGCAGACTGATTAGATATAAATTGTGCACTGGCACAACTTTTGCAAGTAGGGAGTCCCCATGATCAAACTGAAAAGCTGAAATGGTCCTTCAGTGGAACATTAACAAAAAAGTACATCTGAACTAACAGGTAATCTTCCTGATTTGAGTCTTTATACCATTCATGTGCCATTCTAACATAGTGCTTCATAATCTACAGAATATATTTAGACGTGTTTGCCATTTCCCATTTAATTAACTGCACGTTCCAATTTGGCGCAAACAGTCATTAAAAAGGTCATCAATTCGTACCCACTATGATAACCCTTGGAGTCATTTAATAACTTGGAACAACAATCACCTTAGTGTTCCAAAACAAAATGTGAGTGGAGTTTATAATATTGGAAATATTTCTAACTGGTTCATAGGATATAAATTTTCAGACACTAAGAACCTAACAAAAGAAGTTAGCACTATTAAATGATCTGTTAAGATGTGCTCTCTCTCAGTACTTTAAGAATTGGCAATCTGCTAGCTCATCTATCTGGTTTTTTACCCATGGAAAAATACAAACAAAAATAGACAATTACTTATTATTTTTGTGTGGAAAAACAATCCTTACATTTTTTTAAAAAGTTTTATTATTTTCCATACAGCAAGCTGTAGGATTCAATCTCCAATGTGTCATTACTGGCTGTTAGTCATATCCTATTAAGTAACCTAAAAATCAGTAACTAACAAGTGCAAACCTAAAATGTCAGATTAAGTAGAGCTCAGCTCATGACTTCCAAAAAATAGTTTTAAAAATACCCAAATATTCCAAAAGCTATTTTAAAACTACCTTTTCCT
This sequence comes from Podocnemis expansa, assembly GCA_007922195.1. Taxonomy (NCBI): domain Eukaryota; kingdom Metazoa; phylum Chordata; order Testudines; family Podocnemididae; genus Podocnemis; species Podocnemis expansa. The sequence continues at coordinate 124,369,890 of ML681963.1, forward strand.
TTCCAAAAATTATGATCTTTCATTTAGAAAAATCAACAGAAACAAAAAGAATAACATTTTTAAAACATGAACTGCTTATTTAATCTAAACGATGTGAATTCAAAACTCACCAGTCAGTTCTGTGTCCTTGTCAAACTCTTGCCAGGAAACATTTGGTATTCTGCAAAAGAGAAATCCCACAGAATTACAGCACTGACTTCCTCACTCCTAAAACAGTACTTGTTCTGATGTGGTAGCATTTTACCCCCACTTTTCACTGGTGATTCCCATTCTGCACAGGGCACCAAAGAATCAGGCTCAAGGTGTAACAAACAAGGAATCCTGTGGCACTTAAAGACTAACAAATGTATTTATTGAATGAGCTTTCATGGGATGAAAAACAACTTTGTCAGACACTTTTGAAGATTTACTGAACTAAACTAACACAGCTGCCCCTTTGGAACTAGGCTCCAGGTATATAAATATACTATAAAACCTTTCTTTCTGGCTCCAGTCTTGCTGGCCTACTCTCCCTGCACTTAGGGCAGTCTTGTTGACTTCCACAGGACTCTACGTAGAGGCAGGGGTGTTCGCTAGCACAATCTGATACAAGGATAAAGCCCCTGGGTGAAATACACCTTCATACACGACTGTGTACAGCTCAGGGTTAATATAGCAATGAGAGTATTGAATAGCCTCTCTGCTCTTGGGTTTATTTCACTACAAAGGTCTTATGAATAAATGAAGCCTTCATCTCATATGAAGAGAAAAATCTGTGAATTATAAGAACCACAGCTACCTCAGGATCACAACAAATTCATGCGATCACACCTATTAAAATAGAGGGCACTTTGTTGGTCTATAAATAAAACAAAGTCTGGCCACCACCAGCAATGAACTACTCTCTAACCTGGTAGTTTGTGGCAGGGCTAGAATGGTCACAAATAATATACATCCAAGATCAATGTTCTGATTGTTTCTGAGAGGTCCTGGCAAGTCAGAACCTAATCAAATTTATGCAGGTTCTACAGCTGTTCTCACTCTCTCAGGACATTTCTCTTGCCTTTGTTCACTTAACCCAGTAGTTAAAGCAGAGAGCTGTCCCCTCATGTCAGAGAAAAGAGAAAGATGTTTTATTTCTCTTGTCCTTACTCTACCCTAAACTTCTTTGAACTAAATATGTTGAGCCAAATTCTCGTTTACATCAGCAGGACCTCAGTGAAATCAACAAGCCTTTCACAGGGGCCAGAAAGTAACACAATAACAACACACAAGGCATCAAATGGAACACTTTTCCTTTTTTTCCCCTCTGCCTTGCTTATGTTCTTCTGACTTCCTCTGTTTCTTTAATGGGGTAGCCCGATCCACAAAGATCCAAAGTGTCTGGATCTGGGATGAGATTACTCTAAGTATATTAGCACCTTTTTTTAAGGAAGACTTAGAGACCCAACAGAGAGGTGGACAAGGGCTAATTACCTTCAGGAATGCTTCCCTTTGTGTTCCTACCTAGTGTGCTATAGAGACAGAAACTTTGGTAGCGTCTTGTCACAGAGAAGTATTCCACCACAAAGGGAAACATCTCCAGAGGTCTGGTTTCCTCTTAATCATGAGTCACAGGAACAACCAACATTGCTTGAATACAGCTGGGAGCAGTTTTATTGGAGTCAGGTGAGTGAGCCTGATGTTATAACCGAGCACAGCACCACTTCATGGCAGGAATGCAGTATGGCTCTATTCCACAGCAATAAATGCATAACTGCAAGTTCCCAGTTGTATCACATTTCTGGTGTGTTCCATTTTCTTCTGTTGTGTAGATGATGTTGGTGCCCTTATTTCCTGCTACTTGAAGGAGGCTAAGGGGGGCATATTTCTAACAGTAAGCTTTTAGTGAGTCTCTGCTTGTGTGTTTTATTTTAAAGAAAATAAGAATCTACAGTTTTAAAAAAAGAAATGCGTGGAAAGATGAAGGTGGTTGACTGGTAAAAGCAAAAGACAGACTGAGCCAGGTGCACATGCAACCAGTCTGCAGCTCCAAAGTGGCTTAGAACTTCTGTATAAAATGCAGGTTCTTTTTTCTGACTTTCTTCTTTTTCAGCCGTAAGGGTGCCTGGTGCCTTTTGGTACACTCTTCATCCACATTGGCCGTCAGCTCTCTCTCTGCACCATTGCTTAGAGAAGGGTGAGTGCAGTCCCCTCGCCTCTTAGCCTCATACTCTGGGTTCTTCCTCTTGAACTCAGGAATCAGTTTCTCTCTCTAGGTTTCCTTGCCATGATTGTCCCTAATTAAGAGCACCCCAGAGCCAGTTAAAGTCATCTCAAGAACAAGTAGATTATTTGAGTGAAAAATGTCACAAAATAAAAAATAATTACAAGTCAAACAATCCAGCTCAGTACGGTGCAAAACTATTCTTGTTAGGCACAAATCAGCATGACAATGAACAGAAACATCACCAAGTGGGGTTGGGGACAGGGGGCAGAACAAAGTTCTCTCACAGTCTAAAAGCTGCACCTCTGTTTAACTGTCAGCTGAGAAGATGTCCAGAGACAACCACAGCGGATGGTAAGGGTAAGATGGAACCTAGTCCTTTGTACTGATTTAGTTAGCACGTGGTATTTCCCAATTTAATCAACACGTGGCATCTCTCTCTCTCTCCCTCACACACACACACACATTTTTTTTTAGCACAGTAAGAAGAAACATCTTCAGTTTCTGATGCCAGCTTGTGCTAAATAGTGGTCCTCTCCTAGCTGAAATCAACATTTCAGTGGCACTCTTTTTCGACTATTGTATTGACTGTCATTACAATCTGTTCACTTAATGACTCTCAAACATGTCTATGGAATATTTGAGCAAGTTCTGGGTGGCCTAGGCTGGAGCTATCATCCTAATAATATGAGGTTATAGCAAATATCACAATATCTTTTTACTTCTCTTTCTGCTTCTTTATTCCTCCATGTTGTCACTTTCAGTTTGATTCCCTCCCCATTCAGTCTCTTTAACTTTCTTCAGCAACCCTTTCTCCTGTTTTTTATCCCTTCCCTATTATTGATATTTTGTATTATATAGTCTCAATGGTCTGACTCTGAAGATCCTACTCAAGCAAAAATTCCACCTGAAGTCAGGTTAGGACAATCAAGTTGATTTCATCAAGAATTACGCCTGGGTTAGGACTGCAGAATCAGAGAAAAAAGTAAGCCTTTAATAAGCTGTTCCAGTTACTCTGAGTAGTACTTTCATCAGTAAGGGCTTTCTTTCTCCTGGATCATGGCCCCAGAGTGAGAGAGAACTGCTGATTCAGAATGTAACAAGGATCTGGCAAATGACAGAATATGGTAGGGTGAATTGCTAGACTGAAATTAAAATGGTGATAAATCTGGTCTGTTTTTAATATATGAAAAACCCAGGTTTGTAGCAACTCAATCAATGGAGATTTAACCCTTCTCTGAAGTTATCTGTTTTTCAACACATGCAAAATCTTAAGTTAATAAAGTATTCCAGCCCAAACCACAGAAACATTCCAATGCTAACCCAACAGAAAACTCAGTCACATAGTAATAATGTAGTATAGTGAAGTTTCCCTCTGAAATCTAAAACAACATGTTTCTGAGTAAACGCACATGGAAGTCTTATTTTGTGATGGGCGATAATATGGAATCAAATACACCAGCATAGTTTCCACATTACCCTCAGAGAAATGGCAGTATTTCATCATTTCACAGAGAAATACTTGCTGGAAGTTTATTTGTTTTTTTATTTAGAAGTAAAGAAACTACAGTGTCACTGCTCTTAATACAGCCTCCCCTCTAACGGGATGACATTTTGTTTTGTATTGGTTTTCTTTCCTATGTGCTACATCCTTTGCTGTTGAAGAACAATGCTGGCTAGTGTAATAACCTACACCAAAGCAAGCAACCCTGAAATCTCAATGCCCCTGTGCATTAACAATGCTTGAATAGAAAGCACTTTTGAAGAGGTGAAATAAGTCAGGCAAATTTTCAATGAGTGCATAATAAATAAGATCATGCATTTAACAAAGACACATATCTAAGACAATCAGTTATTCACAACAGCAAAAGAAGTGCTAATTTACTGTTCTATTGCCTTCTGCCATTTAACATTCTTTTAAAGAATGATGACTTGGAAACATGCATAGATGCAGCATATGTATATGTAACGCGCATGCTCAGAGATTGTTCACAGAGAAACTACCACCTGTCTTGTCATTTAATATACATTGTAGGACTGGATATTCATTTCAGGAATGTTCACAGGATGTTGTAATATGAATATGCCTGGACAGAGTTCATGCAACAATTCATGTACTCGTTGTGTTCCAGTAGCACCCTTCACCAGGATCTTAAAAAAAATGAGGCTTACAACAGCCCCATGAATTAACTATTATTCGTATTTCACAGAAGAAGAAACTGAGGCATGAAGAGACTAGATACCTCTCTTCCACTTGGCAAAATTCCATTCGCTCATGGGTGCAGTGAGGTCATTAGCAACACTAATTGTGCCTGCAAATATTTGTGGAGGTTAAATGGAAGGCAAGATTTAATAAACCTGATATTGTAATATGCCAAAGTTATACGAGAAGTATATGGCAACACCAGAAATACTGCTTTGACTATAAAAAGGGGCCTTAAAGAGGCAGAAACAACCTCCTGAGAATACTTTACTGAGCTGCATAGGGTAGAACTGATATAAAGGTAAGAGTTTTATACAAGCCTTTGTTCCAATTCCCAGGACAGGAATTGTTCCCACAATCTGTAAGATATGGCTACACTGCAGTAAAAGACCCCTGTTGCAGCTTGTCCAGGTCAGCCAGCTAGGGCTGTCAGGCTGTAATACTGCAGTGGAGACTTGGAGGAGGGTCTCACAGCCCAGGTTTTAGCCCAAGACCAAATGTCTACACTGCTGCAGGCCCAAATCAGGTAACTTGGCCTCTGAGACTCAATGCTGCAAGTTCTTTAATCTTACTCAGACATACCCATAGTGAGCCATGGGAAGCAGTGCATAAATCAGAGTAGCTCTGAAAGTATTTTAGCTTACACTGTGTATCCCAGGCAGACCCTTGGCTGCTCCAGAATATGGGGAAGATCAGGGCAGCTTACAGTCATCTTTGCCCCCACCACTACCCTCTGCAGGAATGAAGAACCAAAATCTGGGAATCAAGTTTCCTGCCTCTCTAATTCTTTGCCTTCTGTATAGCGCCATATTAAAGTAGTTAGCAAATACATCCTGAAGATTTCTTTGCAGGAGCTGGCCTGACTTTGTAATTCAGAGTGGCAAAGTAGAGTCAGTGTCTATGTCATCCTATGAGAGAGAGAGGGGAAAAGCTTGCATTTCTTCTTAGCAGGTGGCATGTTTGATCCCAGTCACTTCACACACACAACAAACCAAAATTGAAGATTGACACACAAAAACCAAGCCATCCTAAAAAGTGGTTAGCTTGCTGAATGTTCAAACTGAACAATACAGAACTGAGGAGTGACTTGGCCCTCCTCTTAGTTTATAACACATTTGTATATCGTCTTTTGGAAGGAGGCAGGAGCACTAGCCCTGTCACTTCCCATCCCTGTGCTCAAGGAAAGAGCTATACAAACAGGTTGCTGTGAAGTCAGAAGGAGGAGACTATCTGTGTGAAGGCAGGGCTCCAGGCCCAGATGCAGAGTGAACCCTAAATTGAAGAATCCTGCCATATTCGTCCTTCCTTAAGGGAAACAGTTGTTATAAGCTTCCAGGATCCATGCTGATTAGTGCCGAGTCATCCTACCATCTTTCATGCCATTCATCTCAAAGCCTTTAAAAACCCTATTACACAGAAAGCACTGCTGAATCATTTCATTGGCTTGCACACTGTTCATCTCAGAGCACTTTAAAACATATTACTCACAATAAAACCAAGTGAAAAGAATGTTAAAGTTACAAAAAACAAGATTAAAAAGTTAGGAAATGCCAGAATTAAGATTGTCCATATAACCTTGATTTCACCCGGTTGTGCACATGCATTACGATAATACTTGATCATGTAAATAAAGACTATTTTTTCTGACAGGACTCCTGCTTCATTCACTGCACAAGATGGACAGTGCTCACTGAACAGGCAGCAATTAAATATTTTAGTTTATTCTCATTACTCAATGTGCAGCCCCATTTTTATTTATTGCACAGTATTTATTCCACATGACTTTTATATGATGCTCATCACTATGCTCTGAGTGTTTCAAAAAAATTAATTATTATCATAATACCCCTGTGTGACAGGCTGCTCCCCAAACCCAGTTCAGTACACCACTGTGACCCCTGATTCACACTCTTGAACCCTGATTCACCCGACTTTGCCAAGTGACCACTCACTCCTGAGTCAGTCCACTCCAGCCTCTCACATAAAATAGGTCCCAAGCAGTGGGTGTACGCCCTCTGGGTACTCGAGGGATGGTCCCCAAGCAAGCACCCCCCACCCCAGATACCACCGTGGGAACCACTGTCTACAGAGATTGGGACCCACTCCCAGGCACCATTCACTCAAGTCCATCCATTTAACAAAGAAATAGATCATGCCCAGCAGGGCCAGTTCTTCCATAGAAGCAATCTACACATTCACCTGGCGCACCAATGATTAGGGGGCATCAAAGGCTGGGCTGGGGCTGCTCTGTTCGCCGTCCATGGCCAGACCCCTGCCTACAGCTGGATCCCAGCAGTGTGATGCTACACCAGCAGCCAGAAGGTGTGCATGCCAAAATCCCTGATGGTCTAGGGCAGCAAAAAAACCTTGGGCTGGCCTTGGTGCCCAGCCTTCTTCACTCACAACCTCTAATGACCACACAGCTTTAGATAAAACAACTACTAGTTTATTGATCAGATTATAAATCTAAATGAGAATATGGCCAGTCATGGAAGAATCACAAAACGCATGAGTCAGGAGTGACCACAAGCAAATAAAAGGTAAAAACACTCATACTAACCTAATAGCTCTACCTAAACTGGCCTCATAGTCCAAGTTTATGCTTAAGGTGTTTAGCTGCCAGCTGTTTATACAGCCAATTTCTGCCTGAGGCCAGGCAGGGCCCAGATCTTGCTTGAAGTTGTTTCAAGATGGAGATTCCCAGGCAAAATACCCCCAAGTCCTCCCAAGTGTCTTTCTTTGTTTCCATTCCCTCTCAACTCCCCCTCCCTTCTGGGCAGAGGTGATTCCTTTGTCCAGTCTGAGCCACTTCAATTTGCACATCTTTATTGCCTCCTCCAGGTACTTGTTCATCCACTGCTGCTGGGAGGTAGCTCTGTCTGTCTCCCAGCCCCTGAGCCATGCAAGAGGCTGCAGAAAAATATCATCACAGTAATCATGTAGAATAGGTTATGAGCATCCATAAAGAAATCTTGCATGGCTAATTGGCAAGAAATCATATAGTCACAGTGTACAAGAAAATCATAATAACCCAGGGTACACAGATGTGCATCCCAGAACCAATGTTCCCTCTAAACTGTGCACATGTGCACATGCACAAAGGTTGTGAAACCCATGCACACAAGAAAAAGTGCACACAAAAAAATTCAACAGTACTAATTTTTTTATGCTACTTTAAGAAGGTGATTTCAAGTAACATGTTTCAAATAAGGTTTTGTAATTTTTAAAATCATTTCCATCACCAGATCAAAATAAAATTTAGATATTATTTGCATCATACTCACTTCATTACACTCACAAATTTGACCACACTCCCCAGAGTGCGCACACATTTGGACACTGGCTCCAAAAATTTGCACAAAAGAATTTTTTTGCACACATAGCCTATGAAAAATTAGAAGGAACATTGCAACCCCTGTGAAGTGAGATGGTATTATTGTCCCTATTTTATACATGAGGGCCTGAGATACAAAGAAGAAAGCTCAAAACTAATGAGAGCCCTGAAGCACCTTAAACAATAACAAGTTTCTTTGACATTAAGCTTTTGTGGACTTTGTCAGATGCAGAATGTTGAATCAGAGATGCCTAGAGCCTGATTTTTAGAGTATTTAGCATTTTCATAGCACTTTATACACTTCATTTGCAACCTTGAGCATTCATCACTTCCACAGATCATACCCCAGGGTCTCAGACTGGGCACCAGGAAAATGAAGTACATATGATTAGTCACCATTACAGAAAAGTTTGGTTTAAGTGACCTTGCTGAGCATCAAATAATTTTGGCAGAGTTGGGATACAATCCAGCTCTCCACAACAGAATTCAGTTGCCTGAACCATGACATTTTCTTTTCCTGCAATTCCCTTTCTTATTCATTTCATAACTTCCAATTTCTGCAACAAAGGAAATAGGGTTTTACAGACAACAGCCTTGTTCAATGATTCACACATCTCTGGCTCACCCCAGAACAAAATCCAACCTATGCACTGAATGAGACAGAGGGTCTGTGGAAAAAACATAGTCTATGAATATTAAAATAAAGACCATATCACAGGACCTACCCAGTTAGTGCCAAAACTCTATAGTAAATCTATGGGAACAATGCTTTTAATTTGTTGCTTAAGCATCAATTGTTCATCACCAAGGAAGATTTCAAACTGGCCTTTTAGAATCCCCAAATTCTTAACCCATTCCTGCAGTCGTAGCTCAGTTTGTTTTCCCATTAAATATTTTTATGTGATAAAGCTTACAAATGAAATGTGAACTTTCAGACTCAAAGGATTCACCACAAAGCAATTCTTTATACTCTGAAAAATTACAGGTTTTTAAGGAAACCCTGAGAGACCTTCAGCTATAATGGCATGACTAGCACTATTCTAATGTCATGTACCATGCATATTACATTACCATCCTTAATTCTTTTTAATTCATCTCTCTGCTATCAGCTCCAACAATGTGTTTCATACTACAAGATAAGCAACACAGATGGGCTCATGCTTTGCCTAAGATTGCAGCTGGTTTGTAATTACAGTCTGAAGACCTAAATTATCAGAGCCTGCGGGCCTCTGAAAAGATATAATTACAGAAAGGATTCTGTCCACACATTTTGTCTGCACCTTCAATCCTCAATTAAATCATTACCATCTAATTCTGTTTCCGGGCTGTGGAATATTCTGAGGGTTGCTAATTACTGAAGTTACTAAAGCTTGTTTTCAGATTGTTTTTAAGTGAAAAATTACCAAGTTTTTCTGAGTGAATTAAGATAAGTTTATTTCTCCTATAGAAATCAGGACTGAAAAGTCCTTTATCTCTTTCCTTTGTAAAAAGGCAGCACATCTTTGTGAGTCACCTGGCTAGCCCTTACTAGATGAGTGCAGTGATAATGCTTACTTACCTCAGATAGGCACATGCAGCAGGGAGAGATTAACTACTTTGGGTTAAATCTTGCCATCTGACCAGTGCCCCATTAAGCAGGCATTGCTCACACCTCTCTTGTACACCCCCAGACTGTGGAAAGTCTACACGGTTCCTGTACTCCAGCACCCCGAGGAATTCTGTCTGTAGATCCAGCCTTCCACTCCTAAACTTCTGCTCATTTAGGCCCTGTCTATGCTAGGAAGTTCTGTTGACATAACATATGTTGACATTCAGCCACCGCTATAGTTATAGCATGCCTGATGCCCCCACTGCTATCTTCAGGCCAGTACAGTGAGTCCTCATCAGCACCACTTCCACAGACTCCTATGTTGGGGATTTGAGAGAGCCAACTCTCAGTCCCCTACAGGGAGCCAATAGGCTCATGGGCTTCCTGTGGGCTGCCCCCCGCTACCAGTCCCAGCCAGGACACGGGGACTCCCCACTCCTGGGCCAGGAGCTGATTGCAGCCTCTGGCTCTGAGAGAGGGCTAGGTTGCAGCAGTCTACTCCTGGGCTCACAGCCAGCGGGCAGCCTCCTGCACCCCAGCAGGGAGCTGGCTGCAGCCAGGGGTTAAAGTATAATTTGGTGGGCCCCAGAACCCTCCTCAATTTCTAGGCCCCCTTCACCCACCCCAGCTACTGCCCCAAGAATGCCTTCCCCCACAGCTACTGCCACCGAAACATCTGCCCCCATCAGACCACTCTTTCTCCATGTCCTCCTCAGCCCCAATGCCCATTCTCTAAACTCCCTGCCCCCATGTCCCCACTCCAGCCCTCCTAACCCCCAACCCCCAGCTCCCCCATCTTCATTTCACCCCTTCAGCCCCCAACCCCCTCCACACCTCCCAGCCCACCATCCCGACCCCTTCTTCCCACCCCATGTCTCCCCATGCTGAGCTGCCAGCTGCCCAACTGTCCCCAAACCACACCCCCAGGGCCCCCTTACCTGCACCACCTAGGTGGTCAAGGAGCTGGGTTGGGCTGGGGGGAGGGAGGCTGTGGAGCCAGCCAGGTGGCCAGTGAGGGGGGGACATGGACCGAGGCTGGGTCCAGGGCACATGCACCACCTCGGCCTGGTAGGAAGGGCCAGGGCTGCGACAGACTCCTGGGAAAGGGGGAAAGGGGCTGCTGGGCTTGCTCCAACCCACAGCCCTTTGAGCCAGCCCTGGGGAATGCCCTGGATCGCTGCATTTTGGTGCATTCCTCTATTTTTAGGGGGCCCCAGAACTCTACCCCCCTAAAAATAGGGGGCCCCAGAACATCATTCTGGAGAGTTCCAGCTTACTTTAACCTCTGGCTGCAGCCTCCATGGCTTGCTAGAACTAGCACACAACCAGGCGCTGGGAGGGAGTGGCCCATACACTGGCTGACCATGAGGCTCTAGTTACCAGTGCCCAGGCTCACAACCCTGTAGTAACTGTCCATGGCTTGTTGTGGTGCCAATAGGGCTGCAACAGTTTGTGCCATGGCTCACAGCCTGGAGCTGCCTGTGACTTGCCAGCAGGCTGCAGCATGGGACACCAACAAGCTGTGGGCAGCTACTACCCAACTGTGAGCTCAGGTGTGGGTGGCTTCATCCCTGCTGGCAGATTGGGATGTCAGCAAGCCACCAGTGGCTGCCACCCAGCTGTGACCCAAGGAGCAGGCTGCTGCAGACTCGAGGGCAGCCCAGGACTGCAGCAGCAACCCACGGCTTGCTGGCGTTCCTGGCTGCCAGTGGGGCAGAAGCTGCTTGTGACATGGGCTTCAAGGCCAGCAGTGGCCTCACACTCCCTGGTTGCCAGCCAAGCAATGACCGCAGTCAGAAGCCCTGCATCTTCCAAACTCAACTCCATCCCACCCCTCCTTCCACCCCTTTTATCACAGCTCCTCCAATGCTCTTAGCAAACACAGCATCTACACTACAACAAGGAGTCTGGCTACACTTTTAAAGGCTAACAAATTTATTTACTGCATGAGCTTTCGTGGGAGAATCTCTCACTTTGTCAGACACTTGAAGATGGGGTGGGATTTTCTCCCACAAAAGCTCATGTGATAAATAAATCTGTTAGTCTTTAAGTGCCACAGGACTTCTTGTTTGTTTTGTTGAACTAGACTACCACGACTACCCCTTTGGAAAATATCTGCATTGACACTGTGTCACACTAGCACAGCCAACTGAACCACTTTGCCTCTTGCAGAGGTGGTTTTACTTTGTTTGCAGAAGAGCTCAGTTTTGTTGGTGGGCAGGCCATTTTAGTGTGTACACAAAGGTGGTTTTATTGACAAAAGCTGGCTTTTGTTGACAAAACTCTGTAGTGTAGATCAAGCCTTAGTGGAGATCTATTGGCCATATCCTCTTGCCCACTACTACAACCCTCTGAGCCCCATGTCTCCCCTCTGTCTGAGGTGCACTGAATACTGGAACTGGTCAGGAAGTTTTTCTCCAATGTTTTCCGTTGAAAAATGTTGATTTGTTGAAGTCAAAAATCTTTTGCTGAAATGCAGCTCTTCTGTTGAAATTTCATAAGGTCAGAGGGGCCTCAGATAGAATTTCTGGTCAAAATGGAGCAGAGAGGAAACTGTTACTTCAGTAGCCAATAGCCTAGTGAGAGGGCATTCACTCACAATGGGACCAATGGTAGTTCAGCTCCCTCTACTGTCTGATTCAGAGCAGGAACTCAGCTTTTGCACATCCCAACAAAGTGCTCTAATCACCGAGCTGTCAACTGTGCTGGGGCTGTGCGTGTATGCAAACTCCCTTACACAAACATATATTTTCATGAAAAAAAAATTCAGGTCCATTCTGATGCAAAAAGAAAATAAATTCTGAAACACTGAATTTTTTCACCAAACACAGTTCTTGATTTCTGACCAGCCCTACTCAGCTACAGGGTGGAGAAACAGCTTTAAAATAACTTTGCACCTCCTTTTATTGCTGGCCCAGACCAGCCAGGGCCCCAGTGCACATTAAAGGAGCCTCAGAGATATTCTAAATTATGCATGGGCTGTCCATGACCTCTGCCTACCCCTTGACACAACCTCAACTACTGCTATGTGCCAGTTCAGGAACTCCTTACACCCAGGTTGCACTGTGAGGAAAAGGAGGACTGGGTTCTGTAAAGGCCCTATTAAAACAATGAAGAATTGTGTCGTCTGTGTTGTACTGTGGACAAACCCACTGTGCATGGAGACACATGGCCTCCCCAAGGCTGGAACCCCTTGAAGACCTTACAGGGACTTACTGCAAGCTTCAGCACTCTGATATGGTATATGAGATTTCGGCAATAGCATTATTAATATTTTAAGAGTGCAGCTCTGAAAGCACTCTTTTCCCTCACTGGAGCAGCCTTCACAGCAGTCCCCGCTAAAAATGCTTCACCATCTTCCTCACAGCAGACAAACTGGCACTCAGGGGAGAAAAAAGTGTATAGAAAGAAAAACATGCCCCATTTCCCCTGAAAGGCATGTCCCTGCTTTGCTTTGGTTGGGAGCTGCCTTTGGCAATTTCTCACTCTTGTGCTTCCATAATCCTGACAAACGTTTCCAGCTATCCACACATTTAAGAACAACAATATTCTGGAACAAAGATCATACATTTTATATTTTAGCAGTTTCAAAGGCTTTGTAACTGGACTATTTTGGCAAGGAGGTCATTCTGGTTTGCACTATGTATAAGAATTGGAATATACTGCTTTTATTAAGTCACTTTTACAATATTTGATACTTTGGTGGGAGAAAGGAGAATTTGGTTTTGTTTAAAAACAGATCAAAGTGCAAGATTCTGAGAAATTAATGGTCAGATTTTCTTCCTGTGTTTTATAGGTAAGGGTCAGGTAAACAGCTGGAGTAGCTTGATACAGCACCACTGAGGTTAACAGAATGACATGGATTTATGCCCACTGAAGCTTTGGTCCAAGATCTTTATTGCTGTATCCTCCTGACTCACTGTAAATGTATTTCTGTATGCAGCAGACACTATATTCCTACCACTGAAGGAAAGTTACTCTGCTTCCCCTTTATTGCTCTCCTCAGATGTTCTCCAGCTAGCAGCAGAGAAACACATGGAACGTATCTGTCAGCTGTAGACAGAAATAGTGCCATGTGGTGAATGGAAATGTAATACAGGCTTTACTTGCGACAGGTGGGAAGTGTCAGTTAATTTAAAGTCTTCTTGCATTTATACATCGTGGCCCAAACTAAAAGTACTGGAAATTTTCATTCACAATAGTTTCCAGATTTATTGAAAGAGAAGTCCAAAAATATTTTAGAATTTTGCATGGCCATTGCTTATTATTATAGCAGCTTCCCAATGTCCCATCATGCTAGCATTGTACAAAACACATAAGAAGGCCTGATTCCTTTCCCAAGAGCTTGCACTCTAATTGAAGACAAGAAGCAAATATACACCTGGGAAGGGGACAAGGATGAGGGTGACAGTGCAAAGGTGACATGTACCTCCACACACCCATTAGTGGGTCTATCCATAACACATCACAATAGTTCATTGCCCTAAAGCTAATTCAGCAATATAAAGGGTCATTGTATACATCAATCCCCACCCTTCCCCTCACAGATCCTATGGATACCTACATAAACAATGGAAACATTCTGAGTTCACCTCTGGTGTCTAGAATGCAGACCTTGATCTCCTTCCAAGTGTCAAGAATCCGCTACCTCTATCCTACAACCTGCTTCAACAGTGGTGAATCACACTCCTGGACCAACAAAGCAGGAAACTTTTGGCCACGTCCATGGCAGGGCATTTCACCAGTTTTTCAGCTTATCCCAGACAACATTCTACTCTCTCCAAAATCATACCTTGATATCTCGTAGTTGGGATGGAAGGTTCTCTCCTATGGCTACAAAGCAAGGCAAGTTCAGCTAGTCATGTCAAGTTCCTTTCAATCTAAGATTTCCTGCAGATTTTGATAAAACAGCTACATTATGAAGAGCCCAAATTTCAGCACTCAGTGTACAAAGAGGTGGATGAATGGGGATAGATAGGATCCTTTCCTCTGGTGTTACCCAAACTGTGATATAAGTTGGAATTACCTAAGGTCACCCCTCACTGCTGAGAATAACAAAATCATATTTTTCATCTATCAATTCTGCAGTAGCTCAGAATGTTCCCAAACCATATAGGCATCGTTTCAGTGAAAGGGAGCTATCTCTGGGGTCGAGTGCACCGGCTGTATTGTACAGCAGCAGACAAAGTCACACCTAAAGCAGTGCCTCACTTTCAAAAAATGCCATCAGTGCAGAAATAGCTGGGCTTTGCTATGTATTCTTTACCCTTATGAGATATTGACTTATTAATCAGAAACTTTACTTACTCAAAACAAACAGGGAGCCTAGTGGCACTTTTAAAGACTAACAAATTTATTTATTGCATTAGCTTTCAGGGGAGAAAAACCCCACTTCATCAGATGCTCTCTGACGAAGTGGGATTTTCTCCCACAAAAGCTCATGTGACAAATAAATTTGTTAGTCTTTAAAAGTGCCACTAGGCTCCTTGTTTGGTTTGCTGAACTAGACTAACATGGCTACCACTTTGGAATTTACTTGCCTCATTAACAGTGATAATCCTGTAAAGCAAAAGTGAGGACTCCATTTTTAATTTCTGAGGTATACAAAGATGTCCATCATGAAACTTTTTAGAGGTAGGGACAATAGTCATAGACACTGGAACAACAAAGATACTGACCAAATTCAATTAAAGTCAACAATCCCTCACCCACAAAATACAATGAACTAATTTATACTTATGGCATCATGTTTATTTACATGCATCTTCAGGAAAAGTCCTGCACCATGTGCTGAAGGTTAACAGCTTTAGGCTTATGTAGGAGTGAATTTTAGAGTCCTTTTGTATAAAGGAATATTTTCAGAATCATTGGTCCCTGGAACTTCCTACTGTGTTGCCTACCCTGCCTTTTCTGTGCAATGATTTCCCTTCTGGAAATAGAAGTAAAATCCACAGCCTTGGTGATACAATGAAATGAAATGAGAAAAATGTTTAGTAGGTCCATTTCCCTGCTCTGAATGGATATTCTTGCTTTAATCACTGCTTTACAACTAATCTGCCCTTTCCTGCACCCCCTCTTCAATCCCTTCAGCTGTGTTTACTGAGTCGGTTTTTAGCTGAAAGCTAAATTACACCACATAACACATATCTATATTTGCCACTTAAAAGGTATGTTTCTTTTTCAGATACACATGCTAATTTATTTTGCATCTATCATATTGACCACATGCCAGCTGCAGTCGCACTCATTCTCAGTGGAACCATCACTGCTTTCCTGGTCTCCACTCCTAGCACTAATGTTAATCTAATGCTTGTCTGTCACTGACATCATACTGCAAGTGAGACAATCCCCCCGAATGACAGCTGTATAGAAACAGGATTGGCTTTGCACATCTCATAGGAACCAGCAGCCTGTGAGCCTTCAAACACACCCCATCCCCAGACCATCAGCTATTAGGGCAGTGGGAGTGTCATTTTATGGGACACAGTCCAAGTTGCTACCTGGCACTATAACTAGGAGGGAGGTATAAGCTGCAAAATTCAGAACCAAATTTCACTTGAGCTCCCTGCTGTTTAGATCCAGGGGTTTGCTTCAGACCTAGCTGTACTTTACAAATGCGTACTTATGTCCATATCATGGGTTTAAACTTGTAGCTATTAGTAAATCTGCACTTTGATCAGTATGATCCAGGGACAAAAGCAGCAGAAATGCAATCAGAAAGCCTGGTTCTATTGAACTGATTCATTGTGTGATCTTGGCCAAGTTGTATCATACCTCTGAGCCTCCACTTCCCCATCAGCAAAATGGGAGTGGTAGTGCTTACCCACCTGTGTCAGATACTTGGAGAGCAACTGCTGAAAAGTGAAATACAGGAATTAAATATTATCATTCTGTAATTAGTCAACAAAGATTTTGTAGCCCTATCAATTCACTAAGAAAGTGAATTGTTATCAGACTTCAATTTTTGTGACTCCACTAAATGGCCCTCAGTACAACTGCAATTAAACATCAGGTAAAGTAAAGAGCTGATGAGGAAAACAACCATAAACATTTATGAATATATTTGTTGAGTTTCACAGACTGATTTCCTGCAGTATCATCATAGTTTAAGTCTGAACTATCAGTAGTATGAAACGACTAAACCATTTGTGAACCATTAAAGTTGCTGTAAATTTTAAAAAAATGTGCATTGAATAATTTATATTTTAAATTTAATATTCTGTGGTAAATTAGCCACTAAAATTTGACCAAGACACACCAGTGCTTGCTCAGTTAAATGAGCCCAGCAAGCAAGGTGAAAATGTATTGTTAATTGCAAAAATGCACTCTAGTTACAGAGAAATTTTGGAATGTACCGTGGCTTTTACAGGTCTGGTTCTTCTATACATTTGAGATCTTTTTGAATTGCATGGTACATCCAGTTGCTATCTTTGCAGCTTTATGCATCCGTTTAGCCATCAGTAATTAATTCACAACATTTATGAAGACTGCTGTAATGAATTACCGGTTTGGATGATGTCTGACAATAATCACTTTGGAAGGATATGTCAGGATGATAGGGACTTCACGATTGGATGCTAACTGAGATAAGAATTTAGACCTACATAAAACTGCATTTGAAACAACAGTAGATGTGGCAGGTTTTATTGTGTTTTAAGAAATGGAAATTTGGGATTTAACTCAATGATTGTATTGCTGCAGCTTTGACCTGAGTATCTAACTAAAATTCATGCAAAAACTGTGCAGGGTTATTTCAATTTGGGTGAGAAGGTCCTGAAATGAGTTACATAATATTTTTGTTGCAATCTTGCTCATTTATAAAAAGATATACAAATTACTTTCCCTGGACACTATGGAAGAGGTGGAATTAGGGTACTTTCTCTTTATTCAATACTTAGTTCAAAAAACCTTTCTGCTTCTCAACTGACTTCACTCTATGAAGAGCTGAAAACCATTTGTGAGATGCTGAGTGCTGTTAGCTCCCTCTGATTTCTGAAGCTTATTTACCATTTCTGTCACCAGAAATATACTTAATCCAGTCCAGTATGTAGACTTTGCTTTTCAAACTGAAGTTGCCTTTTCCTAGACAGTGTACAGTCTCTGTCAGATACGTGCCTTCTTCCTTCAAAGACATGTGTGTGAAGGATTCAGACCATGGTTTTGCATATAGCTTAACAGATGAAAGCATTACTACAGTCCCTCAGTGACTCATTAAAATGTTTTACAGGCAAGTTGGAATGCACAGTTCATGTTAATAATGTAGGTAGAAGCATTTCCTCAATTTTTTTAAAAAAATGTGCTCTTAAAATGATATACTACAACTCCTTGAGTGAAAAATCTACTGTATCCAAAATATTTGACCAATGCAAAAAAAGATTTTGTGGTCCAACCCTGCATGCTTGGAAGTTATGAGGATCATTGCCATTAATTTTAGCAGGAACAGGTTCTTGGATTGATCTTTTCTCCATTTCAAAGCAAATATGTGCCAACAAGTGACTTAACATTTCAGCAGTTCTGCGGGTAAATTTTTATGTGACGCAGAACTGATGAACAAAAAGGGGAAGTGGAAGTTGTAAAATTTACAGACAGTGCCAGTGCTTCCTTTTTGTTTCAGATTTTATAAAAAATCCAATTTTCATTTCAACAGGAATTTGGCATTATAAACTAAGTAGCATCCTATCCATTCTTTCTGACTAGATATAATACTGTGGCAGGTTCTTGAATAGGAGTGGAGTGACTGCATGGTAGTGATGAGAAAATTTTAATAGCTTCTGTCAGATTTCTGCTGAGGCAGCCAGAGGCAACTCCTGCCGTCACACATTTTTAACTAGTCAACATTTACGTTCCCCATTACTGTCTCAGCTTATCACAGTAAGGAATCACAGTGCTGAAAAACTGACAAATTGATAACATTCCCAAGGGCTTATCATTCATGGGCTAGCAAATTCAACTGATCAAATTGATAATAAATCTGTTATAATTATTGAACAATCATTCTACAGTTATTCCACTTGCAGTTTCAATAGGGAGTTAATTCTAATAAATATGTAGAATACATAACAGAAATCTTGACTGGCTTACAAGAGAAGAGCATAAAAATATTGCTTAAAGTAAATAAATCCTGATAATATAATTTAGGACTTAATCCAAATCCCACTTCAATAGCAGTTGGCTTGGACCAATATTGCCTACAGTCAGGACAAAAATTCTGTTTTACTGATATTGCTCTCAATGCTAGCCAGTCTTTGTTCTATTAATTCCCTTAACCTTTCAGGCCACAGCTGGCTTCCGCAAGTACAATAGGAGTCAACATGAGCCTCGCCATTAACTTCTAGGAATGCAGGCTCAACCTCTGGTTGAAGGAGGTACTTCAGGACCTCCTCTCCCTGCCCAGGCAGAATGTACACAGAGAGGGAGATGTGGCAGTGTTAATCTTTAGGTAGAGGACTGTAGGAGTACATGGCTCCTTTGCCTTCCTAGTTATTTCTTCCATTATTACCTCCCCAATCCATGGCCTCTGCCTCTCAAACCCCTAATGTTCTATATGGGAGTTGGGAGACAGAGTTAACTAAGCCTTTATAAAATTTTCACCAAAGGACTGTGGTTCAAGTTCTCCTACTCCATATATCTGTGAAAGCATGGAAAGCAATCAGAAAACATTGTAGAATTTTTATTCCAAGAGCTGCTGTTCTGTGCTCCCCTCAGGACAGAGGAGTCAGGCGGGGTTCAATGCCCTCAGACTCCAAGAGTCCATGTCAAATCCTGGCTCCAAGCCAGCAGATTTCTGGATTGTCCAAGGCCCTTTCCCACAGGTTTAGCTCCTTTGTCCATCTTTATGACTCACTGTTGACAGAAGCATGGGAGACAGAACTAAATTCTCCTGCCCTGCCATTAGAATGAGCCAGTAGTCAGTTCAGTGACATACAGTATGTTTTTACTCTACTTTCTGAACCTCACAGACCTCAAAATACCATCAGAAAAAGCAGCTCCTTGGAAATTTGAGACAGATAATTTGTGTAATAAAAGACCGACAAGTATTAGAGAAGTTCCAAAGGGGTAGCTGTGTTAGTCTAGTTCAGCAAAACAAGTAAGGAGTCCTGAGGCACTTTTAAAGACTAACAAATTTATTTATTGCATGAGCTTTTATGGGAGAAAATCTCACTCGGTCGGACACTTTGAAGACACTTCAAAGCATCTGATGAAGTAGGATGAAGTTTGATGAAGTAGGATTTTCTCCTACGAAAGCTCATGTGTTAAGTATGAGTAAAGTTTCTGAGGGAAGTTATCTGACTACAGTCAACAGAAACAGACCATGCAACATATAAGAAAGAAATCAAAACCAGAAAGAACATCAGTAGATGACAATGGTACAGACACATGCAAAAACTGTGGGAGAAAATTTGTAAGACGGAAGGGCTTATGGGGAGAAATGCCCTACCTGTGACAAAGTTAAATCAATTGACAGCCAAGTGTTGGACCTAAGAGAAGAATAACAAATCTAAGGTGTACATGTGTAACTGGAAAGAGCAACAGTGATTATGTGGATAACTGAACCTCTGGTAAACACAGTATACAAAGATCCTAATAAATAACAGAAAGCTGCATGCAGCTACGTTACTTGTGAGGAAAGCGATAGTATTTCAATTAGATTGTGGCCCAAGTTGTAAATTTATCCCAGTTGGTCTTGCAAACCCAGGCATATACTTGGAAGAGAGTAACCAGCTGTTAACAATGTGCAGTTATACCACATTAAAGCCCTTAGGAAAACAAAAGCAAATTAAAAACTCCAAGGAACAAAAAGACTGGACTTTGTGGCCATAGACTCACAGATGATGAGACAGGAGTACCACTTCTGGTCAGCAAGGCTGCCCAAGCCATGATCCTATAAAAATACAGTTCCAGAACATTGCAAGTGGATAGCAAGGTGTCTGAAGATAATTTGAATGGTATCACATGAGACCAGGATATGATACAGAAGGAGGATAGAAATTTTGTTTCAGGGAGATGGCCAGCTAGATGGTGTTTATAAAAGAGAGTCACTTCATGCTAGTGTCTGATAAACTGCCAAAAACAAAAGACCTTGTTGCATTGCAACAGTCACTG
Source organism: Podocnemis expansa (assembly GCA_007922195.1). NCBI lineage: Eukaryota > Metazoa > Chordata > Testudines > Podocnemididae > Podocnemis > Podocnemis expansa. Next base: position 124,390,303 of record ML681963.1, read on the forward strand.
AAAAACAAATTACAGAGTCTACAAAACTATGGAATTACATACACTGTAGGGATATGCACAGACAGGATAAGTAGACTTGTAGAGGTAAGAAACTTTGGGAAACTGGGATCATGAATAGACCTCAAGCCTTTAAATAAATGTCAACTGTCAGTTTTGGAAAAGAACTATTCTCCCTCCCCATGCCACCCATGGTGTTACCAGATCTGTCTAAAGTGAGACATTTTTTCAGTATGCAAGTCAAAAATGGATTCTAGTATGTCAATGTGGATGAAGAATTCAATTACTTAAAAACCTTCACATTTGGGAGATACCAATGTGAATCAGTATGGCACCAGAGGTATTCCTGGACAGACCGCTCCAAGCATTGGAGGGTCTAACAGCAACCTAAATAACAACAGATGATGTGCTGATAGTGAGAGTATGACTAGTCAAAAAAAAAAAAAAGCCCAACAAGATCATATCCTGAAATTAGTATTTTTACATTGATTCAGGGAAAAGAATATTAAACTGAACCTAGACAAGCTGAAGAGGAAAGTAACAAAAGTGCCAGACATACGTTGACTTCCAAAGGCCTGAAATCAGACTCAGAGAAAGTGAGAGCAGTTAGAAAGGACAAGACCCAATGATATTTAAGGAGTCCAAAGATTCCTGGGAAGAGTAAAAGTACTTCAACCATCTGCCTGTGAGCTCCCGAGGCTGCTGATACATTGAGAAACTTTATGGGAGTGGATGGATCAACGTGAACAAGCACTCCAGAAAGCGAAGGATGACTGAGTAGGCTCTCATTCTTAAAGTACAATCCAGGGGAACCTCTGATAGTGCACTGTGATGCATCTACATCAGGGCTACCATGCTGCAAGGGTGACAATCTGTTGTTTGCAAGGAGAGCGCTGTCTGAGATGGACAAGAACTATCTCAACTTGAAAGAGTTACTAGCAATATTTTAGAATGGAAAAATGTCACTAGTACTCTTAATCACATAATATGACATACAGTCTGACCATAGACATACTGTACAACTTGTGAACAAGAGACTGCAAACAGAGGAGTTGGAGAGAGAAGGAGAAGCCTTGAGAAGGAGGTGAAGGAGATCCCCTTGCTGAAGAAGCAAAGGAGAGAGCGAACTTTGGGGTGATTTCCATTACTTGTCAGTTACTGTGTGAAGTGGGACTGTGATTGATTGTGTGTCTGGTAGCTGTTTGTACCGTTGTTCCCTGCTCACCCTTGATCAGCCTCAAACAGCCTCGTGATCATTCTTCCCCTGGATACTTAAAGAGGGGCAAGGGCTGACCCAGGCAGAGAAGGCCTTAAAAGTCTGTGGCTAAGTGACCAAGGGGAGCTTGAGAACAGGGGACTGCAAACAGGGGAGTTTCAGAGGGAGCTGGTGGGAAGGATTTTGTGGTTTATGAAGCCACTATGGTGAATTGGAGCCACAATGCTTGTGCCAGTACTGCGTCTGTCTCCTCCACCTGCACTTGTATCCAGACAGAAATTCTGACCATGGGTGTCTCTACCCAGATCCTGGTGTGGACTTGCAGGCACTGCAGCCTGCATTTCCCATTCACAGACAATCAGGCTGAAGAGTTCAATGTGAAAGGTGCCTTCTGGTGGAATTGTTCAGGAAGCATGTAGGAGAGTTACAGTAGGAGGTGGCTAGGCTCAGGAGTATCCATGCCCTGGAGAAATTCCTTGATAGCATCCATGAGGAGACATCCAAGGCTGAGGAAACTATCTAGATGTCTGCTTCCACACCATCAGAGAAGGATGAAATGGTTCTGGCACAGGGAGGACACTGGCAGCTGGTTACATCTGGCAGCAGACAGTGCTCCAGTGCTGCTCCCATTCCTGCCCTCCGTTGTGGTAAAGAACTGTTAGGCAGCACTAGAGATGAGGGATGAGGTGGAAGAGAAGAAGCCATGTACCCCTGAGGCTGGGAGGATAACAGTCACCACATCCAGGAAGTGGTGGTTGGGGACTCTCTTCTGAGGGGGATCGAGGTGCCCATCTGTCGCCCTGACATAGCCTCTTGGGAGGTATGCTGCCTGCTAGGGGTACATATCCAAGACGTTACAGAAGGACTGCCAAGAATCATCCACCCCCTGACTACCACCCCATGCTACTCATCCATATGGGAACCAATGATACTGTGAGAAGTCATCCTCAGCAGATCAAAGGTGACTACAGGGTTCTGGGAGCACAGGTGAAGGAGTTCAGAGCACAGATGGGGTTCTCCTTGATTCTTCTGGCCAAGAGTAGGGGCCTGAGCAGAGACAGATGCATCCTGGAGGTGAATGCTTGGCTGTGGAGATGGTGTTGTTAGGAGGGTTTTGGCTTTCTTGACTACAGAATGCTGTTCCAAGAGGACAGACTGCTAGGCAGAGATGGAGTTCACTTATTGAGGAAGGAAAAGAGTGTATTTGGACGTAGGCTGGCTGGCCTAATGAGGAGAACTTTAAACTAGGTTTGAGGGGGACCAGTGACTTAAGCCCACAGGTAAGGGAAAACCAGGTAAGTGTCAACCAGGGGTACCTTGGGGAATGGATGGAACTTGAGGGGGTCTGATGTTAATGACAGAGACAAAAGAATGACTAATCAAATGGGGGGGGAGGAAAAGCAGATCAGTATCTTAAATGTCTATATGCAAATACAAAGAGTATGGGGAATAAGCAGGAGGAATGTGAAATGCTTATAGCCAAACACACCTATGACATAACTGATATCACAGAGACTTGGTGGGATAATACACATGACTGGAACATTATATAGTGGAGGACAACTTGCTTAGAAAAGACAGAAAGGGAAGAAAGGGAGGTGGAGTTGCCTTGTTCATCAAAAATATACATACTTGGATTGGGATGGAAATAGAAAAGTGACAGGTTGAAAGTCTCTGGATAAAAATAAAAGGAGTAAAAACCATGTGTGATCTCATGGTAAGAGTCTACTATAGACCACCCAACCAGGAAGAAGAGGTTGATGAGGCTTTTTTTCAGCAATCAAAATCATCCAAGGCATAGGACCTGGTGGTGATCAGTGGCGTCACTGAGGGTGGCTCAGGGGACCTCGGCCCCCTTGAAACTCAGGGCCAGCCCCTGAGTAGCCCGCCACTAAACTGTGGGGTTGCACACCAGCCCCATAGGGAAAGGGCATGGGGAAGGGAGTCAGCCCGGGTCAGCGAGGGCCAGCGGTGGGACCCGGGGTTAGGGAAGGGCCCTGGGGATTGCTGGGGGAGGTTGCTAAGTGCTCAGGGGACCACCAGGGGGGGAAGGGAACAGATCAGGGCCCAAGCGGCTGGTGGAGTCCGGGGTCCCCCAATATTTATTTGTAGCAATGCCTCTGGTGGTGATGGGGAACTTCAATTACCCAGACATCTATTGGGAAAATAACATGAGAAGGCACAGATTATCCAATAAGTTCTTGGAATGCACTGAAGAAATTTTTTTATTTCAAAAAGTGGAGAGAGCTACCAGAGGAGAGGCTATTTTTGATTTGGCTTTGACAAACAGAAAGGAAGTGGTCAAGAATGTGGAAGTGGAAAGTAACACAGGTGGAAGTGATCGTGAAATGACAGAGTTCATGATTCTTAGAAATGTTAGGAGAAAGAATACCAAAACAAAAACAATGGATTTTTGGAAGGCAGACTTTAGCACGCTTAGGGAGTTGATGGCAAGGATATCATGGGGAAAATGTCTAAGAGGAAAAATGACTAAAGACAGGTGGCAGTTTTTCAAAGAGAAGTTATTAAGAGCACAAAAGCTAACCATTCCACTGTGTAGGAAGGACAAGAAATATGGCAAGAGATCACCTTGGCTTAACCAGGAGTTATTCAATAATTTAAAAATAGAGAGAGTGTCCTACAAAAAGTGGAAACTAGGTCAAATTACAAAGGAGGACTATAAACAAATAACACAGTTATGTAGAGGAGAAATTCAAAAGGCTAAGGCCCAAACAGAGGTCAAACTAGCTGAAGGCATAAAAGGTAACAAAAAGACATTCTTCAAGTATATCAGAAACAAGAGGAAAACCAAGGACAGTGTAGGACCCTTACTCAACAAAGAGGGTAAAACAGTAAATGAAAATGTGGAAATCACAAAGGAACTAAACAATTTCTTTGTTTCAATCTTCACTGAGAAGGTTGGTGGAGACTGAGCATCCGATGTAGAGGAGGGCAGTAGGAATGAGATAAGGTCAGAAGCTAAAATAGGAAAAGAGCACGTTAAAAATTACTTGGACAAGTTGGACGTCTTCAAGTCACTGGGGCCTGATGAAAGGCACCCTGAAGCAGTGGTTCCCAAACAGTGTGCTGTGGCACACCGGTGTGCCTTGGCAACTCCTTAAGTGTGCTGCGAGTGGAGAGGGAAGCTTGAGTTATTTTAAATCTCTCTCCTTGCACAGTCCAGCCACAAGGGCTGACAGGGTGGGAAAAATCTCCTACAAATGCAGTTGGCATCTGCTGGCTTGAGGTAAGTGTGGGCTGTGGGAAGTGGGGTGAATAGGGTTGGGGGGATTCAAGGGATGCATTGGAGTTGGGGGGCTGGTGGGGGCCCCTGTGAGACTCACGGGGGGGAGTGGAGGGCTGATGTTGGCCCCTGCAGGTGGTGGGGCCACGCTGAAGCAGAAGCCATGCTGGCTGGGAACCAGGGCCACTGTGGCGGTGGCCTTGAGTTCCACCCGGACCCACTCTGCAGAGTTGTCACCCTCAGCAGCGGGAGCTGGCCATGGCTATAGCGCTGGGGACACTGTGGCTGGCTGCGACAGGAGCCAGTGCCAGCTGCAGAGATGCTGTGACAGCGGTGGAGGGATCTGCCCTGGCCGCGGTCCTGGGGACACTGTTGCAGCAGGAGCTGGCCCCAGCCTCAGGGACACTTTGGTCAGCAGTAGAGGGATCTGGCCCTGGCCCCAAACCCAGCCCCCTGTCCCATCCCGCTCCGTCCAGCGGTGGTAGGATCCAGCCCCAGCTGCAGTCCTGGGGGCACCATGGCCAGTGGCAGAGGCAGGATCCAGCCCCGGCCATGGTCCCAAATCCAGCCCCCTCCTCCCATCCAGCTCCATCTGGGTGCTAGGCTTGTGGGGACCCTGGAAGGCCAATGGAGGCCCCTGGGCAAAGCCCAGTGGGAACTCCAGCAAAGCCCCAGTGGTTGGTGAATGAGGGTGGCTGGTGTGGCTGACCAGGCAAGGCCCTGTTAAGGCCTGGGGGGCTCTGGGAGGGACCTGAGAAGGCCTGTGGGGGGCCTTTGCGGGCCAGATGAGGCTGTGGGGGTGGGGACCCTGAAGAGTCCCCCGGGGGACCCAAAAGGCTATGGCAGGGGCCAGTGAGGCTTTGGCAGTCCTGACAAGTCTGGTGGGGGCCTGGCAAGCCTGTCCCTGTTGAGGCCAGCAGTGGAGCTCAGGGGTTGGCAGGAGGGTTGGGGGGATCCCTTAAGGCCAGTGGGCTCCCCTCCACCACTCCGCCAGGCCTTATCAGATGCCAAGTGCTCCACTGCTATTCTTTGCTTCCTACTGCTGCCCTGCCCTTTCACTCTCCAGGATCCCCCTCACCCTCCTGTCCCCACGCTCCTTCTGCCAACCCATATAGGCTGTGTTCACGGTTGTTTTGAAACAACTTGTATCGAAATAATGCCTTATTTCAAAATAACTTAATTCGAATTAACAGTTTGTTAATTCGAATTAAGGAAAAAAGCTCAAAGCGAAATAGCAGGTTCAGGCAACAGTTATTTTGAAACAAGTCACTGCTGTTTCGAAACAACATGTTCGCACGGCGTTGTTTCGAAACACTCGTTTTGAAACAACGTTGTTTCGTCCCCACATGGGGTTTAACTTGTTTCAAAACAACGCCATTGTTTCGAAACAACGGTTGCCGTTGTTTCGAAACAACCATGCGTCATGTGAACAGCCTAAATCTTATTTCAAAACAACCTCTGTTGTTTCGAAATAAGAGGGCTGTGTGAACACAGCCATAGACACAGCTATCCTTCCTTCACCTTTACTGTCTTGCCACCCCTGCCCTTCTCTCCATATTCACCCCTTCCCTGCCCTGCTCCCCACACTTTTCCCTACTACCCACATGGCCACCACTGCCCTCCCCTTTCTTGCCACCCCTGCACTGCTCTCAGCGCTCGCCCCTGCCACTCCATGTAGCCACCCTGCCCTCCCTTGTCACGCCTGCTTTTACATACTTTTGCAGAATCAAATAAATTTTATAAATGGGTGTTTGTTTTTGATCATTTAATTTTAATTAATAATATCAATTTCTAAGAACTATGCCTCATCTATCCAAAATTTGCTCGCTGGCCCCTGAGGGGGAAAAGAATTGCAATGTGGCCCCTTACCCAAAAAGGTTGAACACTCCTGCTCTTAAAGAATGTAATCCAACCAAAATTACAATTTTTAATACTCATGAAAATTAATTATCAAATTAAAAGTGATGTATTGTTCTTTCGATTCTAAAACGTGAACAGGCTAATGCAGGTGGCCAAAAAGCAAAGTTGAGATGATGTGATAGTTTCTATAAGGGACCATAGAAACCAAACAATGGCATTCACACACTTTTTTGTTAATAGTAAAATGAGCCAAAACAAGCTAATGTTAGCAGATGTAGCTAAATTGAGCATATCCACATTTATTTGTGAAACCTATTTTATTTCCCCTGATCTGAGAAGAAACAGATAAGTCTGTTGTGAAAAGAGGCAATTCCTCTGCTACTTCAATCACTGATGAAACATCTGAACCCCAAGAAAAAAAAAAGAAGAGCTTTTCAGAGACAGGATAATGAGAGCTATCTGGCCTTTGGATTTTCATGGACAGGATGTGCCACTTGCCCCTTACCAGAATGTCTTATCTGCAGAGAGAAGTTGGCAGATGTTCCAATGGTGTCAAGTAAGTTAAAACACCATGTGCAGACAGAACACCCATCTCTTGTAAACAAAGGCATTCAGTACTTCAGGTGCTAGAAAGAACAAAACCTGAAGCAGACCCAATGTCTGATGGATTGTGTTCAGCTATCAACAAAGCTCAGGAGGCTAGTTACCTGGTGGCTGAGCTTAAAGCAAATCAAAGAAGCCTCATAGCATTGCTGAAAACTTAATCATGCCTGTATGTAAAAAAATCATGATGTTAGGAGCTGATGCTGCAAGAGATTGACAAAATTCCACTGTCTAACAATACAGTCAAATGTCAAATTGATGACATGTCAGCTGATATTGAGGAGGTACTGCAAGAAAAGTTAACTAGCAGTGGGAAGTTTGCTTTGCAGATTGATGAGTCGACCAACACAAGTGAACACTGCCAGCTGTTGGCCAACATTCGGTATGTCAATGAGAACTCCATTCAGGAGAATTTTTTGTTTTGTAAGGAGCTACCAAGTCATGAAGCTGATGGGGAAATATTTTGGGAAACGGATACTTATCTGAAGGAAAACAACCTTAGCTGGGCCATGGTATCGTACCATTTGCACTGATGGAGCAGCCTCCATGACAGGGAAAGTCAAAGGACTTGCCGGTAAGGTGAAAGAGCAAAATCCTGATATTCAGATCGACCATTGCATGCTCCACTGTGAGGCTCCTGTAGCCAAAACAATACTACCAGAGCCAGCTGCAGTATTAGAGCAAGCCACAAAAACTGTGAATTACATAAAAGCACAGCCATTGAAATCACATTTGTTTACCATTTTGTGTGAAGAGATGAGGGCTAAACATCAAAGTTTACTGTTACACACTGAGGTGCAATTATATCATGGGGAAGATTCTCTCCTGTGTTCATGAGCTCCAGAGAGAACTGACAGAGCTTTCAACAACGCATGAACTGCCTAATAAAGAGCTACTAGCCAATGTTTACTGGTGGGCTAAGCTGGCATATCTTGCAGATATTCTCAGCCATCTGAATGAGCTGAATGCTAAAATGCAGAGGAAGAACAAAACAATCCTGACCATCACAGATAAACTTCAAGGTTTCATGGTCAAAACTGGGCCTTTGGAAAGAGACAGTCAGGATGTTCACTTGAGATGTTTTCACTAGTACTGTCAGCAGCAGATGCAGCTGTCAAGGTGCACAGCCTCATATTCGAACATCTGAAAACACTGCAAGAAAAGTTTGAATGCTACTTCCCCTTGGCAAATGTGGAAGACTATGACTGGGTATGTGATCCATTTAGTTCACTTTCTTGTGATACATCAACAAAGCTGAAATTAAAAGAAAAAGAGGAATACCCAGAGCTACAGATGGATTGCACAATGACGCTGAAGTTTGGAGAGGTGTCTTCAGACATGTTTTGGCTGACTGCGGTATATGTATATCCAATGATCTTTGACCATGCTATTGATGTACTCTTGCCATTTCCAACAACATACCTCTGTGAGCTAGCATTTTTAACACTGACAGTGGAACAAGATTTGTGGGTGGCCCTCTCATCAGTTCCTCCCCAGATCAAAAGGCACTGCGCACACAGGCAGGCCCAGGTTTCCCACTAACTCAGTGCTATTTAATCTACCTTGCATTCCTGCTTTGATCCACTGAATATTAATTATGTATCAGTTCAATTATTTAATTGAAATTATATGATTAAAATATTATTACAAATATAAAATATCTGCAAAATGCAGACATGTGAACTGAGTGCTGAGTATGGAACAGATTTAGGGTCATGAATAGTTAGAAAGAGTTGAGTTGAGGAGATTTTGAAAATGTATCTGTGCTCACTGATGAAGAGGGTGTATTCTTTCCCCAGTGGACTGAAACATTAAACATTTGATGCTTCTTTAGCTTCTTCTATAAACTACATACCTCTCTAGTAAGACCGTAACCATAGTAAATGTGACATTTATGAGCAATCAATTCAGCTGAAAAAAGTGGGTGTGCCTTGAAATTGTTTGTCTCACTGAAGTGTGCCATGGTACCAAAAAGGTTGGGAACCACTGCCCTGAAGTACTGAAGGAGCTGACTCAGGAGATATCAGAGCCATTAGCTATTATCTTTGAAAAATCATGGAAGATGGGTGAGGTCCCAGAGGACTGGAAAAGGGCAAATATAGTGTCCATCTACAAGAAAGGAAATACGAGCAATCCAGGGAATTATAGACCAGTCAGTTTAACCTCTGTACGGGGAAAAATAATGGAACAGATAATTAAGGTCAATTTGCAAGAGACTAAGGTGCTTAGGGTTAGTCAGCATGGATTTGTCAAAAACAAATCATGTCAAACCAAATTGATAGCCTTCTCTGATGTGATAATGAGCCTTGTGGGGATAGAGGGGAAGTGGTTGATGTGGTATATCTAGACTTTAGTAAGGCATTTGATACAGTCTCATATCACATTCTTATTAACAAACAGGGGAGGTACAAACTAGGTAGAGCTACTATAAGATGGGTGAAAAACTGGTTGGATAATAACTACCAGAGAGTAGTTAATAACGGTCACATTCAGGCTGGAAGGACATAATGAGCAGGGTGCCACAGGGATCTGTCCTGGGTCCTGTTTTGTATAACATTTTTATCAATGATTTAGATGATGGCATAGAGAGCAAACTTATAAAGTTGGTAGATGATACCAAGCTGGGAGGGACTACGAGTGCTTTGAAGGATAGGATCACAATTCAAAATGATTTAGACAAACTGGTGAAATGGTTGGAGATAAATAGAATGAAATCCAATAAAGGTAAGTGCCAGGTACTCCCCTTAGGGTCGAACAACCCATTGTATATATATATAAAATGTGCAATCACTGCCTAGGAAGGAGTACTACAGAAAGGGATCTGGGTGTGATAGTGGATCACAAGATAAATATGAGTCAGCAGTGTAATGCACTTGCAAAAAAGCAAATGCCATTCTGGGGTATATTAACAGGAATATTGTGAGTAAGACACAAGAAGTGATTCTTCCACTATACTCTGCACCGATTAGGCCTCAACTTGAGTATTGTATTCAGTTTTGGGTGCCTCATTTCAAAAAGAATGTGGAGAAACTGGAGGAAGTCCAGAGAAGGGCAACAAAAAAAATTAGAGGTCTGGAACATTAGACCTATAAGGGAAGATTGAAAGAGCCGGGTTTGTTTAGTTTAGAAAAAAGGAGACTGAGAGGGGATATGACAACTGTTTTCAAATACTTAAAAGGTTGTTATGAGGAAGAAGGAGAAAAATTAGTCTCTTTAATCACAGATGATAGGACAAGAAACAATGGGCAAAAATTACAGCAAGGGAGGTTCATCTTAGACATTAGGAATAATTTCTAACTGTCATGGTGTCTAACTGAAATAAGTTTCCTTAGCAGGTTGTTGAATCTCCTACACTGGAGATTTCTAAGGGCAGGTTAGACAGACACCTGTCAGGGATGGTTTAATGGGGGTGCTTGGTCCTGCCATCAGGGCAAGGAACTGGACCCAATGACCTGCAATGGTCCCTTCCAGTTTCTATGATTCTATGAATCTGACCATAAACCTTCCAAAAGTTTTTGTAGAATGTAGTCAGTGTACCAAAGTATACACAGCAGATGATGTTGCAACTGCAGGTGTATGACATACAGATCAAGTATTGCCCAGGGAGAGACTTGGTATTGGTGTACACCTTGAGCTGTGCATACCTGCCAGAACCGAGAAAGAAGGGATCTGCAAACTACGTCCTCTTAGCCAAATCTGCTCTGGCCTGTACTGCCTCTCCATGCCCTCCTCTTTCCCCCTCCCAGCTCCACATGGTACTGCAGGGGGAGGAGAGATGCAGGAGGCTCTGAAAGACAGCCTCCTGTGCCACTCTCCTGCTGTCAAGGGCCAGTCCAATGCCTGCCCCACCAGGCAAGCAGCAGCTGCCCCCCATCAAAGCCAGGGGCCCAGCTCAGTGCTGGAGAGGGGGCACCAGTCAGGTTGGGCTGGCCCTTCAGGGAGAAGCAGAGCCAGAGCCAGCTGGGTGCTCCCTCCTGGGTCCCAGTTTTGGGAGGCGGCAGTCCATTTGTGTGTGTGCTACTGGCAGCATACAGAGAAACAAAGCCCAACTGCAGCACAACACTTCAGCCCCATGCAGGAAAGGAAGCTAACATGCATCTGATGATAATCTCCTGGGCAGCTGGGCTAGCAGCTGGCTGCTTGGCCAAGCGCCTTTCTCCTCTAAGAGTATGGCTCTTTTCTCCCCTTCAACTCCTCTGTGTCAGCTTCTTGGAGCAAAGGAGTTGTTGAAAAGGCAAGGGCCGGCAAAGGTGTGAGCTAATGGCTAGCCTGGATTCCTTGGAATGGGCTGCCTAGGAGTGCAAGGAGGGGTAATTGCCCTCAGCCTTCCTGTGAGGGCTGTGGCTGCACTGAGGCTCAAAGCTGCCTCCAGCCCTAAGGGAGGAGGGGGAGAAAAGGCTGAGGGGCTGTGATCTTCTCCTCCAGCTGCTGCCACAGCCAGAGCTTCCAAGTTCCCTGACTTACCTGGCTGGACTGTGAGTGAGGGAGGTGGGCAGAGAGCCAGGGGGATCCCTGGGGCTTGGAGGCAACAGCTAAGGGTTGGATGGAACGTGCTGGGGTGGCTGGGGACTATTGTAACCAAGTCTCCTGCTGCAGCTGTAAAGGCTGACTCAGAGAGGCTGAAAAAGACATGTCTCTAGCCCTGAAGGAGTGGGGTGGCGTGAGGCTGGTAGGCTGTGATCCCCTCCTGCAGCCCCCTATTAGAGTTGAACATAGACGACAGCAGCCGTCGGGGCTTCCAATCATCTACCTGACTAGATGACTCACAATACAGCACTGCACAGTGAGTGAAGGAGGGTATGAAGGGAGCCAAGGGATTACTGGCAGTCTGAGCTCAGGCTAAGAGCTGGATGGAACCTGCTGGGGTTGGAGCTGTTGTAACCATATCTCTTGCTGCAGAGGCTGAGTCAATGAAGCTAAAAAAGCTGCCTCCAGCTCTGAAATAGTCAGGGAGGAAGAGCAGGGCTGAGGGCTGCAAAGATGCCCCCCCACCCCATCCATAGCTCACATGTCCTGCTTCTGCTTGTGGCATGACATGCAGAGGGAATGGGCATTGCTGCCCTGTAGGGAAAAGGAAAAAAACCAAGCAGTATCTCTCTATCTCCAACCCCCCCCCGCCCTGTTTATGTTGGGACATCTCCTGCCCTGCACAGGGGAGCCTACAAGGCATGGGGGGCACAAATGTGGACTTGGCCCTGGGGCTCCAGAAACCTTCGTTACAGCCCTGCCTTCCGCCACCTGGCTCTGTACACTTCCCTTGGGCCAGCTCCTGTATGTCAGAGGGGAGGCCAAGCAGAGGCAGCACTCTGGCCCCAGCCGCTGCAGCTGGGAGGGAGCAGGAGTCGAGCCCAGCTTTGCCCCTTTTTCCAGAGGGGGGGCTGGCCACTCCCCCTCCAAGTCCTACCCCTTCATTGTCTCCCCCCACTACCCCGTGGCCAGCTATGAGTGACCACATTGTGGTCCTCAGGCCAAAAATGTTGCCTTACCCCTGTTATAGGCTGAGGTGGAGACAAACACTGTATAGTACTTACGTGTCTTGGAAGAAAGGCCAAGAGATACCAAACAAGACAGAAGGCTGCAGACGTTGAAACTCATGATTCTACATGGATGCCCTATGACAGAAGCCTGCGTACCTCAAGAAAAGTCCATTCTTTCACATATATGTGTACAGAATTGTGTTATATTTTGGGGCAAGAGTGGTTATTCCAATCATTTTTAGGAATGAGATTATGCACATATCTTATTTGTCACATCCAGGAATTGAAGGATGGTTAAGGTAAGACAGACAAACTATACACTGGCCAGGAATGAATAAGCAATTCTGCGTGTTCATGGAAAAGTGCTATATGCAGATTCTGAAAAGCCCCTGTGGCAACACAAAGTTCTAGAAAGATGCTGCGCAAAGGTGGGTGTGGACTATCTACCTTATTTTCCATGATGTAGATTATTTACCAAACATAGGATCCAAAACAGTCATAACACAAAGCATGCTTTTACCTTTTGTATGAGACATGGGTTATTGTGTATTCTAATAATGGATCACCGTTTGTTTCAGGAGAGTTCTGGAAATCCATTAAGCAGTGGGATTTTAATCATAACAGATCTTCGAAAGAGAATCAGCAGTAAAAGCCACTGAAACCAGTAGGGTGGGAAAAAGCAAAAACCTGACCCATATTTAGCTCTACAGTAGCGCAGGAATGCTTCTTGGCAAGACCTAAATTTAATCCAGCCAAAAGACTGAGGAATCACATACTGAAGACACTTGTGGAAGATTTTTGGAGGCTTGGTATTCACAAGCTTCCTTTGCTGAACTACAAAGAAAACAACAATGATCAGTGTTTTATGACAACTGACCCATGTGTCACATCTGAAGCAGGGTGACAAGGTGCATATCCAGCCATTAATAAAACATGTTAAGTTCTGGCACAAAGCTACTAAAGATCAAGTGCAAATGGACAGAAAGTGAGGAGAAACCATCAGCACCTCAGGAAAACAAAGACACATCCAAGTACACTATAGACAATACATGCCTTAGGGATCCACAGTACAAGAATTCTAAGCCAGAGTCATTAGAAGTGAACAATGTCAGGGGTATGCAAAGACAAGACAGGACAAAGAGTGTTTCAGTGGAGACTCCAGGAATACAAATCCTAGGGAATGCGGTTGACCAGATAGGAGGAAGATACCTCCAGAAGGCACCAGTAAATCATGCCATACATGGGAAGGTGAATTGTTAAGGACCTGCTCATTTGAGGGATATCATGTGAGGACTTACAAGATGTCCAGGTGCGTATAACCAGACGAAGTGATAAGGTGATGAACACAACCAGAACAGTCAGCATATGAAAGGTATATGTTTGTGTTACCAGTTACTGTTGGGATGTTAAGCAGTTTTATTTAAAAGAGAAGTGATGTAACAACATGAAAGTGCTAGCAAGCACTTTTAGAAAGCATACTGTTTCCAGAGGGAACTGTTTGGAACGCACCCCTCCTGGGCAACTTGTGAGAAGTCATAAGACTAAAGAAGCCATGTTGGAAACAGCTACCATAAAGTTGGGTCCCAACCTGTAGTTTGAAAATCACTGCTATAATGACATGATCTTAAACAATTACACAAACGTTAAATGAATGTGACTATCCATCATAGATTTCATGAGCCAAAGGGGCATCTCACAAAGTGAGCTCACCTTTTTTAAAACAAGTCAAGATTCAACTCCTGATGGGCAGCTTGACTTTAAATTCCATCCCATAAAACAACTTGACACTGGCTCAGCCAGAAAGGTACTCAGACCATAGGCAAGGCCTGTTGGAGTCCTTCCTCCTCTCTTCTCGCTTCACCCAGAACTGATTCCTTGGAAGATGCATCCAATCCTTTTTATCTTGCATACTGAGCTTTCATTGGCTTCTCTCGATTCTTGGACCTTTTAATCATTGGCGGGCCAATTCTCAATGATTCTGCCAGCATCAGATCCCAAGTAATCTCTCTAGGTAGTTTTTGGAGGCCTCAACTTACTATTTTCCCTAGAAAGAACACCTCCTTTGGGCTGCGTGTATCCGAAAGGCAGCAAGGCTGCCAGCTGGGGCATCAAACACCTCTATACGCCATCACACTGGTCTTTTAAACAAAGTAATGCCAAATACATGTTTCTGTTGCATATTGTTTTCCCTTGTCCCATACAAGGTAATGTATAAGACACCTACAGTAGTAATGACAGACACCTAGCTCACTTCTGGGAACCTGCAATATAGTTCACAAGTGTCAAACTATTTAAAAGCCCATTAGATCTAGCACCTTGACTGCCTGATATTAAAGTTGTTATAATTTTCATTACTATTTAAATTCTACAGAAAGGGAGGCCCCAACTTGAAGAAGTTGGCATTGATGCTTTTGTTTTGAGACTACTCAACGTTTAACATAGGCCAGAGATTTAACATAGGCCAAATTCAACAGGGAATCAATATTACCAAATAGGTACTACATTATAACAGTTTTTTTCTTTTTACTCTATCTGAATTTTAGGTGGTGACCAAAGTCAGGTTACACTGTTGGCAAAGAAAATATATTTTAACAAAACCTTTCTGCTCTTTTAGGCTATGCCTACACTTCAAAGGTTAGTTTAAATTAACTTAATTCAAATTAATTAATTCAAACTAATAATAATCTGAGTTAAGTTAATTCAGACTAACCTGGCCCCACTAGAAAAACCAATTAGAACTAGCATATCCATGGACAGGACTTGCTAATTTGAATTAGGAGAGCTGCACCATGGAAGGTGTGGCAAGATGGCCCCCTAGAAGGGCCATGCCCCCATCCAATATATAGAAAGAGGAAGGCACCCTGAAAGGACGAAGGTCAAAAAACGTTAATTCGAACTAATTATTAGTTCGAATTAACATGGCTACACTGGGTTAATTCAGACTAAGAAGTTTGAATTAAACCTTACTTCGAAGTTAAGTGAGGTTTTTATGACTTCGAAGTAAGATTTCATTAATTTGAACTAAGGAATTCCTTAGTTTGAATTAATGACAGCAAGTGTAGTCATGCATTAATTTAATTCAAATTAATCCTCATTAATTCAAATTAAATTGTAAGTGTAGAGATGCCCTTAGAGACTGAGATCTTATTTCTAGTGTCTCTCACTTCCATCCCATAATTATTTTTAGAATGGCTCTCGACAATCACCTCCTACACCTCAAAATATATGATTTAGTTGATATCTAAAGGTGTAATTTAACAGTTGGTACCCAAACCAAAAGCCACTTAAGTCAATGGGAGTCTTAGATTACATTCGTTGGGCTCTGGATCTGGCCCAGATGGCATAATTTCATAGAATCATAGAACCATAGGGTTGGAAGGGACCTCACAGGTCATCTAGTTCAACCCCCTGCCAGAGGCAGGACCACTCCCACTAAACCATCCCAGTCATGGTTTTGTCCAGCCAGGCCTTAAACACCTCCAAAGATGGAGATTCCACCACCTCCCTTGGCAGCTCATTCCAAGGCTTCACCACTCTCCTAGTAAAAAAGTTTTTTCTAATATCCAGCCTCGACCTCCCTAACCACAACTTGAGACCATTGCTCCTCATTCTGTTCTCTGTTATTACCGAGAACAGTCGAGCTCCATCTTCTTTAGAGCATCCCTTCAAGTAGTTGAAGGTTGCTATCAAATCCCCCCTCAATCTTTTCTTCTGCAGACTAAATAAGCCTAATGCTTTCAGTCTTTCTGTGCACAAAAATCTTTGCACACATATCTAAGCCTAGATTTTGGCTCCATCTAAATTAGCACGATAGTAGGAATGTATTCCTGACTCTCTCTGTAGTTGTATTAGTTTTATATGTTGGGGTTTTTATTTTGGTTTGGTTTGTGATTTTTTTGTGTGTTTCTTCTATGGCAGGGGTGAGCAGAATGTGTCCCATTAGACTTCTTTGTCTGGCCATCTGCTGCCCCAGTCAGCTCTCTGCAACCCCCTCATCCAGGGCCAGCTCTGCACTGGCCTCCTGGCCAGCTCTCTGCCGCCACACCGCTCTCTCCCCACCACCAATGTCTCTGCACCACCCCAGGGACTAGGTCTCTGCTGCTGCACTGCAACCCCTCCCTCCCCCAGCTGTGTGCTGCTCCTCTGGCCAGCTCTCCAACTCCTGCCGAGCACCCGGCCAGCTCTCCACCACTGCGCTGGTCCACCTATGAATATTATTGCCCATCCCTGTTCTATGGAAAAGTCCTTTAAGAGGTAATAAGCTTTTCTGTGGTTTGTTTTGGTTTCTGAGCCATCCTACAGAGATTATAATCATAACCCTTCCGTAGATTTCAAGAGGACTGTCCCTAATGGGTATAACTCTACCAAAGCAGATTTTGTAGTGTAATCAGACTCCTTGTGCCGCTGGGGTAGTGTAAAGGACCCAGAAAGCAGCTTTACAAACAAGGAGTCTTGTGGCACAGGTCTTGTTTGTTTTGCTCAACTAGACTAAGAAGGCTGCCCCTTTGGAACTTAGAAAGCAGTCAGAGCCCTTCAGCTGCTTTCCCCTTGCAAGGAACAACCTGTCGGCTGACTGGCATCCTTGATCCCTACCACTCCCCATGACAGTTACTGATGTAGGGGAAATCTCATCAGAGCACCACTGAAAGAACTTAAACTCTCTTTTAGCCCCTCCCCATTCTCTTTCCCACTCCCTCTCATTTTGATGCTGTGTAGTATTGGAGGCCTGAAATTCTTTTTGTATTTTACAATTGTAAATTTACCCTTTGTACAAATGTTGATTACAATTCAGCCTGAAGCACAAAACATTAGTCAGCACCATCATAGCAATAAAAACGGCGGGTAAAATAATGGTACTTTATTATGCTACATATATAGTAACAGAACTCCATAATAACAATAGCAGTACTTCCTTCACTGAATGCCACCTTCCACTTGCATCGCAACTCATCATCATGGCACTTCACTGAAGGTGAGTGTGGCTTACAATTCTGGGGGAGTGTTCTACATTTTCTCACAAAGATGTCATCAAGAGGGAAAGGAAGAATATTTAAATCTTGGGTTTTCCCCAGAACAAGGTGATAGTTTGTAACACAGACACACAACAATGTTAAAAGTGTTTTAAATGTCTCTTTGAATGGTACTTGGCCCTCTTTTAAAAGTGTCATTACCCTAAAGCTGCCTTGTAACACTCGGCACTTTTTCATTCAAGACAATATATTAAATCAGTGGTTTTCAAATCTTTTTCTCGGAACCCAGTTGAAAAAAGTCATTTATTCCCATGATCCAACAATTACATCTTTCAGCAATGCATTCCAGTCTTTCAGTGGCAGCAGCAGGAGGCTCTGCGACCCAGTATTTGAGGATGTGAGATCCAGTACTGGGTCCCAATCCATGGTTTGAAAACAACTGTATTAAATCATCAGTGTCACAATATTAAGCATGTTAAGCTTCTCTGAGAAATTATAGGTATATATTTCTTTACTTCAGGAGCCACCAGCTCTGTCTGCCAAAAATCAAACAAATTGCAGCTGTACTCAACCTTCAGCAGCAGAGCAGAGCTACCTCAGATAATGTCCCTAATACCAGGTAAATGCATGGCCCTGTGAGATGCTGAGCCCATCCTGTGAGTCCCATTGGCTGTTGAGAACAAGCAATACCTCACAGACGCAGTTCTCATCTCTCTCACCAATCCTATTCCCATTACAATCAATGGGAGTTTATACTTGCTCAGCTCCTCCAAAAATCAGGTCACAATTGTTTCACTTGCAATTTTTGAGGTCACAACAACACCCAGGTGTAATTAAGTAGTTTCAGAATTTTATTCTTCCCAAGAGCTGAGAAAGGAGCCAGTATCCCAAGCTTAAAACATGGGGAAATGCTTACAACAAAGGGTAAAGGCCTGAATATCCACAACAGCAGATACCTGTGATTCTGGCTATTTTCTGAGGAGCCTTTAAAAATCATAAAAACAAGTGGTGGCAGAAAAACTGTAAGCTGAATGTTCCTCAGCTGAATACAATTCTGGAGGAGTAGATAGCCATTGGTTTCAGGCAAATTGTTTGTTCTTAGGGACAAGTTATGAGACTTAAGATGTTTCCTACCCGTAATATTCACTTACCAGCATTAGAAAAGATATTTAGACCATTAAAGCCATCTTTTTTGAGTGTATGCGCTATGGGGTAGGGACTTTTATTTATTATTAATTTTTACAACACCTAGCACAACAGGGTCCAGTCTGATTGTTGCCATTAGGAGCTACTAGAATGTGAGATGCACACTACTACTACTACCAGACTTCAGAAACTACAATGTCATTACACATGCCCTGGTTTGTTGTACAATTACTGTCTACACATAGTAGCTATATAAAATGCTGTTTCTTACAATTATATGTAAATCCATGCTATTTATGTGTTCTAAAAAGGCTTTATAATAAGCAACTTTTAAAACAGCAACTTTAGGAAGAGTCAACTGTGTAGCATCTTTTGCTGCTCTGTTTCAAGAAAAGCATAAGTTTATACTTGTTATACATGAATAGCTAACACCTTAAAATAAACCACAAGCCTAGCTGCTTAAAAGGAAGAAAAGTGTTGTAATAGGCATACATCCAGGGATGCTTGCAGTGCATATAAAACCCACCTTTACTTCATAGGACCAGAGTAGATATTGCGAAACAGTTTAGAAAAGTAACAGAAAGAAAGAACTGCTAGAACTGTCTGAAGTATTGCTAGTAAACAATTTGTTCATGTAATTTAATCTTTTTTTTCCTGTTTGCAAATTGTCCATGGCAGCCGATTATAATTTTTACAGAGGTGTTAGTTATTTGATGAGTATTTAGAGCTAACCAATTATACCCTGTAAACTGTACTGTGAGCATTCATCTGAGAACCAGTTGTTAGTGATTTCAGCCGTGTTATTGGTAACGTAAGTCAGAATGTACTTTTGCCCACTCATTCACAGTACATTTCCTACTTTTCTTTCTTAGCCCACCTAAAGGGATTTTTTTTATATCTATTCTAGACACACTTTCAAAGTAAGTGAATTATAATTTAACCAGATCTACAGTTACAGATGTTCATAAAAGGGCTGACCTATAAGAATGGCCATCCTGGGTCAGACCTGTCATCTAACAGTGGCCAATGCCAGGTGCTCCAGAGGGTATAAATAGAACAAGCAATCCCTGAGTGATCCATCTTCTATTGAGCCCTACCAGCTTTTGGCAATCAGAGGTGAGGGTAACACAGATTACAGAGTTACATCACTGACCATCTTGGCTTTAGCCACTGATGAATCCATGAATTTATCTACTTTTTTGAACCCCACTGTTTTTCCAGCCTTCACAACATCCCCTGGCAACAATTTTCAGGGGTTGACTGTGTGCCATGTGAGTACTTCCTTTTGTTTGCTTTAAACCTGCTGCCTATTAATGTCATTGGGCGGGTTTGTGTATTACAGGAAGGACTAAATAACATTTCCTTATTCATTTTCGCTATACCATTCATGATTTTACAGATCTTTATCCCACCTTCAAAGTCTCTTTTGCAAGATTAAAAAGTCCCAGTCTTTACAAAGTCTCCTCACAAGAAGCTTTTTCCAAATTGTTAATAATTTTTGTCATCCTCCTCTGTACGTTTTCCAATTCTAATACACCTTTTTTGAGATGGGATGATGAGCACTGCAAGCACTATTCAAGATGGTGGTGTACCATGGATTTATACAGAGGCATTATGATATTTTCTATCTTATCTATCACTTTCTTAATGGTTCTTAACATACTCTTAGCTTTTTTGACTGCCACTGCATACTGAATGAGTGTTTTCAAAGAACTATCCACAATGAGTAAGATCTCTGAGTGGTAACAGCTAATTTAAAACCCACCATTTTGCAGGAACAGTTGGGATTATGTTTTCCAATGTGCATTACTTAGTATTTATCAAGAATGAATTGTATCTTCCATTTTGTTGCCCAGTAACCCAGTTTTGTAAGATCTCTTTACAACTCTTTGCAGTCTGCGTCTGACTTAACTATCTTGAGTAAATCTGTGTTATCTGAAACATTTTTTTAACTCTCTCCAGTCTGAAAACTGACCATTTATTTCTTCCGTTGTTTTCTGACAGTTAGGAAATACAATAAATAAACAACATTTTTGGTTGGTTGATGTCACAGAACTTAGAAAAGGATAGTAAGTATCGTTATTCTTATTTATAGAAAGAGAATGGCCAAGGTCACATAGCAAGTCAATTGCAGAGCCAGGTCTCCTAACTCCCAGTGCAGTGTCCCAGTTACTGGACCAGGGGTAGGCAAACCCTGGCACAAGTGCCAACGGTGGCACGAGAATCCATTCGGAGAGTCACATGGGACCCTCTGCAATGCCACAGAAATTGTGGCTCCTGCCACTGAAATCCATTGTGGGCAGCTTCTTTCAGGTGTAGCTGGGGCATGGAGGATCCCTACCATGCCCATATTCCAGGCATGGTGCAGAAGGAAAATGCTTGGAATGGTTTCTCTCAATGGTGTGCAGCCACCAAGGAGCCACTCTGACTAGCTTCTTTCCTCAGTATGCCTGGGGACCCCCAGAGAGAAGCTGCTCCAGTAAGCCTCTTTCACTGGCTCCCCTGGGAACCTCTGTCCCCAGGCATGCTTCCAAGAGGAGACACTCCAGTCATCTTCTTTCCATGAATGGCTCCTTCCAGCTGCATGCTAGGGAAGTGCCCCCTCCCTGCCCCCTAACCTTCAGCCATGGCTGCCACCAGATTTTCAGGCAGCCACCACTTTTATTTCTGTGATGGGAGCCACTGCCCGTTGAGGAGGAGGGGCTGGCACAGGGGTCAGCAAAGGTTGCTGATCCCTAACTGGACACTGCGACCTCTCTAAATTGGCTATACCAGCAGTTTTCAACAAATGGGCTGTGGACCCCCAGACTTCCAAAGGGGTCCACATGTCCATTCAAAGTCTTTTAGGGGTCTGTAAGTGAAAAAAGTTTGAAAACCACTGGCCTCCACAGCCCTTGTTTGCAAAATAAACTTGGTCAAGCTCTTCACTCTTCTTTCATCATTTGGATCCACTTTTCAATTTTCATTTACCAGACCAAATTCTGTCCTGGTTTACAATCAGTGAAATCCTCATGATGTCAGTGAGGCACTATGGATTATAAATCGAGGCAGAAATTAGTCGGTCATGTTCAGTTTTGGTTACCATTGTGGCTAAAGCTATCATAGTGCCATGCAGAAGCCTTGCTGTTTTTCCTTGTTACAAACTAATCAGTGTGTTCTGTGGTGCAATACAATGAAACAGAGCCAGGGTTTTGCTAGCTCTGCTAAGTGCAGATACCCAAAATGTCTACAATGCATGCAGTGTAAAGGAACACAATAAAACCTCTTACATACCAAACATTGGGATTTAATTGCACCTATTAACAGGCAAATTATGAAGTCTAAACAATTTTTAAAACCACCAAAGTTAAGAACAGTTGCTATGGAAACCTGAGCCACCTTGGAGTTTAAGAAAAGACAATTAGCCTAGAGAATGACCTTAAAACACTTTTATTTTGACTTTTTGGAGTTTCAGCAGTCCATTGATCTGCAGTAATAATCTTGTTTTGCATTTATCCAGCCAATATATTTTACTTCATGTTCAAAAGTAGTGACTGTAGATCAAAACCTTTCCATTCAAATATTTTTAAATTGAATATTTTTTAAATAGGGAAACAGACTTTGATTTCTTTATGCTGGTCTCAAAAATAATAAACAACAACTACTTGCCACAGAAGAAGTAATCATTTACTTTTTTCTTTTCCTTGATTCTGTACACCTTTCTAATTCCACATCCATGACAATTTTCTTCCATACAACTAAACTGTCCCTATACAAGCAAAATGCTCCACAGATTGATTCAGTTTTTATATGCAAAATTAGTGTTTGTTGCTTTTCAGTTGGCAAATGGCAATCTTCATACAAAAGACAGAGTTACAAAAATTCTCTAACTGTGTTTGTGAATTTCATACCCAGACAACCTGATGTCTTTCTTTCTTAGATATAAGAGATCCTCTGGGATTTGTAAGTCTGTTTAGTGTTCTGTTTCTGAGTAACACAGGCTATGTCTACACTTAGGCTGTATTCACACACATGGTTATTTTGAAACAAGTTGTGTCGAAACAACTTGTTTTGAAATAACGCCTTATTTCGAAATAACATATTTCGAATTAACAAAATGTTACTTCGAAATAAGAAAAAAAGCTGGAAACGAAATAGCAGGTTCACACTGTAAACCTGCTATTTCGCTTCCTCAGGGGGCTGCAGGCACCGGCAGGGTTCAGCGC
>ML681963.1:124413420-124484612 GCA_007922195.1 Podocnemis expansa
GTTGTTTCGCCCCCAGATGAGGTTTAACTTGTTTCGAAACAACGCCCTTGTTTCGAAACAACGGTGCATCGTGTGAACATGTTTTTTTGTTTCGAAACAACAAGGTTGTTTCGAAACAAAAGTGCTGTGTGAACACAGCCTTAGAGTTTCAATCAGAATTCGAATTAGTAAATTCGAACGAATAATTATTAATTCAAATTCAGTCATTTCGAATTGACATGGCCACACTAGAAAAATCCAATTCGAATTGGCATGTCTGTGAACAGGACTTGCTAGTTGGAATTCAGTAGGGGGCACTATTGTACAGGGAAAATCAAGCTGTGGCTAATTTGAACTAATAGTGAGTTCGAATTGACATGGCCACACTAGGTCAATTCGAATTACTAGTTCGAATTGAACCTGACTTCGAAGTCAAACGAGGTTTGACCAATTCAAAGTCAGCTTTCATCAATTCGAACTGAGGAGTCCCTCAGTTCGAATTGAGGAAAGCCAGTGTGTCCATGCACTTAATAGAATTCGAATTGATGACAATCAATTTGAATATTTCCAAAGGGGTAGTTGTGTTAGTCTAGTCCAGAAAAAAAACCCAAGGAGTTGTGCTGAGTGTAGACATACCCTTAGTCTCAGAATCAGCCAGGTATTTAAGTAGGTGCCTAGCCACAAGCAAGTGAATAGTTCAGATGAAAGCAGTAGCATCATTCATTTGCTTGGTCAGGGACATGTTTAAATACTTTAGGCACATTTTAAGTAGCTTTAATTTGTAGTGCATAAACACCCCTCCCTTGATTTTATTATTCTTCATTTAAAAAAATGAATTTAAAAACTACACCATGGGTGAAATTTGCTGCCTTCCTGCTACTCCTACCCCCACCTCGTTACAATAGTAAAAGTACCAGAGTGATGTAAAGGAGTTCCAAATAGACATGATCTGGCTGGAGACAATTATTCCAGTATAAGAACTGAGGAAAACCACTCAGTGATTTGCTATCTGATGACCTCTTTTCATAGGAAGCAAGCTGGGATAGGATCAGGGTGATGGCGTATGGTGATATCATAATACTAGGCCATGAGAAGCCACACTTACTGACCACTGAGGCCTCCATCCCCACTAAGCAGCATCCCCTGGCCAATCATCCTGCTGCAGAGCAGAAAGTTAGAGATTCCTGCCCTAGTCTGGCAGGTGGAGGGGAAGGAAGAACTGGGGGCTCACTTTTTAACTGTAAAAGAGCCACATGTGGCTCACAAGCCACGCTTTGGCCAACCCTGTGCTAGTCAATGCTACTGTTTATAGGGCAAGCCAGGGAGGCTGATGTAAGTTACAAATTGAACGAGTAACCCTCGGCATGGTCACCAGTCTTTTCCAAGTGGACCCCATGATGGAAGTGAAATTAGGAAATATAAAGAATGCAAACTACTGTAATGAAGTGTGCCAGACAGATGCGCACTTTTAGAATACGAAGTGAGTTTCCTGAAGAATCCTTAAGGAGTGGTTAATGCAACTTCCAGAACCCCACTTATGCAAAACCCCAGCTTTTTGGTACTACACTCTGGGGCGAGAGCCAATAAATGATGACTGCCTGTTTTAGCAGACTGGAAATGAAGTGCCTGAACTGTATAAAGAAAGCTGAACCATCTAACTGAGATCTGGTTCTGATATTGTAGCCAAGAGGCAAATATAGTTTTAGAGTCTGAAAGACTGATTCCACAATGTTGAAGTTGGAAGCATTTTAGAACAGTTGGGTTTTTTTTTCCTGTTTTTCCTATGTTTCTATGTAAAACAATTACTCTAAGAACAAATGCACTTTGCTTTGTGAAGGCTGGTTTACAATGTGAAGCAGGATGCTGAGTTAGCTCCTGTTCTAGAGCCCTAATCAAGGGGGAAGTGAAGCCAGTTGGGTGAACTGGTTGTCCAGGGAGCTGATAGGTTTATTAACCAGGATCCATAAAAGCTCCCAGGGAAGAATCAGGAGGGAAGAGCTAGGAGGAACAGCCAGCCAAGGATAAGCTGCAGACAACTGGTGTTGAGCTTTCCTGATCTGGGTCAGTTCCCAGGGCTGTTTGGCCTGTGAAGCTGTATATAGTTGGTGGTGAGTTGTTGAACACAATAAAAGTAGCACTGGTGACACTACAGATGGGACTCTGTGTCTCCTTGGTGAGGGACAAGGAGCAGTGAAGCAGGGAACAGCATGTGAATCATCTACAACTGTTATGGCCTTGTGTGCTAGACCCTGGTCAGAATTGGGGCAGTAGCAGGAAATCATAGTGAAGTGTAGAAAGTCTATAAGCCTAGATGCTTGGTCTGAAGGGAGGCATATGGGTCTCTGTCTGGAGAGAGGTAATGGCTGGTAAAACTAAACCCTTAAATAGGTGCCTTCAAGGAAGATCAGGAGGTTGGTCAAAGGTGCAGTTAATCCTGAAACTATGACAGATCCAGTCACTAGGTTACAGCTAATTCCAAACAAACTAGGTGTAGGTAGACTCTAATACTATTCCTCAGTCTCAGACTCCAGGGCATACTCCTTGGCTCAGAGGCAATACCATTGTCCAGCTGCTGTAGACCCTTTTGAAATTGTTGCCTTAGATCTCCTGACCACTTAATTACGTGCCCTCACAATGCTAGCCAGGCTGTGGGCACCCTAGGGTTCCTAGTTTATCTCTTCCAGAGACAACATGGCAGGAAAGCAAGGAACACAGGTTTAGCAGAAGAAACATTTGTGGCCTTAATTGTTTACAAACACCAGGGGGTGCTTAGAACATGATGCTATAACTTGGAATTAGTCAAAGTGAGCTGTGGTGACGGAGGCAATATCTATTCTACAGGGACCATGCAGGCATAGCTACTGGGATGTAGTTCTGGTGGCACAGTACATGCAGCCTACACCAACAGAAGGTGTTATTCCATCAGTGTAGAAAAGTCCCCTCCATGAGCTGCAGTAGCTAGTTGAAAAGAAGCATTCTTCCATTAACATAGCTTCATCCACACTAGAAGTTTGTACAGCTGTGTCTGTCGGATAGGTATTTTTCCCATTTCTGCTTGAGAGCGGGCAGTGAAATATATAATGAGGGTTTGGAACGAAAAACAGTGGTGGCCATTACCACTAGTCAGTTATAGCAGTGGTTCTCAACCTTTTGTGGTCATGACACATTTGACAGCATATTGCGACTCTACAGAACACATCAGCCAACACTCCCCAAGCCAAATCCAGCCATTCCCCAGCTCTCCGTGACACATTTAGTGCTGTGTTGCAATACAGTAATGTGTCCCGACACGTGGTTAAGAACCACTGAGTTAGAGAACTTTATCTCGCTATTGCAGTGGTCAAAGCATGAGAAAATACATGGCGAACAATGAAAAACTGAGAAAACATATCTGTATCTTTTAAATAAACTTCTAAGTGCCATTCCTTAATATTTTTTGGCTACATCTAGAAATACAGTGACCCTGTCTGAAGGCTATCATTGCCCTTTTGCATACAAGAAGAGCTCAAATGCATCTGAAACTGGCACACTGGGATAGCTACCAGTAATGCATAAGGAATGTTCAGATACAAATTTTGAACACAATATAAGCTATGTTTGCATGAAAGTCTCCTTGGTATTAAAACTGACATGCAATAAAGGAACTAAAGTTAAGGTAGCTGCCAATTTTGTTTCAACTTGGGAGGGGGAGGCATAAAATATTTGTTTATTTTTTAAAGTAATGTCTCATTAGACTAACTTGAGTGAGTGAGTGTGGGAGAGAGAATGTTTCCAGAAGATGAACACTTGATCTGCTCATGAAATGACGATATCCCCCTGTTCATGATTACTCATTTTGATGCTGAATCTTTTGGCACCCACTGCAGTTCCACATTTGTTCTTTCATCCAGAAATGCACAAAAAGAATTATAACAGCTTCTTAACCTGCAACTCTGTCTTAGGATGTAGGTGTAATGACCCACTACCGGCGAGGTCTTTTGAAAAGAATATACCTTATCTTACCAAAGCATAAACCTTAAGAAATGAATCAACCATGCTAAAAGCTGTCATTACATGCTTTTAACACTTAAAAATGAAATGAACTATTCCTAACTATTAGAGCTACCTATAACTTTTATATGTCTAATCATTTACACCTTCCTTTAATCTGCTAAATCTTTTTCAAAAAGCAAGTCAACTAGCTTCAACACATCTTCTCAAACCATTTAATATAAATAATGGAAATGCATTTTCATTAAGTCTCTGTTTCTTTCTTTTGCATTTGAAACAGGCGGGTAGGTCATATTGAGAACTATAACTCAGATCTGAAGATGCAAAGAACAAATTCATCATAACCTCTGTCTAACTAGGTGAAATGGGGATAAACTCTCCGTCTGTGAAATGAAGATAACAGCACTCTGAGACAGGGCATTCAGCACTTACAACATTCCCTTGTGGGTCCTCATCTCCAGCATCTCCTGGTATTATGCCATCTTTTTTCATAAGATACTGACAACCTATGATAAAATTCCTCAGACTTCTCTATCTAACAGGGCACTGGACATGACAAATGTTGTGCCACTCTTTTTCAAGCGCGTGATACTGCAAAGTCCTCAGCACCTCAAGCAGAAGCTAAGGGACTTCAGCTCCCACTGACTTCAGTGAGATTTGATGGTACTTGGGCCCAGATCCTTGAAAATGTATTTAGGCAACTAATCCCTACTGAGTTCAATGGCTATGTCTACATTGTAAAAGCTAAGTCGACTTAATGGCCCCACTGCACTAAGTCGACTTTATTAAGTCAACTTAGTGAGTCCACATTGCCTTAAGTCGACTTAATAAAGTCAACTTAACGGTAAAATCGACTTTATAAGCGGACCTTATAAAGTCGTCTTTACTGGACCCTAAAGTTGACTTTATTTCCTTGCAGTGTAGACAGGACTCTGTTTAAGTCGACTTAAGGGCCCTTAAGTTGACTTAAACACATAGTGTAGACGTACCCAATGAGAATTATGTGTTTAAATATCTTTGAGGAACTGGGTCTCAGCACCTTGCAGTAGGCGCTCATCTCTTTGTATATCAAGCCCACCAAAGTATGAAGCCAAATAAATATTAAATAGCACAGGAGAGGAGACAAGAAGTATTTTCCAACTGACCAAGATTTTTTGACCTTTTCATAATAAATGATCTACTGTTTATTTAAAAAGAGTAAGAAAATTGCCAGCAAAAGTTCAGGTTTTCAGAATTGCAATGACCAATGTTAAAGTTACGCTAAGTGGTGTACACAATATAATATCCAAAGCTAAAAGTGATCCAGGGAAGGCTGTCTATAGCAAACCCTCTACTAAACAGCTATTAAGAGCCTTAAGGGATGCTCTTCCTGTTCATATAGTTAAACTTTCTGCATATGTACACTGATTTCAGCTGAATAGAGAAGGATGAAATGAGCTGAAACCCTCTCCCCCACACAAATTGGGGGAGTGATTCTTGGATATATTTGACTGGTATGCCATTCAACATTTAACAGTCTGCATTGTCCTCTCTGAAAATGTTGTTTCATAGCTGTGGGAACTGGCATTCAAAACATGGAAGGAGAGGATCTAAAAGAGAAATCCAAGTGTATAAACTGAAACCTTGGCACTTAATATTAGACTCTTCATAACACATTTTCTCCTTTTCTCCCAGTACCCAATCTGTTCAATCTTACTTCCCTACATTTTTGCAACGTTTTGCAGTTTCTCCTGGTGCATGGAGCCCTAAGGATTTATATCTACAACTTCAGAATTATCACAGAATTGCTGCTACATGACTATTGTTTCTTATCTTTTGAGGAATAAATTCTGTTGTTATACATACTGTTGTATAGCACTGTCACTGATGCCTTTCTGAAGCCACAATTACATTTAAAAGTAGTGATTGTACTGTGAAGTTGCTTATTGCCTTTCACCACGTGGTCTCAAAGCATTTTACAGTGTAGTTGTGATCATCTGTCAGACAAGGGATTAAGAGCTAATTAGTGCATCTGTTATTGATTGACAGAATCCTTGCCAAAGATGGTGTAACTGCGGGTGGATTATTAGGCCCCTGGGCCTTATAAGGAACTAGATGGAATTCAGTAAGGGACTTGCACCCTCTTGCAAAAAGTAAAGTGAAAAGTAAAAGGTGCAGATCTGGGGGAGAGGACCCTGAGCTAGGTCTTAAAAAGGCAAGAAGCCAGGGAGGAGAATTCCCAGGGAGCAGGTTAAGCTTCTGTGGAGAAGGCCGTACAGTGAGCCAGTAAAAACACTTCAGTGGAGTCTGAGAATGGTGGAATACTCATTAGTTCATCACAGAAGAAGGAAGTCAGAGGCCTGAGCGGCTGTGGTAAACAGGGTCTGTGGAGAAGCAGCACAAGGGAGCTTAGAGGTAAGAAGTGACCCAGGGAAACAGTAGCATGTCTGAAGAAACAGACCTACAGGAGAGGGCCTGCCTTCTACTGTAGAAGCAGCATGCAAACCTAATACAAGGAGTATTAACCCCAGGATGAAGCTGAAGGCTGACCCCTAAGGACTCACTCCAAGAAGGGAGCAAAAGGCTTTTTCATGTTTGCATGTGATGTGAACATTCAGTTGAATCTTTTCATTACCCCAGAAGGGGACTGAACTTCAGGTGGCCAGAGAGCCAAGCCACACACATGACCTGCTGAGAGGCAAGTGGCCTGCAAGATGAGCTAAGGTAACAGTGTGCCCTGTCACAAGTGGATGCCACAGGTGGGGGGTACACTAGCTTACCTATGGTTGAGTAGTGGGATCAGACTAGACCCTGGAGTAAGAGGAAAGATGGACAGGTCTAGGAGAATTGAAGGAGAAGGAAGTTTGATGGAAAAATGGATGATGTAGTCCACATGCTAGTGGCCTAACAGGAACAGACATGTTCTCTTTCACTTTGCTTACTACAAGGGCAGCAAGAAGAGGAATGTTTCCCGTCATGCATAGAAAAGTGGACCTCAGACACTGAGATAGCTTCAGCAGAAGCCAATCCTAGACCAGTACTGGGCTTGTCGAAACTGGGTCTCAGTGAGAACCTTCAGGCATTTTTGCACACCATAAAGAGGGCTGTATCCATGCAAGGCAGGCCAAATCCTCTTGGGCTGATTGAGTAGCCCTGTTCCTGACAGTAGTTCAGATGACCTACCACGATTTGTCCAATAAATAGTTGAAGGCAATTTTGAAGAGACAGGGACTGATCCAGAAATTTACTGCCACTGGCTTAGAGTTTAGTCTTTTCTCCTGAGGATATGCCCCAGAGTCATGGTACAATATTTACAAGACCTGGTAACGTGGTGTTCACACCCTAACACAAATTTGTTGGATTGGTTTTTTTTTTAAATAAAATGATAAGATCTTGTCTAAGTTTTGGAAATTCTGGTTTCATATAGGCAATGATGCATCACAATAGCACAGAATCACATAAGTCAGTGACTGAAAAGCTTTCATATTATGACTCTATCTATATTGTGCTCCAGAGGCCAAGAATCTCTCCTCAGTCTTTACGGAACTAACTCACTCAAACAGAAGTATGACTTACTTCAAAAAATGCATACTCTGAAAATCAATGCTGCTTATATCAGAAGGTGTTTAATCAAAATGCATATTTTAGAAACAATTTATAAACCAGGCTGAGTAGAAAAATATTCTAGTCTAGGCTCTCCGTATTTATGATCTACATGTAGACAGTCACAGCAGATCTTTTTTTTCCCCACATATACAAGAAGAAACATATTGTTATTAAAAAAAAAGACTCTTTCTTGCTATATAAAGATTAGTAAATATCACATCTTTAAATATTCTGCCACCTTACTGAAAAAAAACAAGTCAAGTACCATCCCAATTCTTAGTACATCTAGAAAGGCAGGACTGCACAGTCCCCTTAAGCAGAATAAGGTTTGACAAAGCAGTGAAAAATATTAACTTAAAAGACTGAAACATTATTTATGCTGTTCTACCAGGCCCTGGAGAAATTGATACAATCTAACAACTAATTTGCCCATCTGTGATTATAAATATATGTTAAGAATCTACCTGTGACCCTTTGGGGTTAATCCACACCAGTAAAGATGATGTCACTATTTGCCCTGCAAATCTCAGTGCCTTAAATGCTAGGCTGCTGTGGCTCAAGCCCTGACAACAGCTGGCAGAATTGTAAATTCTGTGTTACTTCTTGCACAGTTAGCTAGTGAGAGTTTTGCTACTGCTAAGATGTTAGACAACACTCTGACACAACAGCTTGTCTGATTTACCAGCAAATACTTTAGGATTCTGTCAATCTCAACCTAGCTTTGCAAGTAACAAGCAACGAATCCCATCTTCCAAGTTCCCCTGAGGCATCTCCCTGCAGCGGCCAGCCCTCTCTTGAAACAGTCAGACATTATTAAATTTGTTGCTCCTTTAAAGAGACAACACATTGCAGGGCATTCAGTTGGAGTTTGACAAATACTCATTTCACTCAGCACTGAATGGCTTTATGATAAAAGTAAAACAAGTTTATTTAACAAAAATACATAGGATTAAGTGACATCAAATATAAGGAATAAATATAGAAAGGTAACAAACAAAAGAAAAATACACTTCTAAGATTAAAATTTAATTTCAGCAAGTTACAGTCTTTGCCTAAGCAGGTTTCTCATCTATATTCAGTTCCCAGAGACTTCAACCCCCTTGACTGAAGAGTGTTTTCGTTTCAAGAGCTCAGACTCCTTGAATCCCTCAGAGTGATGAATAATGATAGGGTTCTTCCCCCGCCCCCCTTTTTAGCACAGTCTAATAAACCTTTGAAATATATTCTTTCAAAAGAAAGCACAGACAAAGCTTCTTTCCTGCTGGAGGGCAAACAGTATGCTGTCTTCCCAAAGTTCATTGGTCCTGCTTCAAGAGACAGGAAGTCTTCTTAGGGGTGCAGTCTCACCCCCCTTTGAGATTGAGTATTAATCTTTCCTCACTTGCTCTCATGACGGTTTTGTTTACCTTGCATGTAAATGTTCTGTTCTTTGTTTTTGGTCACACCTTGCCTAATTTATGTTGGAGACACATTCAAGCAAGTGGAACCTCATTTCTTTATAGCAGTGGCTTACACTTATTTATATAATGCCAATCCTTCCACAAGGTTGGACAGAAGGTCCTGCTTATTTCCTGGATCAGAAGATGGCACTGAGTCAATTTAAATCTACCCTTTTTACATCAAATGTCTGCACTGTCTCTTGGTTTCTGGAAAAAGACCGTTTGAAGTGGTATATACAAGCCTCCTTGGGGTGATCACTGGAGGTGTTTTTAGCCTAACTGAGTCCCTTCATCACCACATACTGTTTTTGTTTCCTGGTAGAACTGTGGCAACCCTTCTGCCTTGGAAATACATCCAGTGCCTGGCCCAAAGAGTTCTGTATACCATTTATGCACTCAACATAAAAGTTGCCCTCCCACTGAGCCATTCCTATGGCAACTATTGGTCCTAGCACCTCACTCATCAAGTGCCACACTCATTCTCTGCCTCCCAGCTTGGCCTGGCCAGGACCAGTGGCACTCCAATTCCTTGGAGGGGACATAAGCTGCAGGAAGGGAGGTCTGGTGCAGGAACTGGCCTCCTGAAAGTGATAAGGAACAGCAGCACTGACTATCCCACTGTTCAGTGTGCCTGCTCAGGGATTGGTCCTGCAGCCCCTCCATCACTAGAGAGGCCACAAGACCAACTCTGAGTGGTGCTATGACCTCCCACCCAAACATGGAACTCACAATGACACACTAAATTTTGGCCCTGTAGCCTCTCTGCCATGACAGAAGTGCTTCAAGGCCAAATCAGAGTGAGAATTGAGTGGGCAGGACTGCTGCTTCTCACCACTGGCAGTGGTATGCACAATGCATATTGCTGTGATTAATGAGCATGAGTGAGTAAGATTGCCCTCTATCAAAACGCTCTGTAGTGTAACCTAAGGGAAAGCTCATTGAGCAAGGCAGGAATTTGAGTCATATATCTCTTTCACATCTCTTTCAGCTAATAATTATGTGCCATTTAAAACCTTTGTTATTGAGAACAGCATATCCCTCCCCCAAAATGAAGGTTCCTTGGCCTACCTGTCTTTCATACTGCTTCCTTCTGTATATGAATTACAGTCAGGCCTTAATATATTCTGCAGTTCTGATGTAATGGAATTCATTTCATTCAAAACATTTTTTAAAATTATGTTACTAGCATTTACAGTTGTGGAAAATCCCCTCAAAATGTGAAGTCAGTGTAAATCAATGCAGTGGCACCTGCCTAAGTTTGCAAAGAACCTGAAACAAAAGTCTGACAGATGTTACCCTTTCACGCTGACAGGGTTTCTCCTTCAGAAGATGGTCTGGCACTCTCTGTCAATGGGAATTTCCACATCAAAAAAGGGGCTCAATACAAAGAATTTATTGGGCTATATTACTCCTATTGTGTAATCGGACCACAACTACACAAGGAGCACCTTCCACAGAAGAGGATCATCAGGAGATTATCAGGTCACAAATATCATACAACAGTATTTCTATGATTTTTGTGCTAGGCAAGTGAACATACCAAAATTATCTGGGAGTTGTGAAGCTAATAGTTCACATTGACAAAGGCCAAAGATTATAAGTCTGTGGCAAGCCTGTGTTTCTTCTGTAAATTTTGTTTGCTCAGAGTAATCAGATGCAAATTATATTCTAACAGCTGTCTCTTCAAAACAGGAACTATTAATAGAACTGAAAATACAAGCCTTGGAAATATGATTAAAGCCCGGAAGTTCTCTGTAAATTTGACCTTCTTACAAATGTAATGGAAAAATCATAGTGGAAATATTGCTCTGTTACTGTAATAAGCATGTAGGCAGAACTACTATGACAAGGGCAGTTTGACAGTATAGCCAATAGTCTCTACAGTCCCTTTACACATACTAGCCTCAAATCTGCTAATTGGAAATTGTAAATGTCATGCAGAACCACAGACAATGAACACACTAATTCCTATATTGCTTCTTTAAAAAAAAAGTTAAACTCAAACTGAGTATCTGGGAGGAGAGATGGGAATGTAACAAGTCACAGTCTAGAACAACAACATCTCTTGAGTTAGAAGTCAAATTGTTCCCAGTCATTAGAAAAGCCTCTTGATTTATCCTCTTCCACAGAAGTCAGGAGAGGCTGTAAAATGGTCATTAGAGACATATCCTAAACCACCATCTGCCCTGACAGGCAGGGCAACATCCGCTGGGTACTGGAAGGATATTAAAGGAAAACTGTAGTATATGGTTAACATTTTATAATCACAGCCTCTAGCTATAAAAATGGATGTGATAAAAGTTGCCAGTGCATTTTAGGAATTATTATGACACACAATGTAAATAAATTACTAAATATATAGCTAATCCGTTATAGGCTCCCTGCTGACTAAGAGCCCAGAGCCATTTGGACCTGGGAGGTAGTCAATTTGGCACACAGTTGGCATATGGAAAAGACCTGCTTTGTAGGCAACAGACAGGGATCCCTTCAGAGGTGTATGTAAATTAGCTCCCACATATCCCTCCTAGCAGAACTGTATCATCCTAAACTCTCTCTTCCACATACCTCCACTTAAGCCGCAGGAATTACTGATGTACCACTGCCCCCAACACTTCTTTGATTCTTCCGGTCAAGGGTAGAGGCCTGAGCAGAGACAGATGCATCCTGGAGATGAACGTTTGGCTGCGAAGATGGTGTTGTCAGGAGGGCTTTGGCTTCCTTGACCATGGGTTGCTGTTTCAGGAAGAAGGACTGCTAGGCAGAGATGGACTCCATCTTTCGAGGAAGGGGAAGAGCGTATTTGGACGCAGACTGGCTGACCTAGTGAGGAGGGCTTTAAACTAGGTCTGAAGGGGGAAGGAGACCAAAGCCCACAGGTAAGTGACTATGTCGGAGACCAGGGGGATGGGATGGAACTTGGGGGGTGCCGGGACTGTAACTACAGGGATAGAAGAGAGGATAGTTGGAACATGCGGGGGGAATCAAATAACCTTCTTAGATGCTCTAATAAAGCCCTAATGCCTGAGGCAGGTGGGGGAGGTCAACACCAAAAGAAAATCCAGGGAGGTAGATACAATAGAATTGAAAATCAAAATGGGAAAGTAGGGCAATCAGCTGGGTATCTTAGGTGCCTATACACAAACGCAAGGAGCCTGGGAAACAAGCAGGAGGAATTGGTGGTACTGGCGCAGACAAAGAACTATGACATGATTGGGATAACAGAGACGTGGTGGGATAGTTTGCATGACTGGAGCTCTGCAATAGATGGGTATAAACTGTTCAGGAAGGACAGGCAGGGAAGGAGAGGGGGAGGAGTAGCACTATATGTAAAGGAGCTCTATGACTGCTCAGAGCTTCATTATGAAAGTGGAAACAAGCCAGTTGAAAGTCTGTGGGTTAAGTTTAGAGGGGAGAGCAACAAGGGGGATGTTGTGGTAGGTGTCTGCTACAGACCACCAGATCAGAAGGAGGAGGTGGATGAGGCATTCTGTGGACAACTGACAGAAGTTTCTAGATCACAGGCCCTGGTTCTCATGGGGGACTTCAATTACCCTGACATCTGCTGGAAGGCCAATACAGCAGTGCACAGGCAATCCAGGAAGTTTCTGGAGAGTGTTGAGGACAACTTCCTGGTACAAATGCTGGAGCAACCAACTAGGGGCCTTGCACCTCTCGATCTGCTGCTCACAAATAGAGAAGAATTTGTCAGGGAAGTAGAAGTGAATGGCAGCCTGGGTAGCAGTGACCATGAAATGATTGAGTTCAAGTTGATGATTAAAGGAAAGAATGAAAGAAGCAAAACACAGACCCTGGACTTCAGAAAAGCAGATTTTGTCTCCCTCAGGGAACTGATGGGCAGGATCCCTTGGGAGGCTGATCTGAAGGGGAAAGGTGTCCAAGAGAGTTGGGTGCATTTTAAAGAAACCCTGCTAAGGGCACAGGAAGATACAATTCCGATAAGGAGGAAGCACAGCAAATGTGGAAGGCGCCCACTGTGGCTTAACAGAGAGCTCTGCACTGAGCTGAAGCATAAAAAGGAAGCTTACAGGAAGTGGAAGCTAGGACAGATGACTAAGGAGGCATATAAAGACATTGCTCGGGACTGCAGGGATAAAATCAGAAAGGCCAAAGGACAAATGGAGTTGCGACTAGCAAGGGATGTGAAGGATAACAGGAAGGGGTTCTACAAGTATATCAATAACAAGAAGAGGATCAGGGATGGTGTAGGTCCCTTACTGAATGGGGCAGGCATCCTCGTGACAGAGGATGAGGAAAAAGCTGAAGTGCTCAATGCTTTTTTTACTTCAGTTTTCACAAGCAAGGTCAGCTCCCAGCCCACTACACTAGGTACGGTAGACTGGGGAGAAGAAGAGAGGCCCTTGGTGACAGAAGGTCAGGTTAGGGACTGCTTAAAGAAACTAGATGTGCACAAGTCCATGGGGCCGGATGAACTGCATCCGAGGGTGCTGAGGGAGCTGGCTGATGAGATAGCAGTACCGTTGGCCATTATCTTTGAAAACTCGTGGCGAACAGGGGAGGAGCCAGAGGACTGGAAAAAAGCAAATATAGTACCTATCTTCAAGAAAGGCAAAAAGGACGATCCAGGGAATTACAGACCTGTCAGCCTCACCTCAATCCCTGGAAAAATCATGGAGCAGCTTCTCAAAGAATCCATCCTGAAACACTTGGAGGAACATAGAGTAATCAGGAACAGTCAGCATGGATTTACCAAGGGTAAATCATGCCTGACCAACCTCATCGCCTTCTATGATGAGATGACTGGATTTGTGGATGCAGGAAGAGCCATTGATATGATATACCTTGACTTTAGCAAGGCTTTTGATTCAGTTTCCCACAGCATTCTCATTGGCAAATTAAGGAAGTATGGGTTAGATGCGTGGACTGTAGGGTGGATAGAAAACTGGCTAGATCAATGGTTTCAGTGTGTAGGAATCAATGGCTCCATGTCAAGTTGGCAAGCAGTAACAAGTGGTGTGCCCCAGGGGTCGGTCCTGGGGCCAGTTCTGTTCAATGTTTTCATTAATGATCTGGATGATGGGATAGATTGCACACTTAGTAAGTTTGCAGATGATACCAAACTGGGGGGAACGGTAGACACCCTAGAGGGCAGGGACAGGATTCAGGGAGATCTAGACAAATTGGAGCAGTGGGCCAAGAGGAATCTCATGAGGTTCAACAAGGACAAGTGTAAAATCCTACACTTGGGACGAAAAAACCCCATGTACTGCTACAGGCTGGGGAGCGATCAGCTAAATAGCAGCACTGGAGAAAAGGACCTGGGAGTCATGGTGGATGGGAAGCTGGATATGAGTCAGCAGTGTGCGCTTGCTGCCAGAAAGGCCAATGGCATACTGGGCTGCATCAGAAGAAGTGTTGCCAGCAGATCAAGGGATGTGATCATTCCCCTCTATTCTGCACTAGTGAGGCCACATCTGGAATACTGTGTCCAGTTTTGGGCTCCCCACTACAAAAAGGACATGGACAAATTAGAGAGAGTCCAGAGGAGGGCAACCAAAATGATCAAAGGGCTGGAGCACAAGCCCTATGAAGAAAGACTGAAGGAACTAGGCTTATTTAGCCTGCAGAAGAGAAGACTGAGGGGGGATTTGATAGCAACCTTCAACTACTTGAAGGGTTGCTCCAAGTAGGAGGGAGCTCAACTGTTCTCGGTAGTAACAGAGGGCAGAACGAGAAGCAATGGTTTCAAGTTACAGCTGGGGCGGTCCAGGCTGGATATTAGGAAAATCTTCCTTACTAGGCGAGTGGTGAAGCATTGGAATAAGCTGCCTAGGGAGGTGGTGGAATCTCCATCTCTGGAGGTGTTCAAGGCCCAGCTGGACAAAACCCTGACTGGGATGATCTAATGGGAGTGGTCCTGCTTTTTTTGGCAGGGGGTTGGACTAGATGACCTCGTGGGGTCCCTTCCAACCCTATGATTCTATGATTTGTTATGAAGACAGGAGGACAGACATTCCCTATGTTGTACTGTGAGTTATCTAAGGAGGCTCCCCAACCCAACTGATAGCAGAGAGTCTTCAGCTCTGTGAGCCCCAAACTCTTTCCCTGCATAACACATCCATTTCTGATCTGTCTGCTGGGAGACACCACAGTGGGCCACATAGCCTTTTTAATTATTCCTCATCTGACTGTCAGCCTTAAGGAAACTTCCTATGCTGGGACTTCAGGGAGAAAGGCTTATTTCACATGCTCAGCATCTACCTGACATCAGCACTCTAGCAAGGCATCCAGCTGCTATGTACAGCAACGCAGGTGACTCCATACCAGAAGTGGGCAGGTGCTGGAGATTTTCACAGCATGATATTTAGAAGTAATTGTTAGATCTCCTTTTAAAATAACTGCAACTGTCTCTAACCTCTGTCATGTATCCCTCTGCTGATCAGTACTTCGTCTGTCCCCACCTATGTCAGATGGCAGAACCAGTACTGTAACAACACCTGACCCTCCTGGATTTAGCTGTACAAATTTCATGAATAATAATAGCACCCACCTGGCAAAATCCTTGTGCAACCCATTGAAAATGTGGCTTTAAGGTCTGAGAGAAATCCACAATGAGATAGAAATCCCTGTTTAAATTTTTGAGTTCATACTGGAGTGGATAATGTAAATAAAATATGTAATGTAAGAAAAAAATCCAATATTCTGCGTAAGAACTCAAAAGATCTCATACCTCACAGGTAACATAACTACTAATTAGAGCTAGTCAAAAAAAAAGTGTGATAGGTTTTTTTTGTTTGTTTGGGTTTGGGGGGGGGGTTGTTTGTTTTTTGTTTTGTTTTGTTTTGGTTTGGTTTGGTTTGGTTTGTTTTTTTTTTTTTGCATTGGAAAATGCAGTTTCACCAAAACCAAAGCTTTTCAAAGAAATGTTGATTTTAGGGAAATTTTTTGCCAGCTAAAAGGAGAATGAATCATTTAGTGCTTCTCATTTTGTTTCATTCATATTGAAATATTTTGTTTGATTTCATATATCTTATTTGTTGTACCAAAGCCTCTAAGGAGCCCCCTTGTTATGGATCAAACCCCATAGCGTTAGGATTGTAAAGACACATTATATAAGAATGTTTTAACATTATCAAAATGAAACACTTCAATGGTTCTAAACTAATTTTTTTAAGGTCTTCATTTGGCAAGAGATTTTGGCTTTTGTTGTGATTTGGAATGAAAACAAATTTCAAAATGCCAGAATATCCATCAGAATGGAAATATTTCTTTTTGCCTAGTTCTACACATGATACAGGAAAATTCTTGTACTATCTTTTTATCCAGGTCCTTTTCTCTTTAAGGAGAGTTATTGTTATCCAAATTAAAAACAGAAGTCCACATCCATCCACTTGTCCTAGGATTGATATTATTACTGCAGTTTAGCTGTAATCCTTTTCTCTTGTTGATGAATGAGATAGAGAAATAAATAATACATGAAAATGTAATGTTCTTCCCTACACAAACAGGCCCCTGGGGTGGGAAGGGGCCCCTGGGGGTGGGAAGGAGAACGTGGAGCTATCTTTATCTTTGATCTGTGGATTTGGTACGGACACTGATGTTCATGGAACCTATTTACACCAATATGGCAGACAACAGATTTTGTCTCACAGAATAATCTGGGGTATGTTAACACTAGCATGACCAGTGCTGTGTGTCATATGTCTACACTGAAAAGTTTTTTCAAAACAAGGAGGTTTATTTTGAAAAAACTTTTTACCTCTCCATGCAGGTATTTTGATATTTTGAAATAAGCGCCTTTTTTTGAAGAAATGAAACACTATTTTGAAATAACTAAACCTGCTTTTATTTCAAAAGAGCAATTCTTTCAAATAGTTATTTAAAAAAAAAAGCCATTCAAAGCTACAGAATTGGCTTTTTTCAACATAATGGCCCTATACTTGTCCCCACCTTCCCCTGTTTTGAAATAGAGTCTAGTAAAGATTCTCTATATTGAAATAATAATTCCTACCTTATTTTGAAATAGAGAATCTTCACTAGACTCCTATTTTGAAATAATAAATTCAAAATAATGCTATTTTGAAATAATTATTTTGGAAATAAATTCAAAATAGTTATTTCAAAATAACTATTTTGCAATACTCTTGGCAGCGTAGACATAGCCTGCGAGAGTGCCCCAGTACAGAGAGTGCACAAGACCTCCTGGAATAAAAGCTGCCAGCAAGAGCCATCACCAGGGATTTTTAAAAAGTGTGAGACTCATTTGAGTAACTTTAAGTGAGGCGGTAGCTATAGAAGACTCATCATGCTTGAGTAGCAGCCACTAGAAAGGGACAGACATAAGCTATAAACTCTGTACATCAGAATGGTGCCAGCTGCTCCTTTTCCATACCCATCCCATCCCATCAAGGGATGCAGATGACAGGAAGGAGCAGGAACTCTTCTCCACATTTCTTTGTTTCCTGGGATTCTGTGACCCCCTACAAGCATTTCCACCCAAGGGCAGGGACAGTGTTTGTTCTTGGTCCTCCCGGGGATGTACAAGGTGAGGAA
The DNA here is from genome assembly GCA_007922195.1 of Podocnemis expansa. Taxonomy (NCBI): domain Eukaryota; kingdom Metazoa; phylum Chordata; order Testudines; family Podocnemididae; genus Podocnemis; species Podocnemis expansa. Next base: position 124,430,946 of record ML681963.1, read on the forward strand.
AGCACCTTTGTCCTTCCCATCTCTGTAATAACTCATCAATATGCACATACCGGGAGACAGTCTCGGCCCTTCTTCAGTTCCCAATGGCAGACTACCAAAAGGAAGTAAAGCTGCTTTAACATATCCACTGAGATTTCTCCTAGAAGAGAAGAATTATCAAACAATACAGGGCTGGCATAGCAAATCTTGTGCCAGCTATTCCTGGCCTTTGGAGTGCAGCAGGAATTTGATTCCAGGGCAGGCTTAAATCACAAAGCAGTTTTAAGTGCTAAAATATTGTCTTGCCTTTTACCCAGAGCCTGTAACACAGAGTATTTTGAAGCCTAACCCCTCAAAGGGTTTTCTAGACTCAGTCCAAGTTGTCCACAGCTTTGCCACAGATTAAATGCTTACTGCATGTGATTAGGATTTGAAATCTCTGCATAGCTTTATTTGTTATTAATACTCTCCAAGCAAGTTATACTGCTATTCTCCCTTGAGGGTAATTGCACAATGTCCTCTTAATATATGTCTAGAAATGAGTAATTTAGCTCCACTCTCCCATTTTGCAATGCTATAACAAACAGCTTTAGTCTCTCACATACACCTCAATCATGTGCACAGCATTTCAAAAGTAAGAAAAACAAGTCATCACCCACTCCCACACTTCCTAAATACTTAACTTTTCTCCTATTTTAAATTACTTTCCCATCTTGAAGAAAATTAGAAAAAAATAAGGATCATTATTAATGATCTGTCAGGAAAATAACTGTTACTTTTCTGTGTTCCATTCAAACAATACTATCAGCCATCAGATCTCAACTTAGCTATGATAAATGTATCCAAGTTATTTGATTAGGTTCAGCTTTGAGATGTTCCAGACCCTTTTAGGAGAGGACACTGAGATTTAGCTTAAGGCAACATTAGAGTAGGTTTACGGTGGACAGAGATCCAAACTTGGATTGTGTTAGTTGCTCAAAGGAAAGAGAGAACATGAAAGCCTTCTCTCCACACCCAATTTATGGTATAACTCCTTGAATTCGAAGCAAAGTATTTATGTATAGCAGGGATCCCAGATGATGCCACAGCACAGATTGTGGCTGAATTTTGTGACTTTGTGCTCACCCACAACCACTTCAGATTTGAAGATCATTTATATCTCCAAATCAGTGGTACTGCTATGGGCACCCACATGGCCTCAAAATATGCCAACATCTTTATGGGTGACTTAGAAGAACATTTACTCAAGTCTCATCCCAAAACACCTCTTCTTTACCTATGCTACACTGATGACATCTTCATCATCTGGACACATGGCAGGGATGCTCTTGAAGATTTTCATAGAGATTTCAACAATTTCCACTTCACCATCAAATTGAGCCTGGAACACTCCACATAGGAGATCCACTTTCTTGACACTACAGTACAAATCAGGGATAGACACATCACCACCATCCTGTACCGAAAACCTACTAATTGATATATTTACCTACATCCTTTGAGCTACCATCCTAAACACACCACACGATCCATTGTCTACAGCCAAGCCCTAAGATAATGCCACATTTGTTCTGGTCCCTCAGAAGAGACAAACATCTTGAGGATCTCTATCAAGCATTCTTGAAACTACAGTACCCACCTGGGGAAATAAGAAAACAAATTGACAGAGCTAGACGGGTTCCCCAAAGTCATCTACTACAGGACAGCCCCAAGAAAGAAAACAACAGAACATCACTAGTCACCACATACAACCCTCAAGTCAGACCTCTGCAACAGATCATTAAGGACCTCTGGCTTATTCTAAAAGATGATCCCTCTCTCTCTCAAGCCTTGGGAGACAGACCTCTCCTTGCCTACAGACAGCCCCCCAATCTTAAACAGATACTCACCAGCAACTACAGATCTAACAACAGAAACACTGAAGCAGGCACACACCCCTGCAACAAACCACGCTGCCAAGTCTGCCCACGTATCTGCACAATAGATACCATCATAGGACCTAATCAAGCCTGCTACTCCATCAAAGGCTGAGCACTTCCATCTTTCTAATCACTCAATAAATGATTTGTTAATGACCGTCGTCAGAGATGTGGCTGGGACATCAAGACTTCAAAGAGAAACAGCTGAACTTGAATTAATATGCAAGCTAAATTCTGTGAAAGCAGGACTTAATTGAGACTATGGGTTCTTTTCCCATTACAAAAGGTAATTTGACTTCAGGCTTCCCATGGTTTGAACCTAACAACTGCTCTGATTTGCTGTTACCGTATGACCTGATCCTATGTTTTACACCCCCTTGCATTTATTTTCATTCAATTCTGTAAGTTCACCCATCTTTGAAGCATCTGACGAAGTGGGATTTTTCTCCCATGAAACCTCATATGAAAAATAAATCTGTTAGTCTTAAAGTGCCACACGGCTCCTTGTTTCTTTTTGCTGGACTAAACTAATAAGGCTATCCCTTTAGAAATTGACAAATGTACCACACACCTATGGGCCAGCCCATAAAATGAGGTGCCTAGTTGTGCAGCACTGAAGAGCCCTCCCTCCTGGTGCCCAGGATTTATTAAGCTCTGATATATAGCCACTATTACACTACTATCTGAGTGCTCACAATTTTCAGTGCATTTTTCCTTACTTCTCTATGGCTCTGTCCAGAGGTTATAGTATAATTTGGTGGGCTCTGGAACCCTCCTAAATTTCCAGGCCCCCTTTCTGCAGGTCCAGGCCCCCCTTCACCCACCCCAGCTACTGCCCCTCAAATGCCTGTCCCGCTGCCCCAACTACTGCCCCTCACACACCTACCCCCCCACCCCAGCTGCTACCCCAACACCTACCCTCACCCCAGCTACTGCCCCCACACACCTATCACCACCCCAGCTACTGCACCCCAAATTCCAGCCCCCAACTGCAGCTGCTGCTCCCCCCACACCTACACCCTACCCCAGCTACTGATCCCCAAGCTGCACCCCCCAATGCCAGCTACTGCCCCCCAACAGACTCTTCCCTCATGTCCTCCTCAGCCCTCATCCCAACCCCTTCTTCCCACCCCACCCCCTGCACACTTTCGCCACTGGCTGCTCCATCTCCCCAGGCCTCCCTTACCTTTGCCGCCAAGGAGGCCGAGGAGCCGGGCTGGGGGGACAGAGTATGTAGGCAGTGCTGACTGGCTGGTGAGAGGGGACCAGACACGAGACAGGGTCCAGGCCGTGTGTGCCGCCAGGCCCAGCAGGAAGGGGTGGGGCAGCCTCAGGCTCTGGCAGAAGGAAGGGAGGGGTGGCTGGACTCACTCCAGCCCTCAGCCCCTTCCCAGAGCCAGCTCTAGGGGAACATGCCAAAACACCATATTCCAGCATGTCCTTTCTATTTTTCTGGGGCCCCAGAATGCAGCATTCCAGTGCATTCCTATTTTAGGGGCCCCAGAATGCTGCCCCCTAAAAATAGGGGGCCCCCAGAATACCATTCTGGGGTGTTCTGGCTAACTTTAACCCCTGGCTATGTCTACACTGGGGGAGGCCTTGGAAGTTGCCTTAACAAGGTCAACTTTAAGTCAGCTTCAGGGTAGGTCTGCACTGGGCACAGTGCTAACATATTGGGATGGACCTGCCCCCCTGCCCCACCCCTGGTCCCAATTGGCCTCCTGGAGACCAATCTGGCTCTAGGGGCTGATCTGGCCCCAGCTGCCACTAACAAGCAGCTGGGAGTTGGATCTGGCTCCCAGCCAGTTGCAGCAGGCAGCAGGGCCTGGAAGCTTGCTCCTGCCACCTGCAGGAAGGGGCTGGGAGCCCGATTGGGCTCCTAGCCCCTCTCTGCAAGCTGTGCAAACTGGTTTCTGGTTCCTGCAGCCTGTAAAGAGGTGCTGAGAGCCTCATCTGACCCCCAGCCCCTTCATACAGCCTGCAGGGGCTAGGAGCACTGCTCCTTCTAAGCTGTGCGCATGTGTGCGTTCACACAGGTCATGAAACCCATGCACACAACAAAATAAAGTACACACAAAAAAATTCAATGGTGCTAATATTTATGCCCACAAAGAAATTTTTTTGTGCACACAAAGAAATATTTTGCGCTCACAGCCTATGAATAATAAGAGGGAACATTGGCTAGGAGCTGGCTCCAAGCCTGATCTGGCTCCCAGCTACTTACACTATGGTGCAAGCAGCTCAGAGCCTGGACAGTTTCACAGGCTCAGAGTCTGCAGTGCGAGCAGCTGGGAGCCAGACTGGGGTCTCAGCTGGCTCCTAGCCCCCACAGCCAGATTGGGCTCCCAGCCCCTCTCTGTGGGTGGCAGGGGCTGGCTGCTGATTCCTGCCCTGGACACTTGCAAACAGCCAGGGGTGCACAGGGTTGGCTCCTGCCCTGGCTGCTTGCAAGTGGCTAGGGCAGGAGTCAGCTGCCAGCCCCTGCCACCCACAGAGAGGGGCTGGGAGCCAGATTGGGCTCCCTGCCTCTCTCCGCAGGCAGCAGGAACCAGCTGCCAGCCCCACTGCCCGAGGCTGTGGTGTTTTGGACTACCTAGGGCCATTGGGGTTGTCATAGTGATAAATGGGAGAGTCGTTTAGGTGCTAGGAAAACCTGTCTGTCTCCTCTCTCTCTCAGTTCTTTTTTAGTGAAGACTTCTTATACAGCTCTGAATATGCTGTCCTCCTTATTGGATTATAATCTCCCTTAAAACTCTACATCTGGTGACAGAGAATGGGATTTGTGATGGAGTGGCTATCCTCAACAATCCTGGCAACTTTGGAAAACCAGAATACAATGTAAGAAGCAAAGCTTTATTTTACTCCTTGCATGGGGGTTGGGTTGTAGTTGTGAAAGCTGATCTGTTTGCCTAAGGGCTAGCGGGCTATTCTGAAAGCTGATCTGTCTGTTGTTAAGCACAAGGAAGAGATAAGGCTGGCTGCCTATTCTGAAAGCTGATCTGCCTGCTGTTAAGAGAAGAGACAAACGATAACCACAAGAGGGCATCATGGCTTTACTTACTACAACCTTTGAAGCATATGATCATTCAGTAGATTCCTGGCAGACATATATAGCCTGATTTCAAAATTTTGTAATAGCAAACGACATAACTGATGAGAAGAAGACACCAGTTTTTCTAATGGTCATTGGAGTTAAGACTTATAGTTTGCTATGTGATTTGCTTTATCCGGAGAAGCCAGAGCAGAAACCTTACAGGGACGTAGTGGAAGTTCTGGGAGCACATTTTTTCCCCAAAGCCACTAGCAATTGCAGAGAGGTATAGGTTCTACCAAAAGAACCAAGAGGAAGGTGAATCAGTTGTACAATTTGTAGCAGCTCTGCAGAAGCTGGCAGCATACTGTGACTTCAAGAACATGTTAGAGGAAATGCTGTGTGACAGGCTGGTGTGTGGCCTGCACAGTGAACCAACACGAAAATGCCTATTGACTGAAGGTCAACTCACCTTGCAGAAGGCTGTGGAAATTGCAGTCTGCATGGAATGCGTCACCCAAGACATGCAACAGATCGGGGTCAGTGTCTGTAAAGTATCCCTACAACCTGCCCCCAGGGCACCAGGGAGACAAGAATGTTACCGGTGTGGGAAGCAGGACCACCTCGCATCTGAGTGCTGGTTTAAAGAACTACTGTGTCGACAATGTGGTAAGAGAGGGCACATTGAATGTGCCTGCAAACAAAGGAAGGGTGAGCCAAACAGAAGAGGCAGACCTGAGAAAAATGGGCCGTTGGTTTGGCAGACTAAGAGGGAAATTCTGCATGCAGTAGAGCAAAATACAGGTGATCATAGTGACACCCAATTGGAAGATGAAGATTCCCTCCATGTTTTGTCTATAACAGCTGGCCCACGTAAATTCTGGGTAACACCTGTGTTGGAAGGCAAACCTATACGCATGGAACTGGACACTGGTGCAGCAGTTTCATTAGTTTCTAACCTTGTGTATGAGAAGGACTTTAGACATCTGCCACTTAAGCCGACAGTAGTCGTTCTGAAGACATATACTGGAGAGACTGTTCCCCTGTGGGGTACTATTGATGTGAAAGTAGAACTCAATGGACAGACCACAAAGCTACCACTGTTTGTGCTAAAAGGGGAATTACCCAGCCCTAATGGGAAGATCTTGGATCAGGAAAATCCAACTCAATTGGTCACAAGTGCATCAATTGACTAAAGAAGAAATGAATCTAGCAGCGGTACTAACAAAACATGCTGCTGTTTTCGATGAAGACTCAGGCAGTATGAAGGGAATCACTGTGAAATTAAATATAAAGCCTGATTGTCAACCAAAATGTTTGAAGGCCAGGATGGTGCCATTTGCCATCAGACCCAAGGTGGAAGAAAACTTGGAGTGGTTAGTCAAGGAGGGAGTCTTAGTGCCAGTTACTCACAGCCAGTGGGCGACACCCATTGTCCCAGTAGTGAAGAAGGATGGCTCCATTCAGATTTGTGGAGATTTCAAGGTCACTGTCAACCGAGTGTTATGTGCAGAACAATATCCTCTTCCCCGCACTGAGGACATCTTTGCAAGTTTGGCTGGAGGACAAAAATTTAGCAAGATTGATTTGAGTCAAGCGTACTTACAGATGCATGTTGAAGAAGAATCTCAAGAATTGTTGACAATCGTAACACATAAGGGGTTGTACAGATACTGTCGTTTACCTTTCGGCATTACTTCAGCCCCAGCTTTGTTCCAAAGGGCAATGGATTAGATTTTGAGTGGTTTATCAGGAGTACAGTGCTATCTGGATGACATCCTGGTCATGGGCAAAAATGAGGAGGAACACCTTATGAACTTGGAAGCTACTACTTTGCAAAGACTGGAAGAGTATGGTCTACATGTTCACAGAGACAAATGTAAGTTTTTCCAGCCCTCAGTTGAATATTTAGGACATATAATTGATGCTGATGGTCTCCGTAAGTCTCCAGCCAAGGTTAAGGCTATTGTGGATGCTCCGCTACCTCAGAAAGTAAGCCAACTTAGCTCTTTTTTAGGCTTATTAAACTATTATGGCAAGTTTATCCCACAATTAGTGACGCTCCTGAAACCCCTACATGAGCTTCTGGGGCTGAAAAAGTCCTGGAACTGGACTGAAGCCTGTGATGTTGCATTTAATGAAGCTAAAGGCTCACGGGTAAACTCTAAGGTTCTGACACATTTTGACCCATCCTTGCCCCTACAGTTGGCTTGTGATGCCTCCCCTTATGGAGTTGGGGCTGTATTGTCACATATTATGCCTTCTGGTGAAGAGAGGCCTATTGCTTTTGCTTCACGCTCCTTGACCAAGGCAGAAACTAACTATGCCCAAATTGAACGTGAAGCACTGGGCATTGTTTTTGGCATTCAGAAATTTCACCAGTACCTGTGGGGAAAGAAGTTCACACTTCTCACTGACCATTGACCCCTGACATCAATTTTGGGGCCACACACAGGCATCCCACATTTGGGTGCTAGTTGGATGCAACGATGGGCATTGATATTTTCTGGATACACATATGAAATCAAGTACAGGCAATCCTCTTTGCATTGCAATGCTGATGGCCTTTCAAGGCTACCCTTACCGGCACACCATCAGGATCAGGGTCAGGAAGGAATCTTTTACTTTGAACAGGTGGAAAACACACCCATCACGGCTTCTCAAGTGAAGAAAGCAACACGGGTTGACCCAGTACTCTCACGAGTTATGGATTTCGTGATGCATGGAACGTTCTTACTTGACTCTCAGGTCTCTCCTGACCTCCACCCATATGTGTCTAGGAGGACAGAGTTATTGACCCAATCCGGGTGTTTGTTGTGGGGTATGTGTGTCATTATCCCACCTTCATTAAGACCATGTTTGTTGGAACAGCTCCATTCAAGCCACTGCGGCATAGTGCGCATGAAAGAAATTGCACGGAGCTATTTCTGGTGGCCGGGCTTAGACAGGGCCATTGAAGAAACGGCTAGAGCTTGTACCTCATGCCAGAGAGTCCGGAACGCACCTCAGTTGGCACCTCTTCACCCATCGGATTGGCCCGAAAGGCCATGGCAACGTATCCATGTTAATTTTACTGGCCCATTTGAAGGATGTGTGTTTTTAATTGCTGTGGATGCCCATTCAAAATGGCCAGAAGTCTCTGTAATGCAGTCCACTACTACGGAAGCCACTATTCAGACCCTGTGTGGTTTTTTTAGTCGTTACGGTCTTCCAGAACAGCTGGTGAGTGACAATGGACCACAATTCGTTTCTCAGGATTTTGAAACTTTTATAAAGGCCAATGGAATACATCACATCAGGTCAGCACCGTATCATCCTTCCACCAATGGACTTGCTGAAAGGTTTGTACAGACTATGAAGCAAGCTCTAAAATCTGCAAAGGGACGTTCACCTCTTCATAAGTGTCTGGACAACTTCTTGTTGTCCTACAGAAACACCCCACAGGCTACAACTAAGGCATCTCCAGCTTTTCTTATGATGGGACGGCAGTTGTGCTCTTGCTTTGATTTGTTGAAACCACAAGACACACGGCAAATGGTTCAACGCCAACAGCAGGACCAGGTCAGCAGACATTCACCAAGAACAAAGGGCCGCACCTTCAGTATTGGACAGCCAGTTCTTGCATGAAACTATGCTTCAGGAGCTAAATGGGTCCCAGCAACGGTCATTGCCCAGACAGGACCCGTTTCCTACTCTGTCCAGACAGCAAGTGGCCTAGTTTGGCGACGGCATGTAGATCAGCTGCTTCTCTGTCATATCCACCCAGAAGATGCATCTCCAGCAGACATATCTGACTTCACCCTTACTGATGATACAACATCAGAGCATGAAACTACTATTTCTGTCTCTCCTGCTCCAGTCACCCCTTCAACGCCTTCAGCCTTCCTGGACCAACTGGACACAACATCCTCTCCGGTTCCGGCTACTTCCCCAGTACCTGTGATCCTACCACCACCAATACCACCTTGTGGGGTGGGCACACCAGAAGTTCGCCGTAATCCACCTCGCGACAGAAGGCTTCCTAATCGGCTGGATCTTTACCTAGTGGTGACCCTCTCTTCATGGGGCAGAATAATTCCCCAGGGGTTCACCGGAGATGGGGCAGTCTACCCTCATCTCCTAGTTTAGTTCTTATTCTTTCTGGGGGGGAGGGCTTTATTTGGGGGGGGTGTTCATTAGAGGGGGAGGAATATGTGGTGTTGTTGTGGACTATCTAGGGTCATCGGGGTTGTCATAGTGATAAATAGGAGAGTCGTTTAGGTGCTAGGAAAACCTGTCTGTCTCCTCTCTCTCTCTCAGTTCTCTTTCAATAAAGACTTCTTATACAGCTCTGAATATGCTGTCCTCCTTATTGGATTATAATTTCCCTTAAAACTCTACAGTGGCAAGGGGCTGGGAGCCAGATCCAGCCCCCAGCTCATTGCCACATGGCAGGAGCCGGATCAGGCTTCCCCCAGGCATAGGGAAGTAGGCAGGCCCTGCTCTGTAAAGGTGACTTAAATGCTTAAGTCGACTTAATAATTTCTCAACACAGACTGGGCTTAAGCCCATAGTGTAGACCTGGGGTGTCAAACTCATTCAGTGTGGGGACGGCCACAATGGAGGGCAGGACACCGGATGAAGGCCATGTGTCTGCAAAAGCTCCCCAAGCCTTTCCCCTGCCACATTCAGAGAGGGATGGGCTGCTCTTTCCACTCCCCTACCCCGCAGGCTTGGACACCTTCCCTTTTCCCTGCCCTGTGGGCTCCCCTTCCCCCCACTGGCTCCCAGACCCTCTCCTGCTGGGCAGTTCACAGACACCCCTTCCCCTTCTCTTTCCACTTCCCCTACTGCACGGGGCAGGCAATCAGTCTGTCACAGACACAAGCAGGCAAGGCTCCTGCCTCCCTCACTCCCTACCCATTCACTGTCAGTCATTCAGTATGCTTGGCTTTGATTGGCTCTTTCCCACATGAGCCCCTGCTACTTTTTCCTTTCTTATTTGTGATTCGTGCAATATGCTGTCAATCAAATTAGCATGCTGACTGACTGACAGCAAACAGTTGGAGTGGGGGGCAGTGCAGGGAATCTCCAGGAGCCTAGCTCAGCCTGCTGTGACTAAAACTCTGGTTGTCACACCACAGCAGAGCTGAGCTGGCATTGGTTGGAGCACTTCCTTTGTTCTCCTGTGCTGTGACTTGGAGCACATGAGTGAGCCAGAAGCAAGTGTACCTCTGCTCTGCTGGCTGGAGCCTGTCTTTGCTCTTCACTGCTGCTGTAGAGAACTCCCAGGCACAGTTCAGGCAGCAGCTCCAAGGGCTGGATTAGCGCCCGTGGTGGGCCAGATCCAGCCTGCGAACCTTAATTTTGGAACCCCTGGTGTAGACGTACCTTATGATGTAAGGAAGCATTATTATCCCCATAATACAGATGGGGAACTGAGGCACAGAGAGGCTAAATGACTTGCAGTTACAGAGGAAGTCTGTGGAAGAGCAGAGAGACTTAAACCCAAATCTTCTAAGTCCTAAATTAACACCCTAACCAGGGAGTGATCCTTTGACAATAGTGGAGAAGGACCATGATCGCATGCTCCTTTGCACTGAACTGAGGCACTAATTCAGTGCAAGGGATCTCCTCTTTTCCTTCCAGCAAGATCAACTTTGATCAGTACTCTGAGATATTGAGCCTGTTGCCTGGGGCATCCAGGGGCGGATGTGCCTTCACCCTACCCCTTCAGGCAGTGTCCAAAAGCCATATTTGAGCCTTGTGTTCATTTAAAAAATAAAACAGATAAGAGACAGACAGTAGGGCAGGAAGAATTTCAATATGAACCAAGAGTAAAATAAGATCATTAGGGTAAACCTCGATAAAATAAACATAACAAAATGCAAAACTGCCAAGATTTCAACTTTCATCTTTGGTTATGAACTCAGAACTTGTTACCATTTTCACTATGGTACATGTATCTCTCACCTACAGGTGCCAAGCAGGGGGAATTTGTTTGTTTTCCAAGTCAAGATGGTGTTTTCATCTAAAAAATAATAAGAATGATGAATGTCTAAATTTAAAAAAAAATACCCATTTCAGTTAATAATGTTAGTAAAATAAAATGTGAACATTTTATGAAATGGCAATAAAGGAAGCAGTCAAAAAATATGGGGGATATCACCACCACCAGAAAAATGGTGGATTTCACATAGATCTATTGAGTGTATAGCTCCTACTCAGTGCAAGATTATTCTCTAGAGTTTAATTTCCAGTGGTTATGAGTCTCATTTTAAGTGCCTCAAATGATGAGGTTTACATCACTTCTCTTGGGATAGGGTCTAATAGTTTGGACAAGTTTTATGGATCTTCAGCTAAATATGGCCTTTTCTTAATATCCATCTCATACCTTCTGAAATATAATCCTCAAAAGAACTTGTCTGGACTGAGCCAAGGTAGTGGAGAGGCCTTTAAATGATGACAAAAAATGTCAACCAATGTATATCTCCTTTCATACAGAAATAGTCCATTAATTATTAATCTAACTCAGAAAGGATTATAATCAAAGACTAGCAGGGGCTCCTAGAGAACTGTTTCTGCATAATTCAGCCCCTTTGCATCTTAAAGCTTGGGGAGTTAACACACAACTATAGAGAAGCACAGCAATATTGTAATAGATGTAGAACAGAAATGGGGTTCTTAAAGAAATGGCATATTCCCCAACATTCTACTGGTCAATGCATGATCCCATTTATGAAAAAATTTTCAGTTGTTCCTATGTCCAATTTTTTAAAGAACATATGGAGATATTGTTTATAATCTCAACTATATTATTGAATCATTGCCTAAAATTTTAATAATAAAAGGCTCCAAGGAAGGAGAAACACTTTAATACCCTTCTGGTGCATTTCTTTTAGAAAGATGTTATGCTTCTTTGCTGTCACACAAAGAGCCAGAATTTAAATTTTGCTTCATAACCATGCATCATTTCTACAAAACCAAAGAAATAGAAATCTTTGAACAGTTACATCAAATTACTGAACAGCATAACTTTGGATATAAACTCAAAACTTAATAAACTGCAAAGCACTGTGCAAAAAAGAAAAAGCAATTAAAAGATTTTAGCTCAAACATACCCACTTTGTGAAGTGCAACAGCTGGAGCAAAGTTACCTCTGTCCTGTGTCTATTGCAACAACAAGATGTTGACACGAACCATTTTTATTGTCTCAATTCATTTTTATTGTTTGTCAAAAGGGGAAACATCTTCAGATCATTATCATCACAGGAAATCACCTGAATTAATCTTCAATTACTACTCATTAAGCTGTTCTTAACATAGTGGGCCTGTTACCTCACACTACTGCAAAGATGTAGAGTTTTATATAGATCAGGTGTGCAAGTAAATAGAGACCGGGTTTTAAGCAAACACTGAAGCCAGAGCTTTCCCTAACCCAAACTTCAGAAAAGTTCAAATTTTGATCTGAATGAGGATCCAGACTCCATGATTTGGTTGGGACAATTGCTGATGAACAATAGTCATATCTATGTGTCCCCAAAAATGCTTTAGTAAGGAAGGACAAGATGGCTCAAAAGACAGTGTAAAAAGTGTTGAGCATGAGAAGTTAACGCTGGATTCTTATGTATTGGAAAGACAGTAACAAGAAGGACAGCCAAACTCTGCAGGAACAGTGCACGCTATATAAGCTTGCAAGAGCTCCCTGTGTTGAGTTACATTTGGTAATAACAACTTACCTGTACACTGCAACTTCCATGAACTCCAGGAAGTTCAAAGAGCCTAACAAACTTGCAACTCCAGTTGTTACAAGAATCACTTCATCTGCCATTTAAATGCAGGACATAGAAAGACCAACATCTTATTCTATTGATACTATACAGGGAACCGCAGACAGATGAAAATGTAAGATGTAAACTACCAAAACTAATTTGTTTAGAACATGGTAATTTAGGAACCCTGCCTAGCAGACAGTCTGTGATTCTACTTTACACTATTTTATGGATCATCAGTTGAAAGAACAACCTAGTAGCCCGTTATCCTCTAGTAAAATATGGAAAATGTGTGTCACATAGAACATTTTGAGAAGCATAGTGAAAGCTGGTCTAGGGCACCAACATGGAACAGCTTTCCCATCAAAGCACATTTGAAACATTCAGAAATTGTTTAAAGATTTCATGAAATCTGAAAGTTTCCCTGGCTTCATTTTTCCCCATGGGACATACACACACAATACAATGCTCAGAGAAACACTGCCACTTGCAGAGTCTGATAGGCACCTCTACTTATGTACCAGATACAATGTAAAATACTTATGGTACATATGAAGTTAGGTGCACATGAACATCTTCAAAACAATCTTCCCCGGCTGATACGTCTGACTGTTTCTAGCTTTAGAGTTTTTCTCATGACCATATATTGAAAAAGGAAAGTTTTATTTAGTGTTTTAAATGCAAAAAACCTATGCTCATCTCTGAGCAAGACTGAAGAACTCAGAGGTGATGGGAATATTTTGCAAAACTAGGAATAAAACAAAAACACAAAACTACTAAATATTTTGGGACTGCCTGGCACAGTTGTAACTCAGTCCCAATTTAGGCTCTATTGTATATACTGTTTGATTTTTCATCAAACAGCCTGCAACATTAAGTGATCCTATATATTCTCTAGGGCAGTGTCATGACCTGCAAAAAGTTGAAAACCACTGCTCTAGGATTTCTTCTAAAAATAGCATGGTATTTCTTCAAGGTGCTAATATGGCCCACATCACTTTCATATCTGAACATCTCTTATTTAATGTATTTATCTTCCCAACAGCTCTGTGAGGTAGTGAAGTTGCTATTAACTTCACTTTACAAATGGAGACCTGAAGCACAGAGAAACTAAATGATTTGCTCTAAGTCATGTAGGAAGCCTGCAGCAAAGCAAAGAATTAAAAACTGGAGTCACAGGCCACTGCCCTCAGCACTGGACCACCCTTTTTCTCTGTAATAGACTGCATCACAGAAAGGATATACAGGTTCTAGAAGACTATTGATATGGGCATTATTTATGAATTTATTAATAAATAATAATTTGATAAATTTAGCCCCTTTTGTTAATTATTCACAAACAGCTGTGATTATTATAAATGTGTTTATTGGTTACAATTATTCAATGAGCATTCAATGCAGTCATAGGGATAGATCCTGCAAGGTGCTGACCACTCTGATTTCCATCCAACAAATCATTTGCACACGTTTAATTTTAAGCATGCAAGTAGTCCCAAAGAAGTTAAGTGCATACTCTAATGCAGTGCTTTTCAAACTACCGGTACGTACTGGGACCCAGTACTGGTCATGGCACCCTGTGCTACCACTACTGAAAGACTAGAATTTATTGCTAAAAGGTGTAATTGTTGGGTCATGGGCATAAATGATTATTTTTAAACTGGGTCCCAAGAAAAAAAAGTTTGCAAATCACTACTCTAATGCTGTGTTAGTTTGGGGACAGAGTGCTCAGCATCTTCCAGGACTGAGCAAACTATTTGCCACTATCCAGACCTGCCAAATACTATGTCTCACAGTTCACTCACACATGCTGGCTGCACCTCATGCATTCCTGTGGCCCTCGCTGAATTCAGCTATACTGCTCACTATTCCGAGTGCGAACCAATTTAAATGGGAACAGAGCAGCCTAGAAAAGGAAAGTGAATTGGCAATGGCAGGAAGATGTTCTAGCTTCCATAAAGGTTTCTGCCAGCCTAGGTTCCCCATCTACATTTGCTACTTGTAATCTTCTGTCTTTCAGAGAGAGGATACTGAATTAAATGGACCACCAGTCAGAATGTTCCTACAGTATGTTCCTCCGCTTACTGCTGCTTTCCAGGGCCAAGATAACCTCTATGTTCTCTCTCCTTGACAGTGGTCCCTTTTATCAGATCCTCTCTTTTATGCTATAAATTTGTTTTTAAAGTTCCATTCTAGGTAGAGATTTCCAAACTGAAAACCCTCTCATTACATGGGACATGCAACAGCATTGCATGGAAATATCCCTTAATAGCATTGCAATCTTGTTTCCTGCTCCCTTTCCAAAATGAGGAGCATTTCGTCACTGAGAGAGGTACTTAGTCCCATTAATAGAAAATATCTTCTACAGATACATTTCCAGAGAATTCAATTTTAATGAGATTTTCCTCTGTACACTCCAGCAGATTAAATAGAGTCAGAGACAAGCCATTAACTAATGCAGCTGAAAAATTAAATTTGCAGAGTTCATGGAATTACAATGTCACTTCCACTACCACCACATTCAGATGGAGGCAACAAAATAATATATAACAACCATTGCTGGTTTCAGCAGCTAAAATATACTTGAATGTGGGGGGGGGGGGTGAAGGGAGTAAATCAACATTTTTATAGATTGAACCATAATCAGGGCACATCAGGTTAGATTTCAAAAGGGCTTCAGCCTGGTCTCTAATTATGGGTTCCAAATCATTTGTGTAATTAGTGCCCCCTACTGCAAGTCAATGAGCAATTAACTACTGAAATCCCAAGTGCCTTGAACTCCCATTGACAACAGGCACTGAAGATGCTCTGCAGCTCCAGAAGTTGTACAGTACAAATACTGTTTGAGCCAATTCTGTTACTTGAATTATCTAGTAATCTTAAACTATCCAGACCTGCCAAATACTATGTCTCACAGTTCACTCACACATGCTGGCTGCACCTCATGCATTCCTGTGGCCCTCACTGAATTCAGCTATACTGCTCATTATTCCGAGTGCAAACCAGTTTAAATGGGAACAGAGCAGCCTAGAAAAGGAAAGTGAATTGGCAATGGCAGGAAGATGTTCTAGCTTCCATAAAGGTTTCTGCCAACCTAGGTTCCCCATCACCCCTTTCCTTCTTCCTAGTCTTTCCCCAGCTATTCCTGTTCACCTCCCACATGCCTCTAACAAAGGCAGTTACTACCAGCTGCTACCCAACCACCTCCTACATAACCTCCACATTCACCTAACCTTATCTTGCCCCAACCCCTCAAGAGTCCCCAGACACAGCTGTCCCCAACTTCTTCCCCATAGCCACTGAGCTGCCTTCTCTCTGTCACCTACCTTTGGACACCCCTATAAATCCAGCTTCCCTTAGCTAGCCGTCAGACAACTCTGATCCAGCTCCATGAACAGCCACCTGCTACCTTTTTCTTTGCTCAGAAACCCCACATGCACAGCATCCTTTAACTGCCCTTTCCTAGAGCCTTCAGAGGTCCCAAACTAAACTATCTTCTATTACAACAGTGCTACAAAACCAACTACAGCACAGCTTCCCCCCCAGCCACCACCTGCCTCCCTCAATTGCCCTCTGCTACCACCATTTTCTGCTGGACACTCCCAGGGGCATAGCTACATGTGGGCTTGGGTGGGCCGTGGCTACCTACTTTGAAAGCAAGCCCATCCAATCAGATTTTAAGCAATTCATCCATGTTTCTATCAGCTTCTGCTTCACTTGTGACATTGGGTTTGTGCCTAACACCCCTGTCAACTGCAGCCCCTGTCAAAAAATCAGTTTTGGCTATGCCCCTGGACACATCTACAAACCTACCAGCTCCAGTTTTTCCCTCCCAAACATCTCCTACCTACGCCCCTGAGAATCTTTCATCATCATCCACCTACTACAGCTGCCACATTTTGTGCAGCTCCATGTTACCCAAATCATTGCTTGAGGCAGGGTGTCTTGGTTTTATGCTGAAATGTATGGTCATATAAAAATTATGTGCAAATATGCAAATCCTATCATTAGCTAATTTGCAAAAATGGCATAGGCTAGCACAGTAGAAGCTTCACAAAACTTAGCAGCTATTAATATCTAACAATGTTTGGTAAGTTCACACAATCATGTACATTCTTGCAGCCAGGGGGATGTGGGCTGCACATGACTTCCAATTTTGGGGAAGTTGTATGGGGGTGGGAGGAAGGAGAGGGGAATAGCACTCAGACTGTAACCATACCCCCTGCTCTGTCTCCTCCCCCGAGGCACTGTCCATGCTCCACCTCTGCTCCATCCCAGGCCCTGCTCTGCCCAACCTATTCCTCCAAGACTCTCCCATCCATACCTCTCTGGGGAGAGTGAAGAGGTGTGAGCAGTGGGCAGAAGAGGGCAGAACAAGAGGGAGACTGTGACAGAGTAGGGGAGGGCAGAGAGCCAAAGCAGGAGCTTCCACCAGCAACTGGTTCAGGAGGCTTAGCTCCCCAAGCCTATTATACCTGCTGCCTAAGCAGGGGGAGAAAGGATGGTTCTGTGGTTAAGGGGTCTCTCAACTTTGCCACGGATTTCCTCTCTGACTTGGGGCAAGTCATTTGCTCTTACTGGTTCCCCAGTTTTCCTTTACTTCAGTAAAGCAGAGGTAATGTGCCAGGACTATAAGGCTTAATTCGTTAATGTTTGTAAAATTGCCAGAAGATCCTGAGACAGAATGTTACTGCTATCAATTTTTAAGCCAAACTAGATATTGAATGGTACCATTACTAATCATTACTGGTAAACAGCCTAAAGTACAACCAAACTAAGGGAAAAATACCCAGGACCAACTATCTAATGAGGGAGATGGGAGAGAGCTACACATTTTAAATAGACTTTAAATAAGTCAAATTCAAGCGTGTCATAAGTGAGCAAATCACAAGTAACTTCACTCAAGTTGGAACCACCTCTGCCATAAGGGAAATGCCCTGCTGGTTTAAAAGCTTTAGCCATGAGTGGTTTCTCTTTTATGACTTTTGGGGGGGGTCCTTTTTTGTTTTGTTGTTCTTGTAATAGAAAATAAAACAAAGTGAAAGCATGTGGTTACTTTTTCCGTATGGAAAGACATAGTGGAAGCATTTAGGGATGTTTAAGTAAAAACATACATAAAAATTCTTAACATGAGTTTCATGGCATGCTCACTGTTTCATTGGAAGCATCATCTATGACATTAAATTTCTTGGAATTACACTTTTTTAAAATAAATGCCTGTACATTTACTCTTGTAACCTCCTCATTGGACAGGGTAGGTAAATTGTTCAAGTATTTTATAAATTTGAAATGAGCACACACATACAAAAGACATACGGACATGAATATTGAAAGTCTGATGCAATATTCCAGGATTTGAGAGATCAAGCTTCTCGTCTGTAATTTTTATACAGCTGGTATAGTTAATCCCTTGGCCTTCAACCCTTTTATTAGTCTTCCTAGCTCTTTGGATTTCTAGCCCAAATACTTACTGAGCCTCTCTTCCACATACTTTAAGCTCTTTTGGCGTTTCTATGCTACAATAAGAATTTTTGCAGTCAATAGCTTTGTTATTTTATTTGAATAACTTCTACTCTTTTGCTTAATAACACACTTTAAAAAAAACAGATTATGTAAGGCAATGTTGAGAATTGTTACAGGAATAATTTATTGCCCAGGAGCTATACCGATTGCTAAAGAGAACTTAACAGAATGTATGTTTCAATAATCTTTTCAGCTTGGAAGAGGTTAAGAGGTTTTCTATTTTTATCAGATGTTTCTTAGTATTCTGTTATTGTTCACCTATTTTAGCTTTGAAGAAAACATTCAAGCTGAATCTGATGACTGCGGAAGGCAGAAATTATTCAATACAGTTGCTATGATTTTCCCTCCTCAAAGGGCAATCACGTGCTTTCTGCATGAATGAGCTTTACATTAAGGGAAAAACAAAGCAAGAAAAAAGAAAAGGCTTCATGAGGGAGCTCTGTGCATCTCTCCTATCTAACATACTGCATGAAATCTGCTTCACAAATGACAGGCAGAATCCTGTGGAATGTAAAGACACTCTAAAGTAGAAGTAAGTCTTAGTAGCCCCACAGCGGAGAAGAAATAGTCAAGTTTCTGTTAGACAAACTTCCTCTGTACAAGAAAAATAAAAATATCTGATAGTGTCTCTAATTTATTTTCTTCTGGAGAGAGTGTAAGCAGTCATAATAAGATGGCACACTTGTAGAACACTTCTGGGAGATTTTAGTTTTAAGATTTAGAGATGTAAATGCACTAGATCAAATTCATAGAGGGTGCATAATGTCATGTGAGTTGTATATTGGCAAGTAGGTATAAGAGTGACAAGGAAGGCTAGAGGAGCATATGCATGTCTAAACTTAAAAGAGTTCAGCAGGAAAATTAAGTAGCAGGAGGATGTAACCAGGTATAAATTTAAATACCACCTAAAATGTAACTTTTTATACTTTTCTGCTCACCCATGTGTTATTTATGCCACTTTCCACTTGGCCCACTGAATCTTAAGCTCACTTTAGCAAGCTTTGGGTACAGTATATCCTGTTTCTCCATCTCATATCTAAAATTATGGGGTTTTCTATTTAGAGTGAGAAAACAGCATCTCTATATTCCTTAAGCAACAACACTAGGCCTCGAACATACACAGGCTGTCACCTTAGAAATTGAAAGCATTCTTAAAAGCATGTAAAACTTTATATTATGATAAGTCACACGATTCATGTTGATAATTAAATGAATCTTATGGAAACCCCTATCACATTTAATAGAGACTGATATCCTTCTTACAGAGATATTAAGTAAATCTTTGAAATTTTATAGTAGAGATAAAATTTTTCTGTTAAATTCTGTAGCTTTTTGGGGTAAATTCCACACAATCCCTCTCTATTTAATTTCTATGGGACATTTTCTGTTTAATCTGCATTAAGTTCAATAGGACTTTTCCATAACACCCAAAAGATAAAAGCTCCAAATACACAAACACAGCTGTTCATATTCTGAATGGGATTTTCAGACTAGATCTGTCAGGATAAACAGCAGAAATACTGGCCTGTCCAGGACTGCTTACCACACTGAGAGTATGTCTACATTTCGAGATGGGGATGTAAATCCCCACCCAAGACATTAGGCATTTACTCAGGGCAACTAGCCCCTCCTGGTCCACCATAGTGTGTCTGTATTTTTAGCATGCCAGCCACGTGCAAGCAAATATGTTTCCTCAAGTTAGGAACTTCACTCCCAGCTCAAAGTGTAGCCATATTCAATGAGTAAGACCATCTCAGCCTCAAGGCAAGAAGCACCAACCACTGTCTGCCTCTGGATGCCCACAGAGTCAAATACCATTATATCATTGCAGCCAACTCACCTCCACAAAAAGAACAGGGAATACATCTGTGAATAACTGTCTTACACACAAGAAATCCATTTCTTTAATCACAGCCACTGACACCACCACATTCACTGCTTCTCCATTGTTCTCCAGCTGTCCATGATTCTCTGACGATCTTTGATTGAAGCAGCAGTAAGAATGACAAAAACTTTAGTGACAGAAAACAGACACATACAGACTGGCTCTAGGACACGAAATTCTTGTGACTCAGCATTCTGAACATTAAGAATGGCCTTGTGAACACACAATCCCTCCACATAGCCATAAAACACAGGACCTTCTAATGTGAAGATTAACAGGCTAGTTCATACAAAATTTGTAAATGCCAGAAACAAGAGCTTCTCAACAACTGGTCAGTCAATCAGTCTGGAATTTGCTCCTGGAATAGATTATGATGATCATGAATGGAAGTATCTTCAGAGTAAATCCTGTGCCTCTTGTTTAATCTTCCATAGCAAAAATACATTTTCAATGGGTGTCAGGTGGACAAACAAACAAAATGAAAACAAAACCCATGACCAAATAAGGAAAATTCAATCCCTTCTCAGTTCTCAAAATGTAGATATCTTAGGGCATTTACACAACATTTTTAAAAACAATTCAGTATTAACTGACCACTACCTGGCATGAAGATGAACCAAGACTTAAATAAAAATAATAATACAGATTCTCAATCATCTTGAATATGATGGATGACCAAAGAAGAAGGACGAAATTAAACCTTAATTACTTAATCTTTAGTGTAATAAAGATGACATGCTCTGCAGTGTCATGTCATTATATAAATATGCTCTCTAAACATTTCAGATAAATAATTTTCTACAAAAGAAGGTGCCATGTTGGAATTTGTATGGGAGGAGTGCCAATCTAAGGAACGAACCTCAGTGGTGTAAGCTGTAATAACTTCACTGAAATAAAAGGAGCAGTGAAAAATTTACGCCAGCTGCAACACTGCCCCAAACCTCCCGTTAATAAAATCATGTTACAAATTGGAAAATACGGCAGGATGATGGCGTGGTAGGGGAGGCCTTAGTGCCCATAATCTGACATGAATAGTAAACTATGGATTCCTGGCACCAAAGTCTAAGGTGCAAATGCAAGGCAATGCTCAGTAAATCACACTAAATATTGATTACTGTCAGCAAAGCCACTTTATACTATTCCACAAAGAGAATTATGGGGTTTCTAATCTACAAAGTGAAAGAGGATCACACCTGGAGTTTAGCTAAAAGCTTCCGTATTTAAAACTATAGGCCAAAGTCTATCCCCAGTTACATCTGTGCCACCCCTGAAGTGAATGGATTTGTACAAACAAAACTGAAGGCAGCGTTAAGCTATGTATTTGTCTCTCTGGGTAATACAGACCTTTCACTTCCTATTGATGCCTCTGGAAAAAATGGCATACGCACTTTGAAGAATCAGTAAATTCAGCTCCTGGATATTACACTTTATTCTATGGATTTTTTTAAAGGCTGGGCTGTCCTAGGGCTCTGGTGATGCCCATTCTGTCTTTGCTTAGAAATTTAAATAAATAAGTAAGCAAACAACCGTGTATCTTGGGTATTAGAGAAGACAAGAAAAAGGAGAGTAACCCGTCAGTGAAATCATACACACAGTTGGGTGACAGAATGTTGACAGGAAGTTATAATATGTTTCACTTTATACATTCCATAATATCTCAAACAAACAAGGAATTTTGTGGTGCTAAAAATTAACAAATTTATTTTTTGCATGAGCTTTTGTGGGAGAAAATCCCACTCCATCAGACATTTTGAAGATGAGGGAACTACTCCCTTGGATTTATTTTCATCCCATTCTGTAAATTCCTCCATCTTCAAAGCATCTGATGAAGTGGGATTTTCTTCCGTGAAAGCTCATGCAAAAAATAAATTTGTTAGTCTTTAAGTGCCACAGGGCTCCTTGTTTGTTTGTTTTACTGAATTAGACTAACAACACGGCTACCCCTTTGGATCTTGGCAACATAGAAAACCGCACTTTCTCTCCTTTACAACAACTATTCTTTTTTAGGTATATGTTAATTTATTCCTTACATATGAGCTCTTCATTAGCCCATAACAAATCAGGTCTAACCACCTTATATGCCTCTTGTTCCATACTAAAGGAGAGATTTTTATCAGCTTTTTCCTCTTCCTTGCAGAGCAGCAATCAATGGAAAGCATCTGCAGAGCTTGCAACCTTCCTAGAAAATGCTGTCTGATTAATAATTCCTCTCCCATTATTGGCCCCTCCCTGAATTATTCCAGCATCAGATACAAACAGCACATGGGATAGGGAAGCAGCAGGAAGGCACTTGGAATTACATTCCAGCCCCTTAGTTATTAAATAGCACTTCTGCAAAATTTAAATCCTTTTAAAACAAGAATGTTGAATACATTTTTCCTCTGTCTCTCCCGAAGTGAATAATCAGTCTGAAGACCATCTGTCTGAGCAGCAGTCTCCTGTTTCTCTTCCTAGGTATGATTAATGAAGCTAAAGAACACAATGGTACACATGCATGATAAGCTAGAACTGTGTCCTATAAAAGACAACAGGATCTGTGCCATCCTGTCTGTTACATGCTGTCTCTCCAGCAACAGAGGATTTGTGGATGTGTGAAAAAGAAGACAAAGAACACCTATGTGCCTCAATATGCCCTTTAAAAATACCACTAGCTCTGTACTTTCATAACCTTGATCAAAAACAAAAACAACAACAACAACAAAAAACCTTACTGTTTTCATTCAATATAGCCCTTAAAGCCATGCTGTAATTCTTTAAAAAAAGAAACCAAACACAGCTAGGAAACGTGTATCGTAAAACCGCTGCTTAGTACGCTGTACATAATTATCTGTTACCTATTATTTCCCCAGTCTATTTATTGCATCAATTTTTTGTCTCCCATCATATACTGAGGCTTGGTCCATACCACACAGTTAGGTTAACATAAGGCAGCTGTGCGTTACTGGGGGGTATTTTGTTGTTGTTATTATTGTTTTTGTAATGTTCTCTAATGCTTTCACCCTAAGAATAAAAGTGCTTGCTAATAAAAAGCTGCATAGTAGCTTACAAAGGGCTGCCTTGCAACCAGTAATGACAGGCAATTACAGCTTTTCACTGCCTTGTAGGGGAAAGCACCTGTGAGCCACTGAGCATCCTCCATTTTATTGACCACAGTGGGAATCAAAGGATCTCAGCACATTGTTCAGGAACAGCAGGGAAAACCTGAGAATTCAGTTTAGTGCAACTAAACATTCAGAAGCCTAGGTCCTTAACAGAACTATGGGACCAGTTCTGCCAATAAATACAACAAAGCATGGCATTTAGAACCACAGACAGACAGGCAAACAATGAGGAGAGGGCAAGATCAGTTCCTATCCAAGTCTGCGGGGTGCATCAAATTGGAGTCTGATGCTCCAGATCTTATGCAAGCAAAACACACACTGACATAAAAGAGATTTTTGTCTGATTAAAGATTGATCTTGATGCTGGAGGAAAACAGATTCTCTCTCCCAATCTCTGGCAAGTCCTACTCCTGGCAGTATTTACAGCCCCACATGAATAGCACCTCTCATGAGACTCAATTTACTTCCAGTCTCCACTGCCTCCAGGAAGCGCAAGCCACATGGAAATAAAAAAATACTGAGGAAAGGAATCTGGGAAGTTTCATGCCACATAAATATTTTGTGTTTGTTTGGGGGACGGGTGGCGTTTGTTGGTTGGGAAGGATAGTCTAATGCTTCCGTCCTGTGCAAGACACAGTGTATAGGAGAATAAATATGCTCTGTAGTAACAGGTTCCAAAGGGAGGAGAATGTATGGAAGGGATAAGCAACTATGTAATTCAATCATGCCATCAGCTCTCTACAGTCTATGTGCAGATGCCATGTGTGTGCTTGGACCAGCCTGAGGGTGGGCAATCAGGACAGTTGCTCACTTCTAGTAGATTTATATCAACATCTGACTGGGTATCAAATGTGTTGGCCAGGGAATGTTTTTGTTTGAGGGTCATTAAAATCATTTTCTACCCTGGATTCTAAAGCAGCAAAGGCTAGGTTTTTTCTTTTCAAGTTAGGTTCACTTAGAAATGAAAACTATACCCCATTTACTATTGCAGGGTGCATCAGTAATTCTTCTAACACTTTTACAAGCCGCAGAGAAAGCAGGATGGGTGGGTGATTGACTTGCCATAGGACTAGCCAATTGCAGCACAGTTCAGAAAGGCAGCAACACAACAAGATTCACAGAATTAGCCCTTTTGTTCTCTGTAGTCTGAGATCTTGCAGCCAGTCCCAGAGGAGACCATGTGGCAGAGTGAAGACTCTGCTTGTGGCACATATCTTGTTTGTTAGCAAGCCAAGCAGGTTAATAAAGTTCAAAACTACAGAAGAATCTGTCCTTAGCCTGAAGCACTGAAGACTCATTATCACAAATGAAGTTTCAAGAGACTAGGAACATGGAGACTGGGTTTCAGCATGTAAAAAGTGCAAGACTGACCTAGGGAAACAGTATGACCCCACTGTGACATATCACGGCACAGTCCAGACTCACAGGGAGCTATAAAAAGGAAAGTCCTGTGGGACATTAAAGACTAACAGATTTCTTTGGGCATAAGCACATGTGGGCTCCAACCTACTTTGTCAGTTGTTGCATCTGACAAAGTGTGTAGGAGCCCATGACAGCTTATGCCCAAAGAAATTTGTTAGGCTTTAAGGTGCCACAGGGCTCTCCTCATTTTTGCTGTACAGACTAACAAGGCCAGCCCTCTAGAAATTTTCACTGTTCAGGGAGCTATCTCACTCCTGAAACCTTGGTGCCTTACAATACCTTAAAGAAGCTCTCACCTTATGAAGTCTTCCAGCATGAAAACCACACCCTGAGTGTCAAAGTATAACTGCAGCCTGCCAGGCCCACTTATACAGCAGGCTTACCCTACTGCAGTCCCAGCCCTAGCTATCCCCCCAGAAATGGATGTCCTGTAGTGCCCAGCCCTTGCCTGAACAGTACAAACTATTTTAAGCTCATTATTCCTTGAAAGGAATAATAAGCCAGCTCATTATCTCAAATAGTTCATCGGACTCTTCAGTTTAAGCACTGGATTAAATAAAACAGCAAAACAAATCAATGCAGAGAGGCAGCTTTTTAACTGAGTACAAGTAATGAGGCACAAACGTCAGAAATAACTGCAAAAAATAAAGATAAGATGTTTACTGAGACCTAACTATACACTGTCAAGTTCCAAAGGGGCAGCTGTGTTAGTCTAGTTCAGTAAAACAAACAAGGAGTCTTGTGGCACTTCTTAATTTTCTTCTGTTTGCTGTACAGGAGGTTGATCAGGTGGTTTCTAAGGTTCTGTGAGTGTGTGTGGCATAATCTCTTGTTAGTCTTTAAGCGCCAGAGGACTACTTGTTTGTCTTAACTATACACTGTATGGGATTAAAGCAAAGTTTCTTACCATCTTTTCAACAGGCTAACTCACCAAACCCTGTAGGTATTGACTACTCCCCTCAGAGTCCAACAAATAGTTCCTGTGTAACTTCAGGTGCCATGAATGCAGGAGCTAGAGTGGGGCATGCCTGTCATAGGATGCATATCTGTGCGCCCCTAGATTATGATCTGTATAATTATCCTTTTCACTTTTGCAATGTAATCGTGTGATTTGATGCCAATTATACCATGCAAGGTTCCTTTATGAATGTTCATAACCTACTCTACAAGATTACTTTGATATGTTTCCTACAGCATCATGTAGGTGGACAGATGTGAAGTATGTTACATAGCACAGACCCTCAGGACTCTCCCTAGCACAGAGGCTGGAGAATTACATGACAAAGGCCATGCAATGCAAATGCCCTCCCCAGCTCAGGAAGAAGTAAAGATAATCACACAGCAGCACTGAGAGGGAAGGGCTGAGGGGGATTAAAAAGAGGAATGTAGACACTTTGAGGAGACCAGCAGCAGGCCTTTTGTCTGGAAACTCCAGCCTGAAACATCTAAAAGAAGAATTGGGCCCCGCCTTGTAAAAGGCAGAGACAGCTGCAACCATCACAGCCAACTTGAGGGATAAGATGAGCATATTTCTAGTAATGTTATAGTGCAGCAGCCATATTTTATCTTTTAATTTCTCATGGCAACCACTGACTGCTTTCTTAAAATGTATATTGATTTGCTATATATTCACTTAAAATCATATCCTAATTACTAAATTAATATTTTTTTTTAAATCTAAAGCTGTGGGGACTATAGAGGGTGTGAGTCAGGGAGGCTGGGCACAATCCATTTCAGTGTTAGATGGCCAGATGTGAGACTTTGGGGGTGCTTGCTTGGGGACCATCCCTTGAGTAGCCAGAAGGCAAACAACCATGGCCTGGGACCAATTAAATGCAGGAGGTTGGTTTGGACTGACTCAGGAATGAGTGGTCACCTGGCAAAGTGGGGTGAATCATGGTTCAGGAGTGGAAATATGGGGGGTCACAACAGTACACCAGACCAGATTCGGGGACCACCCTGTCAGAATGCTTGTCTCTCTTTTTTATAATTTGTACCTCTTTTGGAAAAAACATTTTCAGCTGGGCACAAGAAGACAGCTTTTGTGGAAGAATGTTCTCCATTACCTTTTCTTTACGTGTGTCACATGTTAGGCCCACTCTGTCACCCCCTGCTGGGGAAAGTCCAAGGGGCCCAAGTGAAATGGACACCTCCATGGTCCTGATTGGTGCCTGGAGTTCTCCCGAGCTGCCATAGTCTCGGCACAAACTGGGTAGGTGTCCCAGGGGTCAGGGCAGCATGGCCTAGTGACCAGAGTCAATAATGAGGGGGCATCTGCTATAGGGGCACAGTGCCTGGATAGGGGGGCTAAGGCCCTCCCCCTCCTCTGAGCCCCACATCAGCAGGGATCCAGACTGAAACATAATAGTTTGGGCACCGCACCACTCCCAGTCCTACCATTCGGATACCTTGGTCTACTACTTCCTACCTGGTTGTAGCAGCCATTACTGTCCACTTCTCCTGTGAATCCTGGAGTTTGCTGACAGCAGTAATCTCTGGAGCATCTAGCTTGGGGTAGCTGACAGAGAATGGCTGATCCTCAATGAGGTCTCTAGGGTTACTCCCTCTCGCTGGTGGGGACTGATGTGGCAGCTGCTGGCCATGAGCCTCCAGCACACTTTCTTCCTCCTTGTTGGACAGCCCTGAATGAGCTGGGCTGCTCCACTTTATACTAGGGCAGTAGCTGGAGCGTGCCCCAGCAGGGCTTAAGGGGTGAGACTTTTGCTACCCACAGGGTATGCTGGGCTTCTTTAGTGCGGGGTAAGCCTGCTCCATCACAATCTGTTTGAGTTTTCTGTTTCCCTTCCTGCTTGATAGAGCACACATTCTGTTAGTTAGAACAGATCTGTTTAACAATTTCCACCTAGACAGAGGTGTGGGATTTGGAACATATTAATGTCACCATACAGGAAAACCTTTTAATGTTACATACAACATTGCCATACATTTTATCAGGATGATACTGACTAGCAAGTTATGTGTTTTCAAAATGGTACCTTAGAACGGTGGTTCTCAACCACTATGTCATGACACAAAAGTGTGTTGCGGCATGGCAGCTGAGTGTATCACTGCTGCCAAAACACCCCTTCTCCCCTTCCCCAGTCTCTGCTGAAAAAAACCCTAATGGGGTGTTTCAGTGGCAAGGTCAGTTGTGGTGGTGAAGTGTTGCCCCTTTAAGAGCTGCTGTCGAAAGTCTGCATGGCAGCTGCTTTTTGCAGTGGTGGGGCTCATTCTTGAAGCACTGCCACTGAAAGTAGGCATGGTGGCAGTTCTTTTCCAGTGACAAGGTCTACTTTTATTTGCGATGCTAACAAAACTGCCAATGGTGGGAAGAGCCTTGGAAAGCCCCAAAAGTGGGGAGTCCTGTGTCATGCAGGGTTGGGAGGGCTCCCAACCATGTCATGACACTGAACAGGTTAAAAACCCCTGCCATAGAAGGCACACCTTTTATAAATGTTACCACAACTGCATGTAGAGTGTGAACATGGGTACATTCTATCACACCCATTCACATGTTCAACAAAAGGGATGCAATTATCAACCAGAAAGAAGTTAGAATGTACATTCAAAGTAATAATCTGGAAGGAAATAGCCAGCACGGATTTCAAAGAAAAAATTTTCACCCACAGTGAGGGGGATTCTGGCAACTCATTACAATTGCTTTGATTAGCAAAGAGCATTGGTTAATCTCATCCTGAAACTATAGCTCAAATGAAGCAGGGATCCTATATGGTAAATAATCACATAGTGAGCATTAAACACACACTTTTATATATAAACAATGAGTCCTGCGGCACTTTTAAAGACTAACAAATTTATTTATCGCATGAGTTTAGAAATCCCACAAGCCTCCCTCCCCAAACAAACAAGTCAATTCAAGATTCAAATAAAACACAAGACCATAACCCTTACCTCCCAGCACTGACATCTTGCCACCTAGTTAGGTCCTGCCTTGCTTGTGAACCAAAAACAATAAGATTGTAAACGTAGAGGACTTGGTTCTGGTTTTTTTCACAAAAACATTAATTATTGGAGTTGCTATTTATTTGTCTCACTGTTTCCTTGTAGTCCTCCATCACCCTCTTCACACCCATCTCTTGTCTTATCCATAGTGTAAGCTCACAACAACACAGGGATCACCTTTTTGTTGTGTTTGTGCATTGCCTGGCACCATGAGGCCTTGGTCGATGGCTAGGGCTCCTAGATGTTATGCTAATACACATAAATAAAATAGACATTCTAAACAAGAACAAATGTGGGGGGCTTCAGATCCTAATTGGTCACAGTATTTACTCCGTACATAGCCACCAGCCATCATCATCACAATTATCAGCATGTGTCTGTCCCAAAGAAATGCATCCTTGTGTCCTGCTTTGATCACGCACATCAGTGGCATTGATTTGCCTCATTTTAATCTCATTCTTTTCAGATGTACTGGGCTGAAATCAAATCTACTGCAGCTCTATTTCAGTCATGTTATCAAGCCTTTCATTCTGCTCTGTTTTTACTACTTCTTTCCAATCTGACTATTGATTGTTTTTGTCATTATTATGTTGCTCTATTTGTCACCTTATCAATGACAAGTATTAGAACCATTTCTTTTTTCAAAAAATACATCACCCAATTTTTTCACATCTTTAAACCATGAATAGTGAATGGATCAAGATTTCCTTCTATATGGCCATTTAATGGTAATGTGCGTAGGGGGCTAGAGATAAGTCTGACTTTCAGAGGTAGCAAGCACCTGGATGGAGCTCCAGTTGCCTCCAATGTGAATTGTGAGAACTCAACTCTCTAGACAGTCAGGCGATTCTGGCTGATTAGACTATATTATCCGTATCCATATATCAATATAAATTTCCCCTCTCACTCCTAAGGGTGGTATGTGTCTTCCTCAACCTCGGGTCCTCTACCAGAGGCCTGGGAGTTTGAGGGTTCTGTGCAGTATCTTAGCTGTTCCTAGCACTGCACATTTCTGGACAGAGAGCTCCGATGTTGTTCCTGGGATCTGTTGGAGCCACTCTCCTAGCTTAAGAGTCACAGCCCCGAGTGCTCCTACTACCACTGGGACCACTTTGGCCTTCACTTTCCACATTCTCTCCAGTTCCTCTTTCAGGCCCTGGTACTTCTCCAGCTTCTCATACTCCTTCTTCCTGATGCTGCTGTCACTTGGCACTGCTACATCTATCACCACTGCTGTCTTCTGGTCCTTGTCTATTACCACGATGTCTGGTTGATTGGCCAGTACCTGCCTGTCCGTCTGGATCTGGAAGTCCCACAGAATCTACTTGGTTGTGCCATTCAGTGTATGCTGTTCCTGCCTGCATCTTGCATCCTGCCACTATGTGTTGGACTGTCTCTGAGGCCTCTCTGCACAGTCTGCACCTTGGGTCCTGTCTAGTGTGGTAGACCCCTCCTTCAATGGATCTGGTGCTCAGTGCCTGTTCTTGTGCTGCTATGATCAGTGCCTCAGTGCTGTCTTTTCGTCCAGCCCTTTCCAGCCACTGGTAGGATTTCCCAGTGTCAGCCACCTCAGCTATCTGTCGATCGTACATCCCATGCAGGGTCTTGTCTTGCCATGGCACTTCTTCTGCTTGATCTTCCTCCCATGTCTGCTGCTGCTGCCTCAGGCATTCTCTCAGCAGCTCATCTTTGGGTGCCATCTTACTGATGTACTCCTGGATGCTCTGGGTTTTGTCCTGGACAGTGGCTTTGACACTCACCAAACCCCGCCTGCCTTCTTTCTGGCTGGTGTACAGTCTCTGGGTGTTGGATCTGGGGTGGAAACCTCCATACATTGTGAGAAGCTTCCAGATCTTCACATCAGCAGCCTCCATGTCCTCCTTTGGCCAGCTCACTATACCGGCAGGGTATCTGATGACTGGCAGGGCGTACCTGTAGATGGTGTGGATCTTGTTCTTCCCATTGAGCTGGCTCTTCAGGACCTGTCTTACCCTTTGGTGGTACTTCGATGTTGCTGTCTTCCTTGCCTCCTCATCGTGGGTCCCATGTGACTGTGGGATGCCAAGGTACTTGTAGCTGGTCTCTATGTCTGCTATGGGGCCTGCTGGTAGTTCCACCCCATCAGTCTTAACTATCTTCCCCCTCTTTACTACCATCCGGCCACACTTCTCCAGTCCGAATGACATCCCTGTGTTGTCTCGTTGTTGTCTCTCACATGGACGAGACAATATATCTATCTATATCTATATCTATATATGTATAGATATGTAAAAGCCTAGCTACCTAAATCCTTTGAAATAAAACCTCTTCCTTACTCAAGTTAATTTGTTTAGTTTTTCCAGTAGTTTAGTGAGAAAGAAAAATGGTGGACAAGTTCTTGGAAAATCCTAATCCAGAACACAAGCATGTTCTTGAAATTAGAACTACCTGCAGATTTGTTTATTGTATCAAATTCATGCAATTGTATCACTCTTTTCATCACAAAAAACATTTAGAAATATGGCAAAAATCTCTGAGCTGCCAAAAAAAAAAAAGCACAGATTTGATCCTTTAGTTGCTGTTGAGAATACTGACATTTTTTCATAAAATCACACATGAAAATGGCTTCTACTAAAACAAAGAGAAAAAGCTCCAGTTTTGCACATGTATTTTCCTGCATGCCAGTGCCTCTACACAAGTTCCTTCAGGCATTTATTCATGTGACATATTTCAAAATGGAGTCCCTCCAGTGATGGTGCTGAGCACACTTACTTCATCTGACTTCAGTGGGAGTGGAGGATGCTCAATACCTTGCACAGTCATTCTTCATCTTACACCTACAACTTTGCAAATGATTTCTTGGTTCATTGCCATAGCAAAAAAAAAAAAAAAAATACTGAGACAAAATAATTTGGATAAGACAAAATATTTCTATTTTTTCAGGAAAAAATGTCATGTGTGTCCTTCCCCTCGCCCCCCATACGCACATTTTTAAAAAAGTAATAGATTTGACATTGATTCCAGAAGTGTTTGATCAACCCAAATCTGAATTTTTCAGGGTAAAATAAATCTCAGCTGACAAGTTCTCCTAGGTCTACTTGCACATTGAGCACTGACATGCATGGCATAAAGGCTAACTCTGAGCCTGGTTGTCTTCACATACATATTGCCAACATGGCAGAAGTTTACTGCTGTGCCTCAAAAAAAAAAAAAACCCAAAAAAACAAAAACAAAAACAAAAAAACAAAAAAAAACACCTCCAGTAGGTTGTGCAATGAGCACTCTGTTACTTTCAGCTAAAACTTTCTGCTGTTCCAGAATGCTTAATTATGAAGATGAGTTTAAAACAAAAATGCCCTATGATCCAGAGCCAGAAAGGAGACCAGTTAATAAGGACTTATCTGCATGATGGGATAATGTGCTCAACAGTGGTGTGATTTCTGAAGATCACTACCCAGCTGCACATTAATTGGTCCATGCATATACTGCTGATGTGCACCAAAGGTTCCCCAGAGCGCTTGATTGCAGTACTGTTTCAGACAGCACTGTTTGATATAGCACTGTTATACCATTGTATTGTTATTACTATAGATGTGTGCCAGAGTCACAGAGCTTTATCAAGGCAGGTGCTGATTCATCTGAAAAGTACATCAGCTCTTGAACTTCAGAAGGCTGGAAAATGGAGAGAAACCATAAGAAAGTACATACCATGAGTAGCAGTGACTTAAATTTTCCCCTCATTTACAACCCCATAGATTTTACTGAGTATGGTTTACTTGCTACCTGCCCCTTAGTTTAAATGCCACATCTTACTTTAATTAAACCATCTTTACCTTATTAGCCTAGTTCATAAATGTGAATAATTCAATAAAGTACAAGTTTGCCAGTGAATTAGGATGTTGCACATTGTCACAACATTAATTTCTCTTTTTGGAGTTTTCCCCTCTTTTTAAAATCTTTGCTTCCATTCACACCACTAAAGATATTCATTCTATAATTACAGAGGTCCCCCTCTTTATTCATCCCTCTCTAATTACACACTTTATATATTCCACTTACACACTTTATATATTCCACTCCTTCCTTCCTATTCTGAACCTTCTCAATTCACTTTTTCACTGTCAGAAGAGAAAATAGGATGCCACAGGAGACTGAAGGCTATGGTTGGCAGCTGAAAGCAGACAATGAAAAAGAAAAAGAATCCATACAGCTCATTGAGGTGCACACAGAGGTTGGTGAGTGGCTTTGGTCTCTATTTGGTAAGGGGGGAATTATCCTGGTAATATGTGGTTTGTGGTCATAGGTTTTCTTGTTTATTCATCCCTTGGAATACTTAGAAAAGAGAGGAATTTCCTGAGAAAATAATCACTCACTAGAAGACTATTTCTTAACCTCTGGTTCTATTTAGCACCTCTCAAAATTACTGTTTAAAACAGAAGATGAAACACATTCAGTGTCCTAGAGGAGCTGTGATGACACTATCACCACAATGACCAAGTATTGACAGAGGCCAATTATGGAAAGACTATTTGCCAGTTATGTGACAAATGATGGGCAGCACGGAGCCATCCACCTTTCCCTCTTTGTCCAGTGACAGACTCCCAAGGATGACTTCAAAATTCTACCGTCTCTAAAGATCTCCTACAAAGGCAAGACGGGCCTTAGAACTACAATGCTGCATTTGGGGTGAAGGCTTAGGAAGGACTGCAACAGTCCTGGGAGGAATTCTATCTGACTCATACAGAGTCTATCATAACTCTTAATTTCTGCAAGCAGACTCATTTAAAATGTTGAAGTGGACATGACTGGAAGTCTGGGCAATGGAGAGTAGTGCTGTGCCTATCATGAATATCTGGAATCTAGAAATAAGTGGATTCAGCCAAATGCTACCCTGTTTACTCCAACAAATTTATATGTCAGCACCACGTGACCAATGACATCAGAGGTCAGAGAGATCTAGTAGAATAAAGCCCAATAATTGTCTTGTTCGATGCCTTTTCCTAGGGTAAAATCTGACTATGATGGATGCTGGATTTTGAGAAAGATGACATGCTACAGGAGTTTAGAATCCAAGATGAAGTAACTTGACAAGATCACAAAGACATCAGAGTAGAACTCTAATATTCTGACTTCCAGTCTGTTAGATGACCCACTGGACCATGCTTCTTCCTGATAAGAAAGGTGAAAGCTCTTCAGGCAAATTGACCTCCCATATGAGGGCAGAAGTAAGCACAGAATATCAGTTACCCAAGGCTTGGTGATTGTGTCTGATAGGAAAATTCTTTATCCTGGATATGGGCTTTGAGCTGTACATAAATTCAGGTTGTTGGGGTCAGTGGCCAACCCCTAGTACCTACACACATCTTTATACATCACAGGGCCAACCATGCTACTTCAGCTTGTCAACATTTGGCAGTAACTGCATGTAATTACTTCAACTGCAGGAATACTAAGACATGACCTGATTTTCTGAGAGACAAATAATAAATTGGGTAAATTGAGTCATCCTTTGAAATAAGATTAAAGCAACTTCATGTAGCTCATTATCATTCATTTCCACTTAAAAAGTGAAAAAAGGATTCTGAAAAAGTTCCACAGAAAAATATGTGGAGAATAATATGGAAGACTCACTGAACAGGAAGTGAGGATAAGGAAGAGCATGAAATTCATTTTGGTTTAGTTATGACAATCTTTATTCATAAAATTAAACTTCTGATGTTCATTCACCTTGGAATTCACAAAATGTATTTTATCTCACTAGACAATCATTCATGTTCTTTCGTATTTATGGGTATTTAGCTCCTTGTTACCACAGAAGTAATGACTTCAGTATTTTGGGCCAGTAGAGTTACCATGTGCTATAGTTTATAAAGTAAAAAGGCATTCCATACATGGCATGTCCCATCATATCAATTTTTT
This sequence comes from Podocnemis expansa, assembly GCA_007922195.1. Taxonomy (NCBI): domain Eukaryota; kingdom Metazoa; phylum Chordata; order Testudines; family Podocnemididae; genus Podocnemis; species Podocnemis expansa. The sequence continues at coordinate 124,465,415 of ML681963.1, forward strand.
TATTTGTACTCTGCTTGGGCCCCAATTCAAGAACACAGGCACATCTTAAATCTCATTGACTTCAACAGGACCTAAACCCACCCATAAATGTTCTCCTGACTAGGTACGCTTTTTCTGAATAATGGCCTTTATTTTTAAATGGATGTTTGTATTTTTTAAATACATTTAAAATACAACATGATGCAAATATATTGTGAGTCACATCAACACCCAATCTAAGAAAGCAGTTTTTGCCAGTAGAGTTGTATGCAAACTTATTCTCAAGTATCTTTCATATATTAAGGTGGCAGAGACAGAAACAAAGGACAACCGAGAAGTAAAGAGATGAGTCAGAGCAGAGTATGGACAAAAATAAAACCAGGATTTTTCTCAAGGAGTTCAAGAGCACTTTATAAGCAGAATATATAGGGTTGGTTAGCATGCTCATTTTCCATGGAAATTTTGCCTGAATAAGAATTACTGAATCATTCCAGAGTAACAGAGAAACAGTATACATTTTCTGGGATTTTAGAAAAACTATATGGCTTTCAAAACATGTGGCCTGAAAAAATCCCCTTTCATTAGAGATGATGTATGTCACTGCTAATGAACTTAATTAAAGTGTCTAAACCAGGGGTCTCAAACTGAAATCACCACGAGGGCTGCATGAGTACTAGTAGAGGGCTACCTGAGGACTAGTACGTTAGCCTGAGGGCCATACCACTGAAACCTGTTCATACAATGATACTGCAAATATTGGTAACAAAAGTGTCATTGCGGGCCACAGGAAATAGCTTTAGGGGCCATATGTGGGCCGTGGGCTGCATGTTTTAGATCCCTGATCTAAATAAATAATATCAACAATAAATCATTCTTCAATAGCACTTTGTGAACAGTTTCTTTCACACTTCATGCTTTCATACAAAGTTTAACTTAGTAAGAGTACTATGCTAAACATGACCTCAACAAATCAACTTATAAATATTGATTGGAGCAAACAATATAGGCAAGTAAGTGCATGTTAAAGTTACCTTGCTAGCAATGTCGAGGTACAATCTTCTCTCATTTCATCTTGCATATATTAGGTGGCATGATCTAATCTATCCCCCAGTCTTTATGCAGCTTTTAAAGCAACCCTACCAGCCTCTTTCTAAATTTAGACCATTTTAGACCTAGTTGATAACCACCATTATTTAATCAAAGCAATAGACAAAATGATCCTCTAGCAGCTGTCAATCTCAAACAATTTGTCAAAAGAGAATTGCCTGAGAAAGGGAATTACTATAACATCAAGCTATTTAATATAAATTATATATTAATGGAACAAAATTAATATCACTTATTAGTTTTTTTTTCCTCCCAGAAAAAGGAAAAATTGTCTCTGAATCTGATTACATAAAATCTAACGATCCCTATATAATCAGCTCATAGATTTGGACAGATTTATGAAAATGAATCAAGACAGTATTCAATGGCAAAACCAAGTTCACAGAGCTTTGTCCCAGTTCATGATATCATTTGCTTAAGTTTATTGGATGACATTTTTTAAACCTTGGTAGAAACAATTACACTGTGAAACAACTTCCAGTATCTTTTTCTCAGGCTGTGTCTACACTTAGCATGTCAATTCGAATGACTGAGTCAAACTAGTCAATTCAAACTAATAATTATTAGTTCAAACTAAATAATTATTAGTTCGAATTCAGTCAATTCACATTGACATGGCCACACAAGAAACTCCAATTCGAATTAACATGTCCATGAACTGGACTTGCTAATTTGAATTGGAGGAGGTGCACCATGGGAGGGGTGGCAACATGGCCCCCTGGAAGGGCCATGCCACCACCCAACCCCCTGTTGGGCTCCAGCACTCTGAGCCCGGCACAGGGAAAAGCATCCCTCAGAAGGCAGGAGCCTGGCAGGAGATATTTTCCCCTCCCAGTGCTCCCCCAACCCCCCGCACAGCACAATGGGGGCAGGGCAGAAAGGATTCCCCCACCCCACACTGTCAGGGCGGGCCAGGGGAATCCCTTCTCCCCCGCCCTGGCTGTGCTGTCAGTGGGTTGGGGGGTCAAGGGAATCCCGTGGCCCCGTGCTAACAGTGCAGCAGGGGTGCGGGAGAAGGGATCACTCCACGGCAAGAGCCCCTGCTAGCTGAGGGCAGGGAAAGGACCCCGCTGTGTGCGGCTTCTCCCCCGCTGGCTGTGTGCATGGAAACACCCCCCCACACATGGCTCTGTCTGTTCAAACTGACCCTGACTCTGAAGTCAACCGAGGTTTGACCAATTCAAAGTCAGCTTCCATCAATTGGAACTGAGGAGTTCCTCAGTTCGAATTGAGGAAAGCAAGTGTAGCCATGCACTTAATTGAATTCGAATTGATTGTCATCAGTTTGAATTCAATTCTAACTGTAGACGTATCCTAAGAGATTACTATGCTGTAAGTAGTAAAAAAACAAAAAAAACAAAAAAAAACAAACCTATTTAGCAGAATAGGGCCAAGAGAGTTGTAGGCTTTTCTCAGAAAAGTCAGATGAAGAGGACCCCACCCTGAACATTTCACAACTGAGATTGAAGAAAATCACTGGGGAAAGGGGATGCTAAGTGATAAAAGAACAGTATTGAACAACAGAGAAGTTTAGTTTTGCATCCCTTTGATTCCATGAATCTTGAAGAGATTTAGTGTGAAATCCTGACCCACTGAATTCAACTGTAGTTGTGACACTGACTTCAACAAAGCCAGGCTTTCATCCTAAAGCTAAATCGTCATATATTTTTAAACACATAAGCTATGTCTTCATCTACTTTTTTAGTTCAGACTTGCTAGTCCAAACTAAAAAAGTCCAAGGTTAGTCTGAACTAGCCTCAGGCTAGTTCAAACTAACCATGGCTTTTTAGTCCAAACCAGCCACGAGTCCTAGTTCGAACTAACTTTTTAGTTCAAACTAGAATGTACGGCTAGTTCAAACTAATGGCTTAGTTCAAACTTTTTAAGTTCAAAATAGCCATTACTACGTCTATGTCTATATCTATACTTCTAGTTCAGACTTGCTAGTCTGAACTAAAAAAGTCTGAGGTTAGTCTGAACTAACCTTGGACTACTTCAGACTAACTGCAGCTTTTTAGTTCTAAGCAGCTGCATGTACTAGTTCGAACTAACTTTTTATTTTGAACTAGGACGTGTGGCTAGTTCAAACTACTGGCTTAGTTCAAACTTTTTAAATTTGAACTAAGTCTTAATCCATGTCTACATTGCTCCTAGTTTGAACTGAAGTTTGAACTAAGCGCTTAGTTCAGACTAACCATGTGAACTTATTAGTTTTGACTAAGCACAGGCTGAATTTGTCTGGACTAAGATTGCTTAGTCCAGACTAACTGGCTAGAGTAGACATAGCCTGCGAGCCTTGCCCATGCTTAGTTCGAACTAAAGTTCAAACTAAACATGGAAGTTTGAACTAACCACTGGGTCTTATTAGTTTGTACTAAGCTTTGCCTAGTCCAAACTAAGAGCTATTTCTCTTTAGGAGAGGTGCACCATGGGAGGTGTGGCAACATGGCCCTCTCCTTGGGCCATGCCCGCACCCAATATAGGCTAAAAGGAAGGCGCCCTGGGAAGGAGAAGGGCAAAAGTGTTATTTCAAAATAATGGTTATTTTGAAATAACACATCCGAATGGCATTATTTCAAAATAACTGTTTCAAAATAACAGCCATTTCAATTTACAGAAGGTTTAAAACTGTCATTTCAAAATAAGAATATGTCGTGTGGACCTAATCTCTTTTATTTTGAAATAACCAGTGTTATTTCAAAATAAAAGATGTGTGGACATACCCAATAATTCTTAGTTTGGACTAGCCAAAGTCTAGTATAGCCATGGGCCAAATTAGTGTGAATTAAGCTTCCTTTAATCTGGACTAATTTGGCAGTGTAGGCATAGCCATAGAAGTTCATTTTCATTTAGCCAAAGGCCTCTCTATTCTGTGACAATATAAAGGGGTCCCTTAAGGTAGCTGCAAGTGTAATTCCCTCTTCCTCCCCTTTTTGACCCCTTTACACTCCCAGAGCATTTCCAAGGAACTAATCTCAATTTGCTTTAAGAAAAGGACAAGGAATACTTAAATTGAAGATTTTCTTTAAAATCTCCCACCAAGGTAAACTACTACAAACACTCATTGCTTAGAGGTCAAGTAATTTGGAAATCAGAATAATATCCTTCTATTACAGTCATTACTCTCATCTGGTTATAAATGTTCAATTATTTGCTTTGTAGGTTACCAGCATTATCTAAGCCCAACCTAAACACACAGCAATGGCCCGTGTCCTGGGCAGGGACAGATTAATGAAAGGGCTATAGGGGCTGAAGCCCTGGGACCTGGACTAAAGGGATGGGGGGGCTCCAGTCCCTAAGATCCCTGTCTGATCTGTACCCCCCCCCCACTCCACTGAGTGCTGGAATGGCCTGGCGGGGTACTGGGAGGGCCCCACACTTCTGTCCCCCCTCAGGTCAGCTGTTTCCTTTCCCCTCATTGTATTCCCACTTCCAACCCCTTATTTCCCCTAATTCCTTTTCCCCATTTTCCTTTTCCCCTCATTGTACCTCCACCTCCAGCCTTTAAGCAAACCCCATGTAAGCCTTTCAGAATATTCCAAACAATTTGTGCAACTATTTTTCCTACCAATGTTTTTAAATCCTTCTACACTTTTTGGTTCTTGTCTGTAACAGAAGTGCAAAAATCCTCCATGAAGGCCATTCTTGCAAGATCTCCAGCACAATCAAAAGGAGGAAGAACTGCAATGTCTATTTTTACAAGATTTCCAGACCAAGTTTTAGAACCCAGCCTCTCAAAGTTCATTCATTATTAGTGATAATCTGTTCAGTTTGAGACCTTACTGTTCAGACCATTGCCAGAGAGTCCTCTCCAGTGGGAAACAAAACACACAGGCTATGTCTACACTAGGAAAAGTTAGCTTGAATTTGTTAATTCAAACTAATAAGTTCAAATTTAGGTCAAACTAAACTCAAAATTATTAGTTTGAATTACCAAAGTTATTAAGCACCATTAATTTGAATTTATTAAATTCAAACTAAGGGTTAATCCTAGTCTACACTGTCCTTAGTTTGAACTAAGGATCAAACTAAAGGGCTTACTTTGAACTAACTGGCAGGGTCTTACTAACTGGCTGTGTCTACACCAGGGTTTTATTTTGAAACAACAGCTGTTGTTTTGAAATAAAGCCAGGCATGTCCAACGATGTTTCGTTATTTCGAAATGATAGGACCCTGTCGTTTTGAAATAATGACTGTCGTTTTGAAACAGTAAAACCTCACATGCAATCAAAATAGCTGTTGTTTCGAAACAGTTGTTTCAAAGCAACACTGTTTGGACATGTTATTTCAAAACAATGGTTATTTCATAATAATGCTTTTGCCCTTCTCCTTCCCATAGTGCCTTCCTTTTTGTATATGTTGAGTGGGGGCATGGCCCAGTGAGGGGTCCATGTTGCCCCACCTCCCATGCTGCCCCTCTCCTAAAGCAAAATAGCATGTCCACACGCAGGGCATACTATTTCGCTTTTGAGGGTTTCCCTTATTTCGAATTAACATTTTCTTATTTCGATTTAAGTTTTTTTGACATAAGGGTTTTATTTTAAAATAACTTATTTCGAAATAACAGTTTATGAGTGAACACATAGCCATTCGAACTAAGCTTCCATTAGTTTGAATTAAGGAATTCCTTAATTCAAATTAATGAAAGCCAAGTGTAGGCAGGGACTAAGTTAGTTCGAGTTAAGCCTCCTTGATTTGAACTAACTTGCAAGTGTAGACATACTAATAGGTACTAGAAGCGGTCATTTAAATACCCCCATTTCTGTTTCTATGGTAACATATGCCTGGCAGCTTTCTCAGTTAATAGATAAGTTAGTCAATCATAATCACAGTATTGTCTGTGCATGCATTTCTTAGCCCATCATAAAGTATTTTATTCTCATCTTGCCTATCCTGAAATGCTATAAATGGAACTACTATTTGCTTTTCACTCTTGGCATGCATTTGTTCAACTTTGAGTTAGTAGACTCAGTTGACAGTAGCAGTCCATGAAACTCCTTTTTTCAGTTATATAAAAACTACAGAATACCATTCCCCACTGCTCATCTGATTCTGTCCATTATCGTCAGAATCCTTTCTAATACCTCTGCTGTCACAGATGTCTTCTGTCACAATTCTTCCCACTTTTTGTTCTTTCATTCTGTACTTAGGTACATCCACTGCAGACTAAGTTTTCAATTCTTTAACTACTTTTGATCTATATATTTTATGCAATTTCTCCTTCCCCAATACTCAGACATGTGCTCTGGAGAATTCCTGCTCAAATATTCATGCTCCTTTCAATTTAGCTAAATGCCACCTGACATTAAATAAATGTTTTCTACCAAAATCTGCTCCTAAAGTCCATGAAAGCAATACACTCTTCTGTACACTGTTTGTCTGAAAATTTATGCAAATTTTTAAAATTTGTCTAGCTCTTATTTTTGATAACATGTCAAAAGAGATCTTTTTTCCTGTTATTTTCATGCCTAATGGGTATTTTTCTTAACATAGTCTTCAAATCCTCTGACTTTCTATTTCTAATTACATTATTTGTTACATGAGTGATCATAGCAGGCTTCTTATAAATCTATCTATCCAGCCCCTTCAGAGAAATTACTGAGAGAGGGAAGAAGTTGTAATTAGAGCTAGTTTTAAAAACTTTTAAATATGCAAGCTGCCAAGATTGCCTTTGCTGGCACTTTTAGTAGCAAATGAAGGCTGCTAAAATAATTCTACTGATCCACAGAACCCCTGATATCATTCTGGTCATCCATACTTCTAGTGTCAGTCATGAGAATGGGTGTAGTTTCTGACCAGGTCATTAAGGACAGGGTTTTCAAAGTCACCTAAGGGAGTTAGGTGCTACTGATCAACAAATTCACATAAACTTATCAGATAATGGAAAGGCATTCTTAAAGAGTCCTTGCAGGGCTCATTTAGACAGACTGTTTTCAGAGGTTTCATATTATATTTCACTGTGTATGTGTGGTGGAGAGGGATGGGTTCTGCTTGACTTCTCCCTTTAGCTCATCACAATGGCCTTTGTGACTGTAAGGTTCACATCACAACTTTATCAGGACTTCCTAACTCTTCAGTGAAGGCCATTGTCAGTACAAAGTGTATGCTTCCTGAACAGTCCACATCCTCTAATCTCTCTCTCTGTGACACATTTAGTGCATCAGTCACTGAGTTCAAAAATGTTCTGGTGCTAGCTGGACAAAATCTTCCACTCCTTGATGAATAATGTGGACCCAGTACTGAGATGTAAAAGAACAGTTTTACTTCTTAATTCATTGCCGACTCTTTCCTTTGCCTTGGGGAATCTGATTATTGACACTAAAACATGCCCTGGGCTTCCACTGGAAGTAATGTACAAGTCTGGTGCTCTCTGGTTCTCTGTTCTCACTACAGTAGGTTTATCAGCCACCTTAGAAACAACTGTTCTACTGTAGTGACACACAGGCCTAGTATACACTAGCACTTATGCCAGCAAAACTTTTTTTCACATTTTGCTTTGCCATAAAGGTTAATTTAATTGTCTTTAAAGGACTTTGAGTTCCTCAGGGGAGAACTGTATACTTACTGTGCATATTAAGTGCAAAGTCTTGTTATTTTTTTTAATTACGTGCAGTAACACAAGAATATCATGTTACACAGCCATGTATTTTCACGTTACATTACATGCTCCGATTCTTTAGAATAATGATATATTCACATGTATCACTAAGGGTAGGTCTACACAGCAAAAAACCGTGTAGCAATGAGCCTCAGAGCCCACTCAACAGACTTGGACTCCCAATGTAGGTTAAAAAGAGCGATGCAGATGTTTGGGCTTGGACTGGGCTCTGAGACCCTCTTCTCTTGACAGGTTTATCAAACAGGGCTCCAGTTCAAACCCAAACATCTATACTGCCATTTGAACCCTTCAGTGCAAGACTCGTGAGTCCAAATTTATTAACCTGGGCTGTGAGATGTGCTGCCAGAGAAAATAATTAAAGAAATCATTCAAGACGAGAGTACCAACTAGACATTTTAGATCTCTTTCTCTTTCTCCATCTCTCTTCTATGCTGTCCAGAAATGCATGGAATACACTCCCAGACCCTGCCCTCCAAGTCACCACATTCTCTTTATTCCAGTTCCTTCCTAAACCAAACAAACAGTGAATTATTAACCAATAAACATGAATGCATCCATCAAACAATACATATTCCATACCTGAATAAACACAAGATTTCCTTAGTGTAACCTTTGTTTTCCCTACCTCTATCTCCTGTATTATGGATTACTCTATTTCTTTCATCATGTCTAGAATTAGCTCACAGGATTTCTGAGCCCATTCACTATATTTGTTCTGAAAAGTCATTCATCAATTGTGTCTACTTGATTCATTCTGGTTGTTCCTTTATTTTCCTTCTTATCAGAACACAGATCCTGGTTTGAGTCATTGTTGTTAATTAAAAGGCATTTTTGGCTTTTGGGAGACATAACAACTGGTACCAGACATTTTACCAGGAAGTGAATTGGCAGCCCCTGCAGCACACGGCCTCCTCAAAAGACGGGTAGTTGATGAAAATGAGACATAAAGCCTAGTATCACCAGTATCATGCTGATACTGCAATTCATAGTGCCTCACAGTTTCAGCCAGTGACTTCATACAGACATTGGACAAAAAGGTGAGAAGACTGAATCCTCAGGAAGGGAGGGCAGTTGCCCCACACAACCCCTTGTGATCTCTTTGACAAGAAAGAATACATTCATTTAAGATTACTCCATACAGTCTGCTGTAACTGAATCAGTAGCAATGCACAATCAGCTGTTTCCAAGGTGGCTGATAAATCTTAGAAATGACCATCTGATCTCTATCTCTTGATCTGAAGAGATATCTGAAAATTGAGATTATGATTGTATGTGACACGCAGATGAGCATCTGAATGTCTGAGGTTCAGAGAACCAGAGGGCACCAGACTTGTGCAAACAGTGATCACATACTTCCTGAAAAAACTAGGGAAACGTGTCTAAGAGAAAATTACTATCAGGTGAGTGCAAAACTGGTTGGAAGGCCGTCCTCAAACAGTAGTTATCAGTAGTTTGCTGTTAAACTCAGTGAATATCTCTAGTGCAGTCCTGCAGGGTTCTTTCCTGGATCTGGCACTAGTCCCTACTTTTACTAATGAATTGGATAATGGAATGAAGAGTATGCTTCTAAAATCTGCAGATGAGTCCAAGCTAGGAGGGGCTGTTAGCACTTTGAGGGGCTAGACAAGAATTCAAAATGATGTTGACAAATTGGAGAACAGGTCTGAATTCAACAAAGATGAAATTCAATAAAGATAAGTGCAAAATACTTCACTTAGAAAGGAAAAAAAATCAAATACGCCTTTGAAATTGTGAATACCTATCTATGCAGTAGTACTGAAAAAGATGTGGGAGTTAAAATGTGTTACAAATTGAAAGAGAGTCAACAATGTGATGCGGTTGATAAAAGGGCTGATCTCATTCTGGGCTATACATAAGACATGGGAAATAATTGTCCTGCTCTGATTGGTATTGGTGAGGCCTCTGCTAAAATACTATATCCAGTTCTCAGTGCAGACTTTAGGTAAGACATAGACAAGTTGGAGAAGGTCCAGAAGACAGCAACAAACATAAAAACAAACCAAAACAAAACAAAACAAAAACCCCCTGACCTATAAGGAAAGATTTTTAAAAAATGGACATCTTTAGTCCTGGGAAAGGCCAATTAAAGATATGACATCAGTCTTTAAATGTCTTAAGGAATGTTACAGAGGACTGCAATCTCTTGTTCTTTATGTCCACTGAAGGTATGAAGAGACATAATCGGCTTAATCTGCAGCAAGGGACACTTGGGTTAAAGATTAGGAAAAATTTCCTAACTATAAGGGTAACCAGCTGTAACCTGTGAAAAATGCCAGGGGAAAATAATGGTTTCTTTCCCAAGTGAGCACCACATACAATTGTCTGAAGAGTCAGCATGAAATACTGGAAACAGCTGAAAGCTGTGAAGGGGGGCAGGGGCAGCAGATGGGGTAGAGAAGGGTGCAGGGCAGGACGTGGGGTGCAACCACTTGTCAGTACCATATGCATTGGAGGGATAAGGAAGGATGGGGTGGGGGTGTGGCAGAAGTGAAGGTGAGGGGTGTGTGGTGGGGGCATGGGATGTGGAGGGAGGGATGAGGAACAATGGAGCAGGGACAAGATGTGGAGGTGTCGAAGGGGTGACTGGGGGCAGGGGCAGGAAATGCGGACAGTGAAGGGGAGGGCTGGAGAAGGGGGCCATGGCCAGCAGATGGGGCAGAGTAGGGGTGGATGGTGGCAGGAGGTGGACGGCAAGGACATGAAGTGATGATGGTGAAGAGGGGCATGGGCAGGAGAGGAGGGCAGAGAAGGGGCGGGTGGGTATACCATGTGACAAGCTAGTGTGATGTCAGAGGTGACTCAACCAATTGCTCCTTGCTCCTTCGTTGGGAGCAATGCTCACGTATGTTTATGATATGGGCTTAAGTTGACTTAAGCAAAGCCCTGGCAACCTTTGGAGTTCATTAAGTTGACTTAAGGGCTTCCTGAAGTTGACTTACAAACTCTCACTCTTTAAGTCAACTTAAGTATTAAGTCAACTTTATTAAGTCGATTTAATGCAATGTGGCCATCTAAGTCGACTGAAGAAGTCCTATGTAATGACGTGCCTGCTTAAGTTGACTTAGTAAAGTTGATTTAAGGAAATACATTTAACCAACTTTGTTAAGTCGACTTAAGAGAAGTGTAGACTCAATAAGTTGACTTAATAAAGTTGACGTTAAGTAGACTTTATTAAGTCAACTTAATAAAGTCGACTTAGCTTTTATAGAGTTGACATAGACCTTGGGAGCTGTTGGTTGAGTTACCTCTGACATCATAATGTCCTGTCACATGATACACTTCACATCACACACTCACACGGTGAATTAGTACAGTTGATTAAGGACTGCAATAAGCTTCCGAGGTAGGCTGTGGAATCCCCATTACTGCAGGTTCTAAGGAAAGGTTAGACAGATACCTGTCAGGGATTGTCTAGTTTATTTGGTCCTGCCTCAGCACATGACCCTGGTCTAAAAAACCTTTCAAGGCCCCTTTCACACCTACCAGTCTATGATTCTATGAAATTGTTGTGATCAGTGAACAGTAGATTATTCTGATCATTTATTATTGATATCAATTATTGTGGTAACATTTCCTTTTCTATTAATTAATTATTGGAGAACTATTCAAAGCAGATAGATGTTAAGAAGTAACTCTAGGAGGAAGCCCTTTGGACTTTGACTGATTTTATTTTCCACTGAATGTAATGAAGCCAAGGAAATGTTCGGCATGCGGAAGAAAATACCACAATTGTATGCATTTGCTAAGGAAATAAGCAAACATCCTACATCTGCCCATCTCTTCTACTGTTCACATCCCTTTTAGTTCTGTACTTTTTGCTCCCCATTCTTTATCAGGATTGTCTAAAAATAATGAAAACTTCAAATGCCCCTGATCCCTATAGAACAGTATTCTAGTTACCTAATTTTGCCTGCTTTATTTTTGAAATTTTCCATGATTTACTTTACTCCTCACAGAATTTCTTTTCAGTGCCCTCCCTAATCCCCTTTCTGAGTGGCTGTATAAGGACTCTACATGTTACCTGTCCCTGCACAACCAGGGAGCACAGGGACTGCCTTCTCCTGCTGCTCACCCATTCCTTACACTGGGGAACAGAGCTCCTAAAAGGAGCAAGCATAGACACCCCTAATGGCTGGGAAGAGATTGCATTGCTCAGGAGCAAGAGGGAGTGGAAGTGAGAAGTCTACTCTACCCCACAGCAGCGTTGACAGTTGTTGGAATTTATAACAACAAACACATACTTAGGCCCTTGTATGGGAAGTCTTGTAATTACATAAAAAGTTCTGACCATCACATGATTTCTGAGGAAGCAAAGTCAGAGGCAGTGAGAACACACACACACACACACATACAGAGTCCTGGGGAAGGGACACTAAAATTAAAAAAACAAAAACTCAGAGCCCATGAACTCTACCCTGCCAGCACTTTGACCGAATGCCATTAACATTCCTGTGCTCTTCACAATACTCATTATGCACCAAGATTTCATATGTTAGGGGATAACTATTATTCACTCATTTCACCAGTTAACTGAGGGCTTTTACAAGATCAGGTTATGTCAGGGATCTGCAACTTGGGGCTCTGGAGCCGCATGCACCTCTTTGGCTGCCTCCTTGCAGCTTTGGGCTCCTGCCTCCAACCCCTCTACCCCCCACACCCCCTGCCATAGAGGAACCCTGCAGATGGCCCACGCTAGGCTTTCCTCTGCCACTGGGGGCCCTGCGGAGGGCCTTCTCCTGGTTCTGGGCTCCTCCCCCTGCCAGTGAGCCCTGCGGCATGTGCCCTGGCCCACCCACCCTGCACCAGGAGGTTATACCAATTGCAGCTCTCAAAACACTGAGTTATTGAAGGAATTTTTTAAAAAGACTCATTTTATCTTCTGGGTTGCCAACCCTTGCATTAGGTGGATCTAGTAACATAGCCCGGCTTTCTAACATACAGTCCAGAGGATGTGGGAATTCACAGTGCTAAAGCCACAATCTGTCTCATCTGTTTGCCACTTGTAATCAAATGGAACTTCATGACTTCAATTTTCATTCTACAATATCTTGCACACAATGTATGGGCTCTTAAAGGTATATTATCAAAAGACATATTTGCCTTCCCTTCATAATAAACCAGGACTTTTTGTTTGTTAGTTTTCAGGACCAAAGGGTACAGGACTAAAGATGAATGTTTGAGATTACAACAGACAATGTTCAACTACTGGCAAGCACTCCTGACACTGAAGAAACTTTCACAGAAGCTCATTCTGATCCCTATTTTCTGACACTGTAAAACATACTTTAACTTACAAATAGAAGTTTTAAAGCTTGCTTGCAACTGTTTCTACAAGAGTATGGTCCACTGGTATTCTTTGTGACAAAAAAACTTAGCTTTCTGTACTAATCTCTTAGAAACACAAACTTCCTTCAGTCAGGACAGCTAGTTTATTTATGTGTAATGGTTAATATTTCAGGCAGCTGCAAAGTGATTGGGGAGGTAGAGAATTCAGAGCACACTAAGGTATCAACATATTCTAAAAACAATTAGAAATTTCATCACAGTGTTCTTTACATTTGGTTCAAAAGTCCTCTACATAAGATATTATTCAGAAACGGAAAATTTGTACCTACTGGAGAGAAGTGCTTTTTATTATTACACCAGGGCATTGCCATAACTACATGATAATCAGTCATAGACAGGGCCAGATTAAAACATATTGAGGCCCTCAGCTATGTCAACATTCAGAGGCCTCAGACCATAAAAAATAAAGAGAAAGAAAGAATATTATGTTATAACAGAATGGGTAATGAGAACATAAATGATAAACTATTATATTTGCTTGTACACATAGGCAAAGATGCAACAAAAAACAATTAAAACACATCTTGCAAAAGCCTTATTTGCATTATCAAATACCTTATGATAAATCTTCTTAGTTATAATGAACTTAGTAAGAGGCCCTTCATAATGTGAGACCCTAAGGCATGGCTTACTTGACTTGTGCCTGAATCAGGCACTGATCATAGATGCCCTTTACTGTATCACTTCTATTTACATTATTCATGGACTTGTTTTCTGAATTCAGCAAGCTGCTGAATGCTTAAAACCTCTACAAGTTTGTTCAAGTTCATGAATCTGGCACTTTGAAAATAATGATGCAATGACTGGAGATGGAGCGAAGTGGTTCTATAAGCATGAAAGTAGACTTGATTAGATGATGCACCATGCATATAACTGATACAGGTAGAATGTTCCAAGCATAAAATTCAGAGCCACCATCAGGATATGCAACAATTATTTTAAGAGTTTACCTGGAATATAAATTGACTCATGTTGAACCTCCGCACAAGGGTGAATTTCAGCCTAAACATTTTGAGCCCCAAATTCTGGTTTACACTGGTGTAAATCTGAAGTAATTCACCGACCCCACTGGAGTTAAGCTGGGATAGAGACCATGTACCTAAAATCAGAATGATACTTTGTTTTTTTTAATGTAGTCATGCAAGGGCACTAGATTACTGCACTATAAAAAGAGGGGGAGAAAAACCTAAATTATCCTTCACCTGACGAGTCAAAGATGTGTTTGAGTGCTTTGAGCTCAATGTGTTGGGTCCTGGCTAAAGAACAGGCCAATCAAACTGAAAGAACAACTATGGTGTGAAAAACTTATTTGAAGAAAGCACTCTAACTGTGAGTTTTAGTCACAGGACAGGTCTACATTTAAAATGCTGCATAAGCGTTAAGTGAAGACACTCCTATGCTGACAGCAGAGCGCTCTCCTGTCAGCATATCTAGCTACTGTATCTCAGTCAGGTGGATTATGTTGATGGGAGAAGCTGTCTGCTGATATAATACTGTCTACACAGGGGTTTAGGATAATATAATTACATCACTCAGAGATGCAGAGTTTTCACACTTCCCCTAAGCAAAATAGTTATACCAGTAGAGTCTGTAGTGTAAATCAGACTTCAGAAGTGTATTTTTACTTTTGTTTGTAGCCATTTCTATTCCTATTCCTTATACTTGGTATCACTTTAACCTGTATTCTTTTGTTAATAAACTTGCTTTATTTTCACCATAAACCATTTCACAGTAGGATCTGTCAACTCCAGTTAAGTTAATAAGCCACTCCAGATACCGTTTCGTGAGTGCTACAGTGACAGGTTAAGAACTGCACAGGAAGACATATCTGAGGAACTTGGATTCACTGACTGTTACCTTCTAGAAACAAGGTTTGGACTGGATGACTCCTGTTGAGTTCCTAGCAAGGCAGACAAGTGGGTGCATGAGGGAACTGACACAGAGTAAGCTGCAGCAAAGTTCTCACTTGCTGAGGCTGAAAAAGGTAGCATAGTGGCTGATGGTCCTGGGAACTCCAGCACAGTTACACTGTGCTTGGAATTATCTTCGCAGAATAAGCTTTTATAAGGGTTATGAATAACCGTTACGAAGTTTTAGGTATTTTCTTTTGGGAAGATGGATAGAAGGAATATACTACATGGAATTTCATTTATAGGGGTGAAAATAGTAGCTAAGTTTGGATATGTTCATAATTGATACAAGCCATTTGGAACTTCTAAAAAAAGTTATTCAGTCAAATGACTGCTTTGGAGTATGCTGCGTTTGATAAGGATTCAGTGCAAGACAGAAAGCATGAGAAAGAATACAAACAGAGCCAGGAAAAGCAGATGAAATGCTTTGCCAGAGGTTGAAGAACAAGAAGAATGCAGTTATGTTGTTTCTCACTGTGAAAATGTTCCAGTATTCCTGTCAGGCAGTACATAGATGACAAGTCCTACTGAAGACTGCCCAAAACATGATGTACCATAGAGACAGGTAAAACTGAAATACCTTCATTCAGCTACCTTCTCACATAAACAACCAAAATATCCCAAGGATGCTTGCAACTCAGACTGTGGGGCCTTAAACTAACCTAGTATTTGGTCCCTGGGCCTACAGTCACACAAGCCACAACAACAGAACAGACATAACTGTGCCTCCAGCTTTTATTAGTTATATCCAGAAAGCCATAACTGGGTCAATGTAAAACTGCAGGCTGTTTGTTGATGTTCCTGAAGAAAGAACAAAACCAATTTTTTTACTCTATTTCTGAAGTCTTTGTGTGGTTCTTAAAGTTTACTAGCCCAGGATACAGCTACTTCATAAACTGAAGACAAGTTCAAAAGGGACAGACATGTTAGTCTAGTTCAGCAACACAGGTTGTCTAGTGGCACTTTTAAAGACTAACAAGTATATATTGTGGCAAGGTCAGCCCCCCTTCTGGGGGGGGGGGAAGGGGTGCTTGAGGCCTGGCCTGACAGTTCAGATCTTCTCTCCAAGTGGTATTGGTCACAGTTCAGTCTGCCTCTGTCCAGGAAGATCCCTGGCTTTTGGCAGTCTGTAAGGTACCCTCCTCCTTCCCTGGCCATGGGTCCCAGCTAAAGAACCTTCAGAGCAGTGGAAGGGCAAGCTGCTAGTCTCTGTCTCTGTCTAAGGTAGGGGAGAAACAGTCTCCTCCTCAGCCTGGGGAGCTTCCAAACTGAGCAACAGCCTCAGCTTCCCCCCAGTGGAAGCAGCCTTTATAGGCCTGGGGTAGCCCTTGATTGGGTGCAGCTGTCTGTAATTAGCCTGCAGAGGTCTTTTATTTGCAGCCGGGAAAGGGGCCTTTACCAGCCTAGGGCTCAGATACCTGCCCTGGTATACCCTTCTGTACCCCTCTGGCCTGACCTTATCACATATTCCCCCCGCTCAACACCATGGGGTTGGGCTACTTGCGCCGCACAGCAGTGTATTCGTGATAGGCCATCAGCATTACTAATGCTTGGATCCTGATCTATGTTCTACCCTAAAGTGGAACGGCTGTAAGGATAGGAACCATTGGGTTACCCTCACATTTCTATCTTTGTTCCGGTGCATCCACTTCAGAGGTGCATGATCGGTTACCAAAGTAAACTTCCTCCCCAACAGGTAATACTGGAGGGTTTCCATGGCCCATTTGATGGCCAGGCATTCCTTTTCAACCACTGCGTACTTTTGTTCCCTGGGCAGCAGTTTTCTACTAAGGTAGAGGATTGGGTGTTCTTCATCCCCCAGCATCTGAGACAGCACTGCACCCGATCCAACCTCTGAAGCTTCTGTCTGTAGAATGAACTCCCTTTTGAAATCTGAAGTTATCAATACTGGATCCTGGCAGAAAGCAGTTTTTAGATCGGTGAAGGCTGCCTCCGCTGAGCTTGACCATTTCACTATGTCAGGGCCCTGAGCTCTTGTCAGCTTTTTTAATGGGTGGGCTCAGGTGGCAAAGTGTGGGATGAACCATCTGTAATATCCAACTATCCCCAAAAAGGCACAGACCTGTTTCTTCCGGACCACCCGGGGCCAGTTCTGTATTGCCTCCAGTTTACTCAGCTGTGGCTTTACTAGACCTCTCCCTACAACATAACCCAGATACTTGGCTTTTGTTAGTTCAATTGCACATTGGCGGGATTTGCAGTGAGGCCTGCGTTCCTCAGCGTATTCAACACTGCTTCTATCTTTTCAAGGTGGGTGTCCCAATCTGGGCTATGTATAACCACGTCGTCCAGATAGGCTGCAGCATACTTTGCACGTGGGCGCAACAGTTTATCCATGAGGCGCTGGAAGGTGGCAGGGGCCCTGTGTAATCCGAAGGGAAGGACAGGATATTGGTACAGCCCGTCTGGGGTAGAAAAGGCGGTCTTCTCCTTGGCATCCCTAGCCACGGGGATCTGCCAATAACCCTTAGTCAAGTTTAGAGTAGACAAAAACCTGGCTTTCCCCCAACTGATCTATTAATTCATCTACCCAAGGCATAGGATAGGCATCAAACCTGGACACTTCATTTAGTTTCCGGAAGTCGTTACAAAAACGCATACTGCCATCCGGCTTAGATACCAATACAATGACACTGGACCACTGACTATGGAACTCCTCAACGATGCCTAGCTCCAGCATTCTCCTAACTTCAGCCCTGATCTCCTCTCGCTTTGCCTCCGGGATTCGATAGGGTTTGACGTTCACCTTTACTCCCAGCTCAGCGATAACATGGTGAACAGCCTCTGTGGCCCTACCGGGCTCGGCCGAGAACACATCTCGGTTCCTCTCAATCATCTCTCTGACCTCAGTTTGTTGTGTAGGAGTCAGCTCAGGGGATATCTTTATCTGTCCCTGGACCTTGTCTTCCTGGGTTGCTGATTTTAAGGCTACAGCACAGGTGTCCCCGTCTTGCCAGGGCTTCAGCAAATTAACATGATAAACTTGTTCTTGTTTCCGGCGGTCAGGTTGTCACACGTTATAGTTTACTTCTCCCACAGCCTCTATGATTTCATATGGTCCTTGCCATCTGGCTAGGAGCTTGCTTTCTGGGGTGGGTACCAACACCATCACCCAGTCACCAGTTTGGAATCTTCAGACCCTTGCCTGGCGATTATAGTACGTTCATTGGGATCCCTGGGCCTTCTCAAGATGTTCTTGCACCACCGGGGTAACTCGGGCAATCCTATCCCGCATCTTTATTACATGTTCGATCACATTTTGTCCTGTCTTGGCCTGCTCTTCCCACTCTTCTTTGGCAATGTCCAGTATGCTGTGGGGGTGGCGCCCATACAACAGTTCGAACTGGGAGAACCCTGTGGAGGCCTGGGGGACTTCTCTAATGGCAAACATTAGATATGGTAATAAGGTGTCCCAATCTTTCCCATCCTGGCCCACTACCTTCCTTACCATATTCTTTAGCGTTTGGTTGAAGGGGTCGATGAAGCATCCGTCTGGGGATGGTAGACTGACGTTCTCAAGGTCTGGATGTGAAGCACTGTGCACATTTCCTTCATCAGTTTAGACATGAAGGGGGTCCCTTGGTCTGTAAGGATCTCTTTAGGTATCCCTACTCTCAAGAATACTTGAATCAGCTCTTTCGCTATTGTCTTGCACATTGTATTTCGGAGGGGTATGGCTTCCGGATAACGGGTGGCATGGTCTACAATCACAAGCACATATTGGTGGCCCCGGGCTGACTTTTCTAGTGGGCCTACCAGGTCCATCGCGATCCTTTCGAATGGGACCTCAATAATGGGTAGGTGTATGAGTGGGGCCCCTAGACATGGGCGAGGGCTGTGAAGTTGGCATTCTGGGCAGGAAGCACAGTATCGCTGAACATCCATGTAAACTCCTGGCCAGAAGAACCTCCATAAGATTCGATCCAATGTCTTATCGACCCCCAGGTGGGCTCCAAACAGATGGCTGTGGGCTAGGCCGAGAACTGCTTTCTGATGTCGTTGGGGTCCTAGGAGTTGCTCCACTTCTTCCTTCTGTATCTGGACTACCCAGTACAATAAGTCCCCCTTAATCACAAAATATGGTCCAGGACCTTTAGTTCTTCCCTCTACTGCAGGGATACTCAAACTTTTTGCGAGCCGGTCCACATTCAGCCTTCCACCATTGACCAGGGTCCACAAACAACTGGGGGGGGGG
>ML681963.1:124484712-124530804 GCA_007922195.1 Podocnemis expansa
GGGGGGGCGGCGATGCCAGCCGCGTGGGGGGGCGAGTGAGAGCAGGGGGCAGTGATGCCAGGAGCGTGGGGGGTGAGTGGGAGGGGTGATGCCAGCCGCGTGGGGGGGAGTGAGAGCGGGGGCCGGCGATGCCAGCCGCGTGGGGGGGGCGAGTGGGAGTGGGGGGGGGTGATGCCAGCCACATGGGGGGGAGTGAGAGCGGGGGGCGGCGATGCCAGCCGCGTGGGGGGGGGGCAGGTGGGAGTGGGGGGGTGGCGATGCCAGCCGCGTGGGGGGCGAGTGGGGGGGGCGGCGATGCCGGAAGTGGGGAGGCGGTGATGCCGGGAGGGGGAGGTGCCGCCGGGAGCGGGGCAGCGGCGGCGCAGCAGGCTCTGTGGGGGGGAGGGGGAGCGCAGCGAGCAACAGAAGTTGCTCAGCTGCCCTTAGAGCAGGGGTACTCAAACGGGCAAATAGGCCACTGTCGCGGTCCACCGGAAACCTCTTTGCGGTCTGGATTGTGGACCGCAGGCTGCCATTTGAGTACCCCTGCTCTACTGGGACACCATTAACTTCCACTACATCTCTCCTAACATTAGTAAACAATGGGTCATTGGCTTGGTCTTGGGCAAAATTTTCAAGGGCAGACCCAATGTCTCCTACCTTGAGTGGACCGATTTCCGGCTCTCTAGCAGGCTATGCCCCATTAGAGCTTGACCTGGCCTCCAGCCCATCAAGCCCTGAGGTGGCGTCCTGGTTGGCAGGGCAGGACCGACACCCCACTAGGGCAGCTTTTTGGCTTTGGGCTAGAATTCTGGTTCCCAACCTTTTGTCTGTCCTCCTCTCCCATCGTGACTTCTGCTGCTTCTCTGTGACATGGAACAGGTCTGGAGAAAACTCAGCGAACACAGGGGGACTAGGCCCCCCCCTGGGGGCTCACTATTGAGCCCAGGGTCCCTATCCTCCTGAGATTCTCCCACAGGGAGTAGGCACCCGAAATCTGGGAAGTCCCAGCCTATGAGTACAGGGTAAGGGAGCTTCGGGACCACCCCCGCCATTACCCTTGCAGCATGGACCTCTACCTCGATACGGATGGGTGTAGTGGGATAGTAATTGACCGTGCCATGCACACAAGTTACTCCTGCACGCCTCGCCTGGGTCAACTGGTCCTGGCTTATCAACCTTCCTGAGACCAGGGTGATGGCGCTCCCCTAGTCCACTAGTGCCATGGTTTCTATTCCATTCGTCTTTACTAGTCGGGTGTACCTATGGTGGATCTCTGCCACTCCCACCAGGTAGACTAAACTGCAGGGCCAGTCAAGCCCACCCAGTCCACATTGCATGGGCTCCTCAGCATTCGGGCATCATGCCGCTATATGTCCTAGCTCCCCACAGGCATAACACCTATTCCCTAGTCGGGACACCCCCCTATCTTTGGGGCTATCAGGCTTCCGGCTTTTGGTCTGGGACTCCCCAAACACCCTCGCTGACTCTAGCCGTTCTCCATTCTCCCTTTTCCCCAACATAGGCCAGTGCGACACTTCAGGGATCTGCACTTTTGGGCTTGGGGCTGGCCTCCTGCTCTGGCGCCATTCTCCCCCAGCAGACTGGGAAAGTTCCTTGGCCGCCAGCTGTCTTTCAACCAGGGCAACTAAGTCGTCGCATGTGAAGGGGGCATTTTGGCTAACCCACCATCGCAAGTCGGGGGGAAGTCCCCTCATGAACCTATCTAAAACGAGGATTTCAAGGATCCTATCAGCATTGTGGATATCAGGACGCAGCCACTTCCGTGCAAGGTGAATCAAGTCATAAAGCTGAGAACTCGGTGCGGGGCCCTCCTGGTATCTCCATTCATGGAACCTCAGGGCTTGGGTAGTCGTTGTCACCCCAGATCTCACAAGGATCTCTGCTTTCAGCTTAGGGTAATCCGAGGCAGCCTCTGCTGTCAGGTCATAGTAGGCCTTCTGTGCTTCCCCACATAAAAATGAGGTGAGAATGCTGGCGCACTGCTCCTGTGGCCAGGCCTCCCGCAAAGTGGTTCTCTCAAACGCAAGCAAATATGCCTCCACCTCATCATCGGTAGTCATCTTTTGTAAGTAGTTGCTAGCCCTCAGGAGGTGCCCCCCATCATGCCCACGAATCTGGGCAGTAAGGGTTTTCAGCTGGATCATTATCTCCTGAAGGGTCGCTCAGTCCTGAGTGGCTTGGCTTATCAGTAGCTGATTGGTTTCCTGTTGCAATCTTGTTGTCTCTTGTTGGTCTGCCATCTGAACTCGGGTGGCCTCTTATTGGGCTGCCGTGGCCTGCACCAGGGCCTTCACCACGTCCTCCATCCTGGGGCTGAGTTACCTTGCCTGCAGGTGGGACTCACTGCTTGCATGCCAAGATGATCCCTCCCCTGACACCAAGTGTGGCAAGGTCACCCCCCCTTTGGGGGGGGGGAGGGATGCGTGAGGCCTGGCCCGACAGTTCAGATCTTCTCTCCAAGTGGTATTGGTCACAGTTCAGTCTGCCTCTGTCCAGGAAGATCCCTGGCTTTTGGCAGTCTATAAGGTACCCTCCTCCTTCCCTGGTCCTGGGTCCTAGCTAAAGAACCTTCAGAGCAATGGAAGGGCAAGCTGCTAGTCTCTGTCTCTGTCTCTGTCTCAGGTAGGGGAGAAACAGTCTCCTCCTCAGCCTGGGGAGCTTCCAAACTGAGCAACAGTCTCAGCTTTTGCCCCCCCTTTTCCTAGTGGAAGCAGCCTTTATAGGCCTGGGGTAGCCCTTGATTGGGTGCAGCTGTCTGTAATTGGCCTGCAGAGGTCTTTTATTTGCAGCCAGGGAAAAGGGCCTTTACCAGTCTAGGGCTCCCATCCCTGCCTTGCTGTACCCTCCTGCAGGCCTGGTTGCAGCCCCTCTTCCGGCTCCTCCAGAACCTCTTCCTGAGGTTCTGGCTGCACTTCTCCCTGTACACGTTCCTTTATTCACTCCCCATCCGCGGCCCCACGAAGTCGGGGGACCTCCTCGCCAGCCTCCTCCTGGCCTATGCAAAAGAGGCCATCTACAAGACCAGAGAGAGGAGGCTGGCTGACGGAGGGGCCTGCGACTGTGGGGCCTATTTCCGGTCCCTCGTTTGTTCACGTTTCCGGGAAGAGTTCCTCTGGGCAGTGTCCGCGGGCTCCCTCGACACATTCTGGGAGCAGTGGGCGCTGTCCAGGGTTCTCTGCTCAGTGTCCCCCTCCGGTTCCCTAGTTTTGAACCTATGATCCTCACACCTGAACCCTTTTTTCATTAGTTGTCCCCAGAAATCTGTTGGCTCCGGGCCTAGGGCCACCTCCCCTTGAGCTGGGGGAGGGGTGTTAGCAGCGGGTGGGCTTCTGCCCACCCGCCTCCCTGGTGACCAAATAGTGTACCCTCCTGCAGGCCTGCTCCCCTGAATATCTGCCCCCTCAACACACCCCCAGCACTCCTTTATTCTCTGAAGAAGAAGAGAAGAGAATCTATCCCTACCTCCCTGCTCCTGGACCTGCTTCTCCTAGTGTTCCTGTTCCTGCTCCACCTCTACTTGGACCTACCTCTGCTGTTCCCACCACCACCTTGCTGTTGTTTTTTGTTGCTTCCTCCACTACTCCTGCTGCTGCTGCTGCTGGCTGGCCTTCCTCCCCTCCCACTCCCCTGCCCTGTGGGGAGTGGGGGGGAGGTAGAGAAGGAAGAGTACCACCACAGTCAACACAAGGAGAAGACCACCTCTCCAGCCAGCCAGCCAGTCCCTGCTGCCAGTTGGAGCCTGCTGCCCTCCAAGAACTTACCACCACCACCACCACCACTGAAGGGAGGCCTCCAAAGAACTGAGACACTGTTGCTTGCAGCTGGGGGTAAGCTCCAAGAGACTGAGAACTGCATATTACCATCACTACCCCCAGCTGCTGCTTTCTGGCCTCCCCTCCCTCAAGAAGGCAGCGGGATCCCAAACCTGTGGAACATTCTTGCATTGTTTGAGCAGCAGGGACCACAGAGCCCACCTCAGCAGCAGCTCCCCTGCCCCATAGCACCGCCCCCCCCCCCTTTTTCCCCAGTCCCCAGTAGCTGGAGGGCCCCCCCCACTTGCCTTGCCCTCCAGCCAGTTCGGTGCCCCTACCCCTCACAGACCCCCTCCCCAGTCCTTTAGCTTGTTGAGTTCCTTCGCCCCACCCTAGCCCAACAGTCTGTTTGTTTGCCCCACCCCTCCCTGGCCCCGCCCTGCAGCCCTCACTGCCTCGCTGTCCCACTCGCGGTTCCCCTAACCCCACCCCCAACTAGGAGAAGCTAGCCCTCACGAGCCCCTACTCACTTGTTTATGTTTTCCCCTAGTTCACTGCACCCCCTGACACCCCACTAACCAGTCTCCCCAAGTGCAGCCGGAGGAGCCGGCCCCCACACAGGCCCCATCCCTCTCCCAGGCGCCCTCCTCCCCAGCCCACAGCTCAGCGGGGAGCAGTGGTCTGCCAGCCTTCCTCCAACACCTGCCATTGTCCCCCACCTTCCCATTGCTTGTCCCCCCCTGTGTCCCTGCCCCAGCCTGTGTCCTCCTCCCTGGCCCACAGCTCAGTGGGGAGGAGGAGATTTCCCTAGCCCCTCCCACCACCCCATACTTCTGGTCCCTGCCCACCTATCCAGTCTCTGACACACCACTCCCCTCCCACAACCCAGTCTCCTCTCCTGTCCGTCCCTTACCCAGGGACATGGAGACTTCCCCCGCCCCCGCCGCGCCTCGTCCCCCGCCTGCGCCCCCATCCTGCCCTGCGGCTACCCCCTCAACCGCTGCCGCTGCTCTTGCCACCACTGACACCCCCAGCAATGGAGCGCCAGTGGCAGCGGGCATGGGAGGGGCCTCCATCCCTGGTCCTGCTGCCACCACCTCGGCCAGTCGCAAACACCAGCAGAAAAAGGCGAGCAAGGGCCCTGCTGTCACGGCGGCCACAGCATCGGCCACGGCCCCCTCCTCCCCCATCCTTCTCTCCACCAGCTCTGGGGGTATCCCTGCCCCCAGGGCGTACGCCCAGGTGGCTGCCACCCCTCCACCCACCACCACAACATCAGCCCACACCGCCTCCTTGCCTTCCACCTTGGGTGGCCAGGGCCCCTTCTCCACCTTGACCAGGAGGCACGGGGTCCATTGTCTTCTGGTGGCTGCCTCCCCACACGTGGAGACCTACGTGCGGGCGATGGCAAGGGTGGTGGGGCCCTCGGCCATTGTGGCGGCCTCCAAGGTATACGGGAAGATCGTGTTCTTCCTGGCATCGGAGGCCGCCGCACAGGAGGCGGTGGTGAAGGGCTTGGTGGTGGGGGGCATCTACGTCCCTGTGGAGCCCCTGAAGGACCTGGGCGTATGGGTGGTCCTCACCTCCGTCCCGCCCTTCCTCCCCAATTCCTCCTTGCTTCCCCCTCTCTCCACCCTGGGGACGCTGGTTTCCACCATCAGCCCTCTCCCACGGGGCTGTAAGGACCCCGCCCTCCGTCACGTCCTGTCCTTCCGCCGGCAGGTGCAGATTCAACTGCCGCCAGCAGGGGCTCATGACGGAGTGGCCCTGGAGGGGTCCTTCTTAGTGCCCCATCAAGGGGCACTTTATAGGATTCACTATTCCTTGAGTCCGGAGGGACTGCTGCCTGGCCCAGCACAGAGAGGAGGCAACCGGGCCCCCCGAGGCCACAGCGGGCGCCGGCCGTACCACCGCCGGCAGCCTTAGCCAGCCAGCCACCAGTTCCGTCTCTCCTCCTCCTCCTCCACTCACCCCACGACCATCAGGGCCCTCAGAGGAGAGAGGGGGGAAGTTGGCTGGCCCCAGTCAGAGAGAGGGCCTACCCCCAGGGGAGGGTCCCCATCCCTCTGCCATTCCGCCCTCGCTCCCTTACCCCCCGGCACCAGTGCCCTTGCCGCCTGACTCTGACTCCGTTGGCCAGCCCTCCACTGCCACCTCGGAGGGCTAAGTGCTTGTCAAGGGGCGCGGCAAGCGGAGGAAGGTCCATCCCCTCCCCTCCACGTTGGATGGGGAGGAGGCCCCCCTGAAGGCACTGCGGGGGGCTAACCATCTGGTTCCTGCTACCGATGGGCCTTCCGCCACGCCCTCTGAAGGGAACCAGTGGGAGGGCCAGGCCGAGAATATGGAGGCAGCAACAGATGGGGGCAGCGTTGCCCCCCTTTCAGAGGCCCTTTCAGATTCCTCCCCCCCCAGGGAAGCCGTGGATGGAATCGCCCCCTCTGCCCCCATGCTGCCTGTAACATCTGCGCCTGCCGCCAACGCTGAGGCAACTCTAACCCCGGCGTCTAGAGCGGCGGCGCCCATGGCAGCAGGGAGCGCGTTAGGCACCATCTTTGCGGAGCCCGAGGCCCTGGATCTGATCCCGGTCACTGTGGGGGAGGATGATCCCCTCCCTGCGGGCCTCGAGCTGGGCGGTGACCTGCTGTTGCCACCCCCTCCCTGCCTACAGTCTCCTTTCCTCCCCGCTGTCCCCGACCCCACCCCAAGGACACCCCCGGACCGCTCCACCTGCCCGGCAGCGGTCGGTGCCCCACAAGCAGGTGCCAGCTCTGTGTGGGCGGCACCTGGCACCGAGCAGCCGGGCCCCGGGGGATTGGCCCCAGTAGGACAGCCACCCCCTCCCTCCCTCAATGATCCCGCCCAGCTCCCACCCCAGTCCGACACTGAGACCATGACCGCTGCTATGCACCTGACACCTGGGCCCAGCGTCGGCAGGGATGCCTCCCTTAGCCTATCCATCACGATCCCCATGCCCGGTAGAGGGGAGCTGCACCCTGGCGGTCCGACCACCAGGGGCCCCACCCTCATCCCCGCCCCTGCTCCTGACCCAGCCCCTGACCCACCCACCGCCCCGCCTGCTGTCATCCCGCCACCCACCCCGGACCCCTCCCCTGCCACTAACCCCTCACCGGGATCATGACCTTCCCCTTCTCTGCCACCATCTCCCCGGGGATAGCATTCGTGTCCCCTACCCTGCCCGGGGCTGCAGTTCTCCCTCCGCCGCCTTTCCCCCTCATGCCGGGGGCCAGGCTGGACAGCGTGGTATCTCCATTGTTGGCGCCGTGAAGGGGCTCCCTGCTCTGCCTGTCTTGGAGCAGGAGGTCTTGGAGCTGGAGAGGCATCTGGCCACCATCCCTGAGGACCCGTCCCTCTGCGGAGCATGCCGGGAGAAGTGGGAGGAGCTCCAGGCCCTACAGGATCTTCGGGCGCGGGGGACCTTCATTCAATCCCGCACCCACCTCCTTCGGGAGATGGATCGCGGCTCACACTTCTTCTATGCCCTGGAAAAACGGAGGGGGGCTCGGAAGCATGTCACCTGCCTCCTCGCTGAGGACGGCACCCCGCTCACAGATCCAGAGGAGATGCGTGGAAGGGCCAGGGCCTTCTACGCCAGCCTCTTCTCCCTGGACCTGACCGAAGCTGACGTCTGCAGGGTGCTCTGGAATGAACTCCCCATGCTCAGCACGGGCGCCCGGGATCGGCTGGAGCTTCCTCTCACTCTGGCCGACTTCATGGAAGCCCTCCATCGCATGCCCAATAACAAATCTCCGGGCATGGACGGGCTGACCGTGGAGTTCTAGCGTGCATTCTGGGATGTCCTCAGCCCGGATCTGGCCGTCGTCTGGGCCGAGTCTAAGGGAAGCGGGGAGCTCCCCCTCTCTTGCCAGCGGGCCGTGCTGGCCCTGTTGCCCAAGAAGGGGGACCATCGCAACCTTCGGAACTGGCGTCCCGTCTCTCTCCTCTGCACGGACTACAAGATCGTGGCCAAGGCCATCTCGCTGCTGCTTGGGTCCATGCTGCAGGACGTGGTCCACCCCGACCAGACCTACACTGTCCCAGGCCAGTCCATCTTTAGCAACCTATATCTGGTCCAGGATCTCCTGGAGCTCGGGTGTAGGGATGGTCTGTCGTTCGCCCTCCTGGCCCTGGACCAGGAGAAAGCGTTCGACAGGGTGGACCACAGGTACATCCTGGGCACCCTACAGGCCTTCGGCTTTGGGCTACGCTTTGTGGGCTTTCTCCAGGTGCTGTATGCCTCCGCAGAGTGCCTGGTCAAGCTCAACTGGACCCTGACCAAGCCGGTCAGCTTCGGGCGAGGAGCACGTCAAGGCTGTCCGCTGTCGGGCCAGCTGTACGCTCTGGCCATCGAGCCCTTCCTCTGTCAGAGGTTGATGGGGTTGGTGCTCCATGAGCTGGACCTGCGGCTGGTCCTGTCAGCGTACACCGACAACATGCTCCTCGTGGTCCAGGACCCGGGCGACCTGAGGCAGTTGGAGGCTTGCTAGGCCATCTACTCAGCGGCCTCCTCCGCCCGGATCAACTGGGTCAAGAGCTCTGGCCTGACGGTAGGGGCCAGGTGGTTGGCGGGCCCCCTCCCACCCGCTTTCCAAGCCATCCGGTGGAGCGCGGGTCTGCTGCTCTATCTTGGCATTTACCTTTCTGCCATCCATCCCTCCCCGGATGAGAACTGGTGTGATTTGGAGGACAGGGTCATTGAGCGGCTGTGGAGACGGACGGGACTGTTGCGGTGCTCTCCCTTCGTGGGAGGGCACTGGTGGTCAACCAGCTTGTTCTGTCCATGCTCTGGCACCGACTCACACCCTGGTCCTGCCCCCTAGGTTCCTGGCTCACTTCCAGAAGACAGTTCTGGAGTTCTTCTGGCCAGGACTGCACTGGGTCTCTGCAGGGATTCTGAGCCTCCCCCTGAAGAAGGAGGGCAGGGCCTGTACTGTGTCCACAGCCAGGTCAACGCCTTCCACCTCCAGGCCCTGCAGAGACTCCTTTATGGTGCAGGTAGTCCGGCGTGGAGCCAGCTGGCGCGCACCTTCCTCCGCCGCTACCGAGGGCTCCGATACGACCGGCAGCTCTTTTATATCCAGCTGAGAGGTGGTCCGCGAGACCTCTCCAAACTGCTGGCCTTCCACCAGGACCTCCTCCGGACCTGGAGGCTGGTTTCGGCCTCCAGGGCCCTTGTGCCCACCAAGGGGGAGGACCTCCCCGCGGAGCCCCTGCTACACAATCCCCGTCTGAGTGTGCAGGTGGCGGAGGCCCCCTCCGTGAGGCGGAGGCTAGTCCTGGCAGGCGTCACCAGGGTCGGAGACCTCCTGGACTATGCCCAGGGGGACTGGGTGGACCCCCCAGTGCTTGCTCAGCGCATGGGGGTCTCCACTCTCCAGACCCCCTGGCACCTACTCCAGGAGGTTAAGGCGGCCCTGCCCCCCACTGCTTGGGCTTACCTTGAGCGGGTCCTGTGAGAGGGCACCCCCCGCCCTCCTCTCAGTCCCGGCCCTCCGGAGCTTGTGATTGGGCCCTGGCCCCGCGAGCCCCCTCAGCTACCCCCGCCCCACGCCAGCTGCTAGAGCTGCAGCTGGTCCCCCTCTGAACTGCGCCTCGCAAACACCTCTACAAGCTCGTGCTCCACACTCTCCACTTCCTCACCCTCGTGTCCCACCCTGACACCAAGTGGCGGGACCTAATCCCACCTGTGGAGGGCGAGGACCCCCAGTGGGCCATTCTCTATGCCACCTTGACCCCATGGCCCACTGGGGACATCAGCTGGCGGCTCCTGCATGGAGCCGTGAGCAAGGGCATGTTCTTGGCATGGTTCACCCCCACTCCAGACACCTGCCCCTTCTGCGGCGAGAGGCAGACGCTGGCGCACGCCTACCTCGAATGCGCCAGGTTGCAGCCCCTCTTCCGGCTCCTCCAGAACCTCTTCCTGAGGTTCTGGCTGCACTTCTCCCCTCACACGTTCCTTTATTCACTCCCCATCCGCGGCCCCACGAAGTCGCGGGACCTCCTCACCAGCCTCCTCCTGGTCTACGCAAAAGAGGCCAGCTACAAGACCAGGGAGAGGAGGCTGGCTGAGGGAGGGGCCTGCGACTGTGGGACGTATTTCTGGTCCCTCGTCCGTTCACGTCTCTGGGCAGAGTTCCTCTGGGTGGCATCCGCCAGCTCCCTCAACACGCTCCGGGAGCAGTGGGCACTGTCCAGGGTTCTCTGCTTGGTGTCCCCCTCCGGTTCCCTAGTTTTGAACCTATGATCCTCACACCTAAACCCTTTTTTCATTAGTTGTCCCCCGAAATCAGTTGGCCCCGGGCCTAGGGCCACCTCTCCTTGAGCTGGGGGAGGGGCGTTAGAAGTGGGTGGGCTTGCACCCACCCACCGCCACCAGTGTCCAAATAGTGTGTACCCTTCTGTACCCCTCTGGCCTGACCTTATCACAATATATTGGATGAGTTTTCATGGGAGAAATTCCCACATTGTGGGTTGGAACCCACAAAATCTTATGCCTGAAGAAATCTGTTAGGCTATGTCTACACTGAGCATTTCAATCTGAATTACTGAATTCGAATTGACCAATTTGAATCTAATTCAAATTCAGTCAATTCGAATTGACATGGCCACACTAGAAAATCCAATTTGAATTGGCATGTCCATGAACAGGACTTGCTAGTTCGACTTCAGTCGCGGGTGCTATTGTATAGGGAAAAATCAAGCTGTGGCTAATTCAAACTAACAGGGAATTCGAATTAAGATGACCACACTATGTCAATTTGAATTCGCACTTCGAATTGACCCTGACTTCGATGGAAAAGCAGGTTTGACCAATTCGAACTCTGCTTTCCTCAATTCGAACTGAGGAGTGCCTCAGTTCGAACTGAGGAAAGCGGGCATGTCCATGCACTTATTTGAATTCGAATTGATGACAATCAGTTTGAATTCACATGTAAGTGTAGACATAGCCATAGTCTTTAAGGTGCTACAAGACTCTTTGCTGTTTTTTTTTTTTTTTAAGGTTAAATCAGTCACTCTCAAGCTTTCCAGATTACTGTACCCTTTTCAGAGTCTGATTAAGATCTTGAATACCACCAAGTTCCTGCACTTAAAAGCTATTTTCTTACAAAACTGGACATAATATAAAACTGTCATAGCACTGCTACTGAAAAAAATTATTACTTGCTCCTTTTTGCCATATAATTATAAAATAAATCAACTGGAATATAAACACTATACTTGCATTTCAGTGTATGGTATTCAGAGCAGTATAAACAAATCCTTGTTTGCAAAGACGTCACTGGGAGGGCAAGGGACCCGGGGCATGGGCCCAGCCCCCACCCCCAGGGGCAGGCCCCGCCTGCTGACCAGGGATAGGGCTGGGGGAGGCCACGCAGCCGCGAGTGGCTAGGCCATGGCGCTGCACTGCCAGAAGCGGCAGTGGGCGGCCAGGCCCCCGATCCCCAGTGGCGATCCGATTGGGCCAGAGATCCGGGGCACCAGCACTGGGACCAGGGGCACGTGCCCCAGCGTGCCCAAAGCTAGCGACACCACTGCTTGTTTGTATGAAATTTTAGTTTGTACTGACTTTGCTTGTGTTTTTTATGTTGCCTCTTGTAAAACCAGGCAAATATCTAGATGAACTGATGTTGCTTCTGGAAGACCTCTACATATCCACTCCAGAGTATGCATACCCTTCACTGAGAATCACTGGATTAGACAGCTCAATCATAGCACATGTCAGAGCAACACTGGAGACAACATTAGCCTACACCCTTTTGTAACAAATCCATGACTTTGTGCACAGTGCTATACCTCATCCAATTAAAAACTCGCACAATGCCAGTAATGACACAGCTTTTCTGTGGGTCCTTTCATCTGAGGATCACAAAGAGCTTTACAAACATTAAGTAATTAAGCCTATTGCCACATCACTGAAACGCAGCAACCAGTGAGGTGGAAATATAATAGTTGTTTAATCATATATACAACATTGTACAACAGCTCAGAGTGGAGAGTGAAGAAAAATGCAGCAACCAGTGAGGTGGAAATATAGTAGTTGCTTAAACATGCACACAACACTACACAACAGCTTGGAGTGGAGAGTGAAGAAAAATACCATAGCCACCTGAAACTGCTAAAACAATGGACCAACCTAAAACTGAATTTGGCCAGAACAGCAGGATAAAACCCCTCCCTTTCCCCTTGTACTATATACTCTTGGAACTTTAATTACCTCTGGTGAGGCCACTAACTTGGCTTTATCTAAAACACAGCTCTCTTGATAGGATATATCCTGCTGTGTCATTGGTGCAGTAAGAGAAAAGGGGAGTTCCTCATCTAAAATCACCAGCTTCACTTCTTCTAGCATTTCTGTATTCCTTAGTAGTCTAAGAACTTCTATCTGTCCTGACCCTATTTAGGCTGAAAAACAAACAATGAGTCCTGTGGCACTTAAAGACTAATATATTTATTTATTGAATGAGATTTTGTGGAAGAAAATCCCACTTTGTCAGATGCTTTGAAGATAGGGAACTTACAGAATGGGAAGAAATAAATGCAGGGAAGTGTAAGTCAAGGGATCAGGTCACACTGTAACAGCAAATCAAAGCAGGGAAGTGTAAGTTATGAGATCGGGTCACACTGTGATTTGACCGCATCTTCCTCTATATGCTGTTCCCCAGTGTTTGAATCTTAACAACAGCTTTGATTTGCTGTTACTGTGTGACCTGATCCCATGACTTATATTTCCCTACATTTATTTCCTCCCATTCTGTAAGCTCCCCCATCTTCAAAGCATCTGATGAAGTTGGATTTTTCTCCCATGAAAGCGCATGCAATAAATAAATTTGTTAGTCTTTAAGTGCCACAGGACTCCTTGTATGTTTTACTGAACTAGACTAACAAAGTTGCCCCTTTGATGTTTAAGCTGAGGGAGTCAGCGGGTCACAGCGCAAGGCTGAAGGATGTCCTAGGTCACTTAAGGCCAGGTACCCTGAACCTGCTAGCTCCTGGCATCATTTTCTCTTCCCTGCAATCAGCTGGACTGTTCTGTGGAGTTGAAAACTCAGCCACAATTTTCTACCTCTCTGTTGCTCAGCATTTTCTCCTGCTTGTTGCTTATTCACCCTGAATCCAAAGTCTTCATCAGGTCAAACTCAGCCAATCACCATGACTTTGAGATTAATCTCATATTTAATTAATTGGGGTTTTACTAGGGTCTCCTTCCTTAAACTACTCACTAAAATTATCCTGCTCTCTACAGTCCCCAAACTAACATTTGGTGAGAAGCTAATTTCATGAATTCTGACCTGGTTCTAAAAACACAAATATTCTCAGAATATTGTTCTTTTTATTAGTCAAAAAGTCAATGTTCCTTATTTTTTTCCCATTTGGCAGAATTATCTACACCCTCCCCCCCAACATAATATAAACATGGCACAGGTTTGACTGCCTGGGCACAGATGCCAGCTGAGATATTCTACAGTAGCAGCATCTGGTTTCTACATTTGAGCAGTTGCGTTAGCAGCTTCAGAGCTGCCTTTGGGTCTGTTAGATGGTAAGGCTGCAGATGGATGCTCTAATCTGCCACATCCTCCTTAATCATTTTCATTTGACTTGCCCTGAATTGAGCGCCATTTGTTCTTTATTATTGTTTCCCTGAAAATTAAATTGTTTACCCAGTTTTCTTATATTCTGACTACATAGCTCAAAAATATCACATATCCAGAAATCCTCACTCCCCTCACCTGCATCTAACAGACATTAATATATTGTACTCATCTGCTCTGTAAAGAGAAGTCACACCAGCTACATAATTCAATATCAAAACAGCTAAGAGTCTGATTTGACAAATGTCACTGACTGTACTAGAAAAAAAACAAGCTGATCAAGTTGCAACAAATGTGTAAAGAAAACTCAACACCCCAAATCAGGGTCAGCTTCTAAACTCTACAAAAAAAATCAGGGTTATTATTAAATTGTTGTAGAAGGAGAGAGCTCCTGTCAGAAGGTGAGAGCTAGCTGTCAGACTTTTATGTGACAAAACCAAAAACTAAATAATAAAATGTTAGCTTAGAACTAGTTAATGAGAGAAGCAGGACTACAAAAGATTTTCCCATTCCTAAGTGGAAAAGAGCATAGGGAAGATGGAAATAAGTGGTGTGAATAGAGGCAGAGAATTAATGAAGAACTCTGGCATTTCAATGGCCACAGGTGGGAAAGAGAATTTGAGCTTCTGACCTGTGAGTGCCAATATAACTAGAGCAGACCTGCTGTCTAGTGGGTTCTTCACACTGCTGGGACAGGCATCAGTTGCCTTTACCAATCTCGCTTTGGTTAAGAAAGGTAAACTGTATAGCAGTCTTAATTATGAAGGCTCTTTGGCACCCTGATAATACAAATAATAAGAAAAAGTGTAATTAATACTGGGCTTGCTGGAAGAAGTACAGCTCAGAGTGGATCACAAAGGAGTTTAGTGCTTCACAATACGGCACGTCAGTCATTCTGCTTTATTAGTTCCAAGTAGCCGCAGGGTGACTGGCCCTTTAAGGAAAACTGGATCTGAGCCTCACCTGCAACTCCACTAATTCTTCTTCCCAGATAAGGAAAATGAAGATGCTCTTGTGACCCAGTTAAACCTGTATATAAAGCAGCATCCTGAGCCAGAGGAGCTTTAGGGAGCAGGAAAATTTTTGCAGGAGTGCTGAGGTAGCTCAGATTAAGGACTGAGGCATTGTAACCTAACATCCACTGTGGAAGAAAGCTGGAAGACCTCACCCCGTGGAGGTGTCTTGGAGGGCAAGACTACTGTCAAGAAGATTTTGTGTATTGAACTAAGTTGCTAGCTTGCCTCGAATTGGCAAATGGCAATTTAAAGGGACCAGAGACAAGCACAGCAGAAACCCTGGATGGAAGGCTGTATACTCCCTTAGCTAAGATGGATGGGTTTGGGGTGGGGTGGGGGTGCAATTGAAGTTGTGTTTAAAGATTCCATGAATTAGACTTCAGAAAGGAAAAGTTGTTTTAAATACTTTTGGCAATGGGAAGTTACTGGGAGAATCAGGAAGGAACTTAGAGGGATGCCTGCAAGGCCACCCTGTGCCTCCAAGAGGTTCTCTGGAGGCAGCATTCTCCCTCCAATTATCTCCCTCCAATCCTGTACCATGGAGGGTCCTCTACAGTTAAACCAGTGATGTTGACTAGGCAAAACTGGGGAAGACTATCAATTTTGACGTAGAGCGCAGCTTTATAGAGGCACCCTACTCAGCCATGCGCCAGGGAAGTTTGGTGGCATGGGAAAATCATCGTTAACAAGGCCAAGGCACCATCACTCAATCTTCACATGCTCAGTTCTTCTGCCTAGTACCACAATGGCTGCTGCAGTCACAAATAGCAATTGCAGGAGAAGTCCAGCTTCATATTGGAAGATACCCAATATAGACAGAACCTTACCTTCTGCGAACTCAGCTAACAAGCCCAGGACAAATCTCTTCAGGCATGTGGAATCTCTTCTCTAGCATTATTATTTATTTTCCCCACAGGCTTATAACTTGCCCAAACTTGGGTAGTTTTTAATGGGAACAATAAAAGACACATCTCTGCTACCAGAGTGACCTGCCAAATTTCAAGCCCTTGCCGAAAAACATGGAGGTACTGGGACTTCTCAAAGAAATGATACAGTAGATGTTTCTTTTTAATAAGGGCAAAGCAATTTATTTTTCCCTAATCTTATTCTCTGAAGCTGCTGAATCATTTTTCCTGAAACTTTTTAAAAAATACTTCAGCTTGACCCAGGCAGACACTGAGCATAGGAAATTTCAGCTAGACAGTTAGTTTGGCAAAGTTATAAACCATTGAAAAAAGGTTTTTGTAATGGGAATTGTTAGGCACCTGACCTACCAGCATCTCTGTGAGCTCCACCTATAAACAAGATTTCTCTCATTCTTATTGTTCCTTCCTTGAGTGAGTCCATCTCAGCATTGCATCTTGAAACATTGCATGGAAAAAAATCTGTCATTCAATGCAGTGTCTATCACACTATCAAACTAGATGTCTCTTTCATAAAGTGTGTGCACATAGAAACACAAAGCAAATAAGTGTTAAAGTTATACTGAAATTTAGTGGACGTAAAATTCCAGAGCTAGCATATTGGCCTCTCCAAGGAAACAAAACAGGAAGGCCTGAATGTTTCAAAGACTGAACTTGATATTTTCTCATATGTCATCACTGAGGCACTTCTGTCAGTGTGGAATTGCTGAATTATGTGCTTATTAGTGAGTCTAGTAGAATAGGAGTTCTCTTATGATAGAGGACAGGCAGGAATTCACAATGAAAGGTAGCTAATGAAAAAATTTAGTTCAGTCCTTGACACAGTGCCAATAACATTCTTCTCATGTTGTCTTTCATGTGAAATCACTTAGTGTAGTTTTCAGGATTCTTTATTTCTAATCTAGAAAATACCCATAAATCTCTGATATTTTTCCATTGTTTACAGAGATGAAGCACAGACTAAGGTGAAGCCTGGGTTACTCTGAAAACAAGACTAAGAGCATCTTAAACATCATCAAGCTTTGAGCAGCGTCAATTTGAGCATTTGTACAGCAGAATGCTCTCCAGTTCCCTCCTGACATGCCATCCCATGACCTGTAGGTACCCCGTGAGAAGATTTCTCTAGACTTCTGTCAAGGAAAATCACCCACGAATCTGTCCCTCTCTATTCTGTATTCCTCCACCACTTCCCCTCCTTTTGCTCCCTACCATAGAATAAGTGTATCAAGCTTAAAATTAGTAATATTGCTTATTTTCTTTAGTATTTAAGGCATCCTTCAGGGATACCACAAGAGATTTAATTTCCTTTAAGACAGCACGTAAGGAAACATAAACAAGGTTGGTAGCAGCCATTTTAAAAAGCTCAGAAATGAGACTGACTGGTTTCTATGTGCTCCAGTTTTCCCCTTTCAGAGGCTTGACTTCATTGCTATTGTAAAAACAATAACCCAACGAAATCCAGATGAAGCTTCCTCTTTGGCTTCTGCAGTTTGTATGGTGTCGCTGCAGGGCCTTCTCTGCCCTAGTTTTCTCTGGCTCAAAATGATTCTCCTTCCCTTTTATATCCTGGCTAGAACTAATTGGGAGGCCTCTGCTAACATGACTACTTTCTGTTCTATTTAGGGTCCTATACTGCATCCATCACCACAGTATCTGAGCACATCAGCTGCACTTACCTTGTACTCTAATGCAATGTTTCCCAACTAGAGTGGGGGCACCAAAGATTACAGGGGGTCCATGAGTGTTCAGTAATATTAGGTCATTTAGCCCCCTGAACTGCAACTGGCTGGGCACAGGAGCCTCAAACCATGCACTGCCTGGAGCAAAGGAGCTCTGCGCTAGTGGGGCCTGCAGCAGCCCTGGCCAGGCTGTCAGCACACACCACTTCCATTATCCTCAGTCCAGGAAAAGGCAGGACCACATGAGGCATGCAGTCGCATCTGCACCAGGGAATGCTTAGCTTCTTGCTCAGGAAAGAGAAATTTATTATTGTGTGTGTAATTTAGTGGTATTATTATTATCATTGTGTGTTTATAGGAGTTATGTCTGCTAATTGTCAGGGATGGGTGGGAGTTGGAGGCTGTGTGTTTTACCTAGTGTTAAATAGTGGGGCTTTTACACAAAAATGTTGGGAACCGCCACACTAATGTAAGGCTGCAGTCCCTGACTACAGACTGCTGAAACTGAAGAACTCTGCATTCTTATACAGGGTCTCAGAGCACATGACACCCTGTTACAGATTTTCAGAACATCTACTGATAGTTAGACACGAATTCACCTGCTTGATCTATAAACAATACAAATTGTTCATCAACCAGAAACATTCCATTTTCTACTAGTTAATGATGTAATTCCACAGGGAAGGCTGCTTTGTGAATCTTTAAAAGCTTTTGCATATAAGTAAAGATTTCTCTTCCCTCCCCCTTTACAGTTTATAAGCACTCCTACATTCAATTCCTGAATGCATAACTTTAATGTAACACAAACTGAAATAACGTATTTAAACATGCTGAAATGACAAAATGCTCGTGTTCTACTATCCTAAAAACATGCCAGGAAATCTAACATTTGGGCTGCCTATAATGAGAGGGAAAAGCTCTTATTCTGGTTTTCATCCAAACAAGCTCTAATACTATATTTAATAAGCAAAAGTCATGAATCACATTTTTTAGAAATCTGTTTAAAAGTAAACATAATCCAAGACACACATGAATATTTGGCATTCCTTGAATTCAAGAGCTATGAATTGAGTTGGTTGAACACTGAAAAATATTTTCTGGGAATATTCCTTAGAATATTTAAACAAAGTCATTTGATTATGATCCTGCCCCTCATGTTCACTTTCTGAGACTATTCTAATAAATAAGATTTATTGGCATGAACAGTAATCAAGAGCAAATCTTAAGTGTGATTCTTCACAATAAGTTAACTTCAAATGGCATAATTAGCCAACAAGACTGGAAATTTTGAACCCTGAATTTTATATTACTATGCAATTCAAAATTTATGTGGTTTGGTTAGTTAGGTGATAATCCAAGTGCCAAGAACCTAATCAGTCCTATTCCAAGTTTTATAATTAACCAACAAAGCATGTATTTCTGTGTTCACAATGAATGCATGAACAACCTACACTCCAAGAATTGCTCAGGACTGACTGCAAAGAAGGAATGAATGTGAGAACTTTACAATCTGTTTGCAGGTGAAATTCAATGCATACACTAATCATTCATACAGCTCCAGTTATGAACCAGTTTAGGGAAAATATGGATTCAGCGTGGTCTCATGCTTTTGTTTAATGGTCTGCTTTTGCTAGATGACATACCTCCTGCAACAGACTGAACACCCCTGACTCCAGAGGATTCCCAAGGATGCTGAGGGCACACTTCTCTGAGGAGGACTGGACCATCTATATTCCTTCTGAGCTTGTTACTGAAGTAGGAGACTTCTAAAGTCTTTTAGCAATTGTCCTTCATAGATTACTAAAATCTAATTATCCTCTATTACAAAAGGGTCTGATGCATGTTTTCCCTTTATCATTTTTGAGTCACATTTCTTGCTCTGTTTTATCTAACTTTTTAAATGCTATGCTTTAATAATTCTGCTTCCCAATAAAAAAGCCATGAGAGCCCCCCAGTGGAAGCCTGTGAGTCCTGATGGTTAGACCAGTCCTTTGTGATTATCACTAGGGTGCAACACCTTGGCTCTGGCTCCAAGAATGGATTTTTAATTAAAATTGATTTCTCATTTTTATACTTTTGCACCAATGCAAATTGCTATGTGTGAGGGTTAAAGTGGGAACTGCCAAAATTAGGATCAGTCTGAGGCAGGAAAGCAATTACAATGGCTTCAT
Source organism: Podocnemis expansa (assembly GCA_007922195.1). Lineage (NCBI taxonomy): Eukaryota > Metazoa > Chordata > Testudines > Podocnemididae > Podocnemis > Podocnemis expansa. The sequence continues at coordinate 124,503,865 of ML681963.1, forward strand.
TCAGGGGCATTGCTGACTTGAAAAAAGGGTCATGGCCTGGGTCCCAGCTGCTGCTGGCCAGCAGCAAGTGGCCCTGGCCTGGATCCAGCCCCTGCTGCTGCAGGGGAAGGGCTAGAGACATGGGTGGGGCTGCAGCTCCTTGGGCCCAGCATCAGCAATGCCTCTACCTTCATTTCAGACTGTCATAAAAAATCTATTGTAACTTCAGGTATCCCCACTAGAGTAAGTGGCTTATCAAGTAGTGGCTAGGACTGGCAGGAGAGAGATTTTTGTGGTGTTAATGTAGTGAAACACATGTTAACAGTGAATACTGCTGTGGCTCATCAGAACTGCAAAAGACTAACTGTATCAGATTACTCTAAACACATCAGTTCAGAGCTCTCAGGATCTATCTGCACTGCAACTATAAAAAAAAAAGCAGTGCATGTAATTCCATTTATTTCTCTACTCCTTACCTTACTTGTAGTAACTATATTTGATTTATTGTTATGAAATGGGAAAAACAAAAGCACTAAAGAACTGATACATTAGAAAGACAATTCTATGCTTCCATCAGTTTTAATATCAGTCATTTCAATTTATACATGGTTAGCACTTTAAAACACATAGAATTAATGCAGAAAGCTGCTAACTGGATGAAACTTCAAGTGTTTTCTGTCCGCTGATCCTGAAATAAAAATCACTGTCCTGTGTGTATAGTATTATCAAAGGCTTTTGGAGAAAACTGTATCTCTGTCAAAGGCCAGACTACATGGAAGGAATAAAAGTGACCGTATGCATGGTGCCATGCTTGGAAGCAGAGAGAATGCAATCAGCTAGTGCAGCCAGGTGTCTGAAGTTGTGCCTGATGGGGAGTTTTCACTCTACGATCAATGTAGTAGTGGTACTTTCCTGTTGGATTTCGCAGCCTCAGGAGTAACAGAATAAAGCAAAGAGGCTAATGTGATATAAGAAACAAGCTTTTATATGCCTGCTTATTTATGTTTTTTGAAAAAACCAGTCATCAGAGCTGGGGCCCTCTGAGTTGTGACAGCACAGGCAAAGTTGCAAAGCTGTACAGACAATAACATCAGTGAGGAGCCAGGAGGCCTCACTCATTACGGCTCTACTCCAGTGTAACTCATATGAATAAATGTAGCCAACCTGTGTAAAACTAAAGTGACACCAGGGAAGATCAGGCCCTATTTCTCCAAAGCCAAGCATTTTCACTCAGTTGATTTTTATACTTTAAACAAATATCTGGAGGAAAAAAAAAAAAAAAAAAAAAAAAGCAAATACCAGGCTGAACACGCCTACATCTCCCAAAGAAAAGTTGAACAGCTGGCCCAACAAAGATGACCCCCAAAAGATGAAGAAAAAGATGTGATAAGTGATGTGAGGAAAAAGCACAGACAAGAAAAGCGCTCTCTTCCACTGGCCTTAAAGAGGAAGGTGTATGAAAGGTACATCCTTTCAGTGAACAGAAATAAACAGCTAGGTCCCTGTTCCTTTTTCTTTTCCAGAAGCCCATCTGTGTATTCTTCCAACCAGGTGTAGCTATACTAGCAAAAGAAACCCCTGCTAAGGGTGGGGCATGGAAAATATAAACGCTCTGTGGGTAGGGTAACCAGAGAGTAAATATGAAAAATCTAGCTAAGGGATTGGGGGTAATGGACACTTATATAAGAAAAAGCCACAAATATTGGCACTGTCCCCGTAAAATCAGGACATCTGGTCACCCTATCTGTGGGGCAAGGACTCTATGCCCATTCTGTGTCTGTGTAGTCATAGCGCCATAGGTCCCCAGGCTCTGAGTGGCACCTCTAGGCCCTTACAAAAATAATAATAATAATGATAATAATAATACATACACAGCAGGAGTATAGAGTAGCCAAACGAAAGTGTCTATATACAGACATTTAGGCAGTACAGTATCACATCATGTAGAAAAACAGAAGAAAAAAAAGTAGTCCTCAATCATCTCCTGGCGAATCCTCCTTCCTAATGTTACATTTGATGAATTTGACTTTAACTTGGTTAGCAAAAGTAGAGCATGAAGACCAAGTGCTGCCTTGCATATCTACCCTCCAAAGCTCCTACATTTTCAGCTGCTGTTGATATTTAGGTAAATCTGCAGCAGCAATGTCAGAAGGCACTGGACACTTACTTACTTTTACAGCATTCCTTAACTATGCTGGACATCATCCACTTTTAATAGTGTACTTTGAAACTCTTTTGCTCCTATGTCTGGGATAAAGGGAAATAAGGAGAGGATATTTGCGTTCTGTTTTAACAATGGAGCTACAGCTTTCCAAACATCAAGCATACACCACTTCACCTCCAGGTGGAGTTTGCATTCATACAGAAAAAAAGCTCAATCATAGAATCATAGAATCATAGGGTTGGAAGGGACCTCATAGGTCATCTAGTCCAACCCCCTGCCAGAGGCAGGACCACTCCCACTAAACCATCCCAGTCATGGTTTTGTCCAGCCGGGCCTTAAACACCTCCAAAGATGGAGACTCCACCACCTCCCTTGGCAGCTCATTCCAAGGCTTCACCACTCTCCTAGTAAAAAAGTTTTTTCTAATATCCAGCCTCGACCTCCCTAACCGCAACTTGAGACCATTGCTCCTTGTTCTGTCCTCTGTTACCACCGAGAACAGTCGAGCTCCATCTTCCTTAGAGCATCCCTTCAAGTAGTTGAAAGTTGCTATCAAATCCCCCCTCAATCTTCTCTTCTGCAGACTAAATAAGCCTAAAGCTTTCAGTCTTTCCTCATAGGGCTTGTGCGCCAGCCCTTTAATCATTTTGGTTGCCCTCCTCTGAACTCTCTCTAGCATGTCCCTGTCCTTTTTGTAGTGGGGAGCCCAAAACTGAACACAGTATTCTAGATGTGGCCTTACCAGTGCAGAATAGAGGGGAATGATCACATCCCTTGATCTGCTGGTAATACTTCTTTTGATGCAGCCCAGTATGCCATTGGCCTTTTTGACAGCAAGAGCACACTGCTGACTCATATCTAGCTTCCCATCCACCATGACCCCCAGGTCCTTTTCTATACTGCTGCTACTTAGCTGAATGTTTCCCAGCCTGTAGCGGTGCATGGGGTTTTTTCGTCCCACGTGCAGGATTTTACGCTTGTCCTTATTGAACCTCATAAGATTTCTATTGGCCCACTGTTCCAATTTATCTAGGTCTTCCTGAATCCTGTCCTTGCCCTCCAACGTGTCTACTGGTCCCCCCAGCTTGGTGTCATCCACAAACTTACTGAGAATACAGTCTATTCCATCATCCAGATCATGGATGAAAATGTTGAACAGAACCGGCCCCAGGACTGACCCCTGGGGCACACCACTCGTGACTGGCTGCCAGCTAGACATGGATCCATTGATTCCTACACGCTGAAACCGTTGATCTAGCCAGTTTTCTATCCACCTTATAGTCCACCTATCCAACCCATACTTCCTTAATTTGCCAATGAGAATGCTGTGGGAAACTGTATCCAAAGCCTTGCTAAAATCAAGGTATATGACATCAACGGTTCTTCCTGCATCCAGAAAACCAGTCATCTGATCATAGAAGGAGATGAGATTGGTCAGGCATGATTTACCCTTGGTAAATCCATGCTGACTGTTCCTGATCACTTTATTTTCCTCTAAGTGTTTGAGGATGGATTCTTTGAGAATCTGCTCCATAATTTTTCCAGGGATTGAGGTGAGGCTGACTGGTCTATAATTCCCCGGATCCTCCTTTTTCCCTTTCTTGAAAATAAAAACTACATTTGCTTTTTTCCAATCCTCTGGCATCTCCCCCGTTCTCCATGAGTTTTGAAAGATAACGGCCAGCAGTGCTACTATCTCATCGGCCAATTCCCTCAGCTCCCTTGGATGCAGTTCGTCCAGCCCCATGGACTTGTGCACATCCAGCTTCTTTAAGCAGTCCCTAACCTGACCTTCCATCACCAAGGGCCTCTCTTCTCTCCCATCTGCCACACCCATAGTAGTGGGCTGGGAGACTGATGAAAGACATCCCCAAGACCACACACACAAAAAAATAGTGTACACCTTGAAATAAACTCTGAAAAAATCTGAAGCACCATTTTGTCATTGTGGAAAGTACAGAACTATGTCTCCATTGCCAAACCACTCCACTCAGATAATGGCTGAGGGTACAGCTATTAAAAATGCCACTTCTGAGGAGAGAAAATAAGTATATATGTCAGTGAGAGGTTCAATCAACAATATTTAATACAAAAGCAAACTTCTAAGGGAGCCATTTTCTTATTTTTGGAAGATATGTCAACTTATGAGTGTGAAACAGGACACCAGAGAGTACAATGTCAAACTTCTAGTGTTATTTAGGTTTAGGGCAACACTGATGGTCATAATCTACACCTTCCAGAGCAAACACAGATATCCAAGGATTTTCCACCTTGCAGGAAGTCCATGATGTTGTGGATTTTCACTTCTGTAGATAACCTGGATTTCTAAATGTGCCAAAGCCACATATAATTAATTTCCTGATGGCATCGTTAAAGCTACTAGGATGGCTATGACACTGAAAAGTCCTGCAGGCTTACGGCCCCTTGGTGGAGAGGAATGTGGTGCCTACAGCCCCGTTCCCTCAATCCTCCTGCAATACTTTATTATCTAATACTGTTCTGATTTTGCCATGCTTTTGGGGACATGAAAAAAGAAAACATACCCCACAGAATTACTGACCCAGCAGCAGTTTCTTTAGCACTGCCAGTCAAAGGATATGACCTACTGCTTCCTTTAGAGCAGCATGTTTTTCTGTATTCCTGGAAGACCCATCCAGTGTGTCCTCTTATCAGTTCCAGGGTACAACAAGGAAATGTTTGTTTCCATTTCGCCAAGGAGTAGTTCAGTCTGTTCTCAGATGAACTAAGAGCTGGGAAGGAGGCTGGCTGCGCATCACTAACTATTCCACATAAATGGGAACTGGCAAACTTGTTTGTTTTGTATTAGCATAAAGTAACATTAAAAAAATCACTTCTTGCCAGAGCACTCTGAATTCTTGCCATAAGTAATGCAAAGATGTACCTCACAGCTGTCAGGGAAATGAGGTCAAAGGATAAATTCTGCCTGCTGTGCATTGAATCAAAAATCACATACTTAGCTCATGCTAGAGAGAGCACAAAGGGACAGCTTATGTGGGTGTGAAAGTAAACAATAGAGAAAGATGCTGAAAGAAAAGTTAAGATATGCAGAATTCTAAAAACAGCAGCAGTAGATATGTAACATTTGGGTTCAGACATCAAACATTTGAGTTCAAATACTTCATTTGGGTTCAAACATCATCTGATGCCTAAGGACACACCTTCCTATAATCTATGCATGAATATGCTGTTAGTGGGGCCATGTCCCTTCCATCCACGGGTTCTGGTTATGCATTTGCAACCCCTTCTACTCAAAGAAAAGACCGAAGAGACTTGTAACAAACAAGACTTAAAATTTAATATTTCTTTTAAAAAATGAAAATCAAAAACCTTACCCAGGTAGAGATTTTTACCCCAAGAAGGGGAAAGTGCTAGGATCTCCGTTAAATCCACAAGGAACTTTGCTTTTTTCTGTTGATTTCTGTGGAAAAGTGCTTAGATATTGTGTAATAGTGGTATGAAACCCTAAAATAGATAAATAACAAAAAAAAAACCCTATCATTTTTCTATCCCAGTACAGAGAGACATATGCACCAGATAAACAATGAAAGCTAGTAAGGTGTTTTATATTGCTTTTCAATCACAATTGTGATTGTTCAAAACAACAGCTACATATAACATGAACCAGATCCTCAGCTGGTACAAATCAGCATAGCTCTGTTGACTTCAGTGAAGCTGCTGTCATTTTACAGCAAGTCAGGATCTGGCCCTAAATACTGTTCTTTTGATGGAACGGATGGTTGTTTTTGTTTTTATTTAATGTAACTGGACTAAAGGCTTTATGTGACTCAGTCCTGAACATCTGGGATTGATCACAAGATCACAAGGCGGAAAGCATTCTTCTGGCTTCTAGAAATAAACACATCTAGCTCAACACTATCCACAACTTTATTGTTTTAATGATAGACTGCAGAAGCTTAAACAGCCATTTTAAATCTTCTAATTCTCACAGCCTTAATATTTGTAGCCATTTTTTTCACATCACAGTAAGAGGCAGCAATTTATTGATTTTAATTCTGGGAGGAGGAGAGTGTTTTAGTGTTATTTTTCCTCCCATTTTTAATGCTTTTTTTCCCCCTCAGAAGATTTCATGAAACAATGGTAATCTTGCAACTCAGATTTTTATTAGTTTCATTTTTCACAAGTTTTGTGGGAGAGGCCCAATATGTTACGCAAGATGCAGTATTGATGCATTACATCGATCGGCGTTTTCTCTCTTTAGAGGTATGTATTATCTGTATAATTGTGTTGTGAGACTATTATCTCACTGAACACATACTTGAAAGGTGGAACATTTTCTTTTATATATAAACTCCTTATATATTAATCATCAGAAAAATAATATTAACCATCTTAATAAGTACATTATGGTAGCTAAAACCTATAACTTTAATTTTTTTATGTTAATACAGCATTATTTGTCATATTATTATTTTTATTATATCACATTTTAAAGAGCCAAATTCTGTTGCATCTGTGTAATTCCATCAACAAAATTTAGCTAAAAATGTATAAACATTTAAATTGCTGTCATAGCATGTCTCTAAGACAACTGCATTTCCAGTTGGCACCAACAGGATTGATCCCAAGTGTTAGTAATGAATAAGTAAGCACTGAAGATAGTTGGACATTTACAAAGCATTTTTCTATGTATAGTCAAACAGAACTGAGGGCTACTATATTATTTATTTTTGTGAACTTTATGTATATTTCACCTTGACAAGAGATTTAAAAAAATCTCCATGTGGCTGGGAGACTGCAAAAAGTTTAGATCTGCTAAATTTTGAAAGATTACAGTCCCTGAAACAGGGTTCCCTTACCACCTGCTCCAGTACCTGTCTTTTTTCTTCAGTCAAGGTCTCCCAGTGCTGCTAATAAAATTCAGATGAAATTATTTTAAAAAGTTCCAGAGATTTTTCATTCCTAGATCCTAAATACCAATGTACGGTGCATCATGCATACTTTATTTAAACAGCAAGAGAGATACACAGTAGGGACAGAATTTGCATTGAATGAATTTCTAGAAATTGCTATTGGGTCTTTATTGGCAATTTGTGTTAAAGGAATCGCAAACAAGCTGTAACAGTAGCCACTCCTGCACTATTTGTTCATGAAAAGCTCCCACTTGCTTCAGTGGGATTTTCTCCTGAGAAAGCAGTAAAGGATTAGGCTAATGTTCTGTCTCCATTAGGTGGGCTGGGATTAACATTTTATTAACCTACACAAGAACAAAAATTGTGTAGGTTTCAACTGGCTATTTTCTTCCTTTTGCCCCTTTTGGAGAGGACAAATAAGGAGGCTGGTGACTCTTTTAAAGGCTAGCAAATTTACTTATCATATGAGCTTTCATGGGAGAAAATCCCACTCCCAAGTGTCTGATAGAGTAGGATTTTCTCCCATGAAAGCTCGTGATAACAGGGCCATCCTCAGGGTAGGGCGACCAGAGCAGCTGCCCAGGGCCCTGCACTTTGGGGGGCCCTACACGGCCGCTCCGCTGTACCCCCCCCCCTTCCCGGGGACCAGGCGAGCGGGCAAAAGGGCAGTCCGCCGCCGCAGCGCTGCTGGTCCGCCACCCCCCCGCCACATGCACTGCTCTGGGCTCTGTGCTGGCACCGGGGAGGGGGCGGGAGGCAGCGCGGAGCCAGTATTGCTGCCCCCCTGCCTCCTCCCTGCTGCTCTGGCAGGGAGCCCAGAGCAGTGCATGTGGCGGGGGGGTGGCGGACTGGCAGCGCTGCGGCGGCGGACCGCCCTTTTGCCCGTTCGCCTGGTCCCCGGCATGGGGGGGGACAGCACAGGGGTCTGCCCCTTCCATGGGCTAGCCGGCCCTACCCCCCAGTGCTGGGGGTTGGGGCACCCTGCAGACGGCAATTCACCCTGGGACCCGTACCCCTAGGCACCCCTCTAGGGACATCTCTATGTGATAAATAAATTAGTTAGTCTTAGCGGCTGTCTTCACCTAAAATCTTAGTTCAGACTTAGTTAGTCCAAACCAAATAGTTCAAAAGTTAGTTTGAATTAAGCATGGTATTTTTAGTTTGAAATAGCCGTGCTTTTTTTAGTTCAAACTAACTTTTAGTATCTTTCAGTCTGAACTACAGAAAGTGCTTAGTTTGAACTAACCGCTAGTTCAAACTTATTTAGTTTGAACTAGTATGTCTACGCTGCGCTAGTTGGAACTAAATATACAAATTAGTTCAAACTAAGCAGTTAGTTTGAACTAACTGTTCAAACTAAGCTTTACTTAGTTCAAACTAAAAAAATTTTTAGTTCAAACTAGGCAAAGCCTAGTGTAGACAGGGTTCAAATTAAGACTCCTTAATTTGAACTAATTTGCTAGCATAGACATCCTAAAAGAGTCACTAACTCTTTGTTTTGTTGAACTAGATTAATATGGCTACATTCTTTGGAACTTATGCAGAGGAGACAAGCTTCCCTCTAAACCAGCCTAAGATCTTTGCAGATCTTGGGTCACCCATAGACACTGATATAGTACAAGCAGTGGCTATTTCCCACTCCTGCTTCTCAACCTGAGGAGGACAATAACGTCTGTCTCCCTTCCATGCACGCATGCTTTTGGTGAAAAGAAAAGGTGAAGTGAGAGAGGACAGTAGCTAGCACAGAAAAGGAGTGGGGTGGATATTGGAGGGAGAAACAGACATTGGAGATATGGAAGCATTTGTGTGGTGAGGAAGGGAGAGGGATGCATTGGCATCTTGATGATAATTATGGTTATATGCAAAAAACCATATTAGTTCATTAAATAATTGGCATATGTAAGCAGTTGGGGTCTCTGGCAGGCCAGGAGGGTGCCTCCTATTGGCATGCAGGGGGAATTAGCCTCGGGTGGTGCCCCTTCTGGCACCCAGGCATTGCTTAAAGCCCTGGCCCCCAGGCAGGGTGGGCAAACACAAAGTCTTTAGCCCCAGCCTCCAGGCGGAGCAGGCAAACACACAGTCTTTAGCCCAGCCCCCAGGTGGGGCAGCCAAACACACAGATATCACAGCTGCCCTACAGCAGCTCTGGCACAATGGTTAGTCACTCAGGCGGTTTGGGTAAGGAGACAAGGGGTGAGGAAGGGGATGCAGGCTCACCCGCTCCACTGCATCCCAGTCCAAGGCCCTGTCCAGTGACAGAGCAGCCCACCACTGGGGCAGCGGGGCTCCACCTGAAACACGCTGACACCAACTAGTGTTTGGCACTTTGCTCTCCCTGGGCTACTTCCTCCCACCACAGCCCAAGTACCTATGTCCACGGAGGGTAGCCGTCCTTGGGTTCACCTTCATAGGTGGCTCAGGAAATCCCTCTGAAACCCTTGGCATACATGGGCGGTAGCACTGGGAACTCCTCTGGCCCATCAGCAAGGAATAGCTCCTCTAGGTTGCAAGGTCCATACGTCACCGGCAGCTCCTCCTCTGCCAACGGGAGCTCCTCTAGGTCACAGGGAGTATAGGGGTCTACCTCCATCTCTTCTTCTAAGCAGGGGTCGGCCTCATCACTGGGCAGCCGGTTTGGGCCCCAACAGGTCCTGGGGTATCCTCCCCAATTGGCAGCCTCGGGGTTCCCCTCCCAGTCACTAGGTCTAAGGAGACTGGGAGGGCTGTAGGGTTGTTCTGCTACGGTGGACCGGGTTTGCTGCCTGACCTGGGCCAGGCCACTTTCAGCTGGTGGCCTCCCTGAAGACACAGCCTTTTCCTTCAGCAGCTCAGTCCCTACTAGCTAGCTGGGGTTTTTATACTTCCAGGCTTGGCCCCGCCCTTCCACTTTTGGGCCCCAGGGCCTGCAGTTCCCCAGTCCGACTGGGGGTGGGGGGGCGGTCAGGCCTTTCCTCCAAAGCTGGCTCCGAGGGAGGCCACAGTGCCTGGTTACAGCATACAATACCACATTTGTAGGTGCATGAGCACAAGAGCTATAAAAGCCTCACTAAAGATTTCAGAGAATGACACTAATAACACTGCATGATTCTCTTTGTAAATATATTTATTCCTCACTCATAGAAAAGCTCCCTTAACGCCCCAAATGAAAAGTCTGAAACCTGGATGAAAAGCATCACAACTGAGTACCCAATCTATTAACTAGTTAGGCCTACCATTCTTGCATATCTGCCGTTGGGTACTGGCACATGTTCAACAACTCATCTGGCAGGCAGTGTTGGTTAATAGGTTGAGCACTGGATTAGGACCTAGGACAGCAATGTCATTGGAGAAGTCACTTCTCTCCGGGCCTGAGTATCCCCAAATGGGGATAATGATACTTGCCTCTTCTGTAAAGTTCTTTGAGATTTGAAGATGAAACATCCTATGGAAATTATTGAATTTCTCAGCATCTAGTTTTGACCAAATGAAAGGGGCCTAAATTTTCAAAAGTGCCTTACAATATTTAGTACCTTGGGTTTTGGGTGGCCAGTTAGAAACACCTTAAAGAGTCCTCATTTTTAGAAGGAGGACAAAGAAAATGATTAGGGGTCTGGAGCACATGATATATGAAGAGAAGCTGAGGGAACTGGTCTTATTCGGTATGCAGAAGAGAAAAGTGAGGGATATATGATAGTGGCCTTCAGCTCCCTGAAGAGGGGTTCCTTGGAAGATAGAGCTAGGCTGTTCTCATGATGGCAGATGACAGAATAAGGAACAACAGTCACACATTGCAGCAGGAGAGGTCTAGGTTGAATATTGGGACAAGCTTCTTCAGTAGCAGGGTGGTGAAGCACTGGAATGGATTACCTAGAGAGATGGTGGAATCTCCATTCTTAGAAAGTTTTAAGGCTTGGCTTTACAAAACCCTGGCTGAGATGATTTAGTCCAGGGGTCTCAAACTCAAATCACCATGAGGGCTGCATGAGGACTAGGATGTTAGCCCGAGGGCCACACCACTGAAACCTTTTCATACAAGAATATTGCAAATATCAGTAGTGATAGTGTTGTTGCGTGCCTCAGGAAATATCTTTAGGGGCCACATGCTTGAGGACCCTGATTTAGTCTCTGTGAGCAGGGGACTGGACTAAATAACCTCCTGAGGTCCCTTTTAACCCTAATCTTCTATGATTCATAACAAACTACAAGGGATAGTTAATTTGTAAAAGGGAAGATAAGGGAGCCTGGTGGGACAGCCATTATATTCTATAAACCAATCATGTATTAAAAGCTTATCTATAGAAAATGCACATGTGCACAAATGTACATAAATATATTCTGTATTCTAATTTAAGAGCAGGCTGGAAAAATGCAACCAAGAAATGCTGGATTATGTAGAAGAATTCCGAGACTTTTCAAGGAGGATGATATCACGCCTGGAGGGGCTGAATGTTTATAAGGCTGAGTTTAAAAATGAAGTGGAGCACTTGCTAACAAGAGTTGAAAGAGCTCAAAGGGACATTGACTATTTTCAATCAGTGAGAGAATCTACTGCATGTGTAGAAGTAGATGAAACCATGGTGGAACAGCAGCTAAATGAAGAAGCAGAAGAAAAGAGGAAAGTCAAGCTCATGCTTAACACAAGTAAGAACTGATTACTTTTCAAAACTTAAGAGCTACAAGAGCCAGTCCTCTAGTTTATACATTTATGCTGATACATGGATAAAGTATACTGTATTTAACAGTGTATGTTAAGGAGGCTTAATTCCAACTAACTTAATTAATGAATTCCTTAATTTGAACTAATGAAAACTTAGTTTGAATTAGTAAGACCTGCTGGTTAGTTCAAACTAAGCCCTTAGTTGATCCTCAGCACAAACCAAAGATGGTGTAGACTAGGATTAACCCTTAGTTTGAACTTAATACATTTGAATTAAGGGCACTTAGTTTGAATTAACGAAGTGGACTAATGTTAAGTTGAATTAGCCCACTTTGTTAATTCAAACTAATAGTTCAAATTTAGTTTGAACTAAACTCAAACTTACTAGTTTGAATTAACAAGTTTTAACTAACCTTTCCTAATATAGACATAGCCTAAGAGTCTTAATATGGATCTTTCAACCAAAAAAAAACCAAATACACCAAAATGATATGGGAAATGCTGTAATTAAGCTCTTTGTAATACACATACTGTATTGCAGGGTCTTCAATTGGAGCAGCAGCATTTTAAAAAAATCAAACTGCTAAAGGTATGGCCTGGCAACTACCTCAGACAACTGGACTTCTGAGCCCATTTTGGCCTTCTTAGGGCCCCTCATGTAGATCTCAGACCACTCAGGGGCAGGGTCACATGACTCTCACTCACCATAATGAGGATTTCGTCTGCACCCTCCTCCAATTTATTGTGATAACCTTAGCAGGCCTAAATGACATTCCGCACTGCAGGCTTCAGGGCTTCAGCCAGAATCTGTAGTGGGCCAGAAGGAATTTTCCCTCTGCACTCCGCCCTCCCCCAGTGCATTCTGGGTTTTTTTTGTTTGTTCTAAATCTCCTCACTCTGAAATGTCAGGGATGGCCACAGCTGGAAATGGGACACTGGATAGGAAAGGAGAAGGCTCTGAGATGGCACCAAAGATTCTTTCTGTTTCGGGTGCTTGCTGGCTGGCTCTTGCACACATGCTCGGGGTCTAACAACGTCACATGTGGGGTCAAGAAGGAATTTTCCCTTAGGTCAGATTAGCAGTGATCTTTGGGAGTGGAGAGGTTCACTTTCCACTGCAGCACTGGCCGTGGGTGACTTCATTACCTGGATCTATCTCACTTAATCAACTCCCTGCCCTTATGCACTTCAGGCATGGGTGAACCTTTGTCCTGCCTATTGTCTGTCTGTATAACACAACAGTTTAATCTTCAGTGGCACCATTTTAATTGGGTTTAGTGAGTGGATGCTACGAAGTGTTTGTGGCTTGTGATTTATGGAAAGTGCGACTAAATGATCTGGGGTCCTGCCTACCCTTAACCTGTATGAGCTGCAGCCCTGTTCTCAAAAAAGCAATGACTGGGTTAACCCAGTGACCAGGATAATTCAAAGCACTATGCATTCAGAACAAGAGCATTAAAACCAATCAACAGCTGATACTCATGCCTGGCTTACCAGGAGTCACCCGCTTTCCACATGGGCTATGTCCTACACTGCCAAATTAGCTTGGACTAAGGAAGCTTCGTCTGGACTAAGTTAGCCATTGGCCACACTAGGCTTTGCTTAGTCCAAACTAAGGAATTACTTAGTTTGGACTAGGCAAAGCTTACTCCGAACTAGTAAGACCCGATGGTTAGTCCATACTTACTCACTTAGTTAAAACTTTAGTTCAAACTAGAATGGGCAGTTAGTTCAAACTAAAAAGCCATGGTTAGTTTGAACTAGCCTGAGGTTAGTTTGGACTGACCTTGGACTTCTTTAGCTCAGACTAGCAAGTCTGAACTAAAATTGGTGATGTAGACATAGCCATGGAGACTCCAGCAGATTTCGAAGTACTTCAGGTCCTTTCTCAGGCCCTGTCAACAGTCTCATTTCAGTCCTCAGGTCGAGTGAGGATGCTGATGGTTCTTTCCCCACCATCCAGAACACACAGGCTCATAAACGGAATCTAGAGCTAAAGAAGTACATCATTTATTTGCTGCCACAGGGAATAATCAATCCACCAAAACAGGGCACAGCTCAGAGTTAAATGCAGATGTACTCATACACATTCAGGTGTTTGTCTTTAATACATAGTTACAAAGGTTTCATTATATAGTATATGAAACCTTTTTCTGCCTGTAGAACTAGGACTAGTTTGCTAACTAGTTTGCTTACCGGTTGTTCACATGATCAGATTAGTGAACAGGTTGTTCACCTGCTCAGGTTGTGACCTCAGCTTTTTTATTCAAATTCTCTTTCCTTACCAGTCAAACAAGCACTTTCATATGTCCCAAAATATATATCCTACATATTACATCCTGCATAGGGTGACTTGTCTTCCTTTGTCCAGGTGGTCATTTTAAAGAGTTCTTTGTTTGCTGCAGGCCCATGGATCCAGGTTAAAATGCTCTATGCCAGTGGCTCCCAACCTGAGGCCTGGGGACCCCTGGGGGTCTACGGAGTTATTGCAAGGGGTCTGTGAATACATCCGAGACCAGCCATTGCTGGCCAGCAGTTCATGTTGGAAAGGGCTCCAAAATTCTAAATGAATTACATTTGTCTGCTGTGAGCAGCCTCGCCCTGGATATGTTCCCACCCCTTGGGAGCAGGCAGTTCTTCACTGCCCTTCTGCAGCACCACTGCCTGCAATCAGTCCCTGATAACAATTATCATCATTTGGGGGTCCATGAAATTTTTCGATATTAAAAAGGGGTCCTCATACTCAAAAAGGTTGGGAACCACTGCTCTATGCAATTCCTATTGGGTGTGAAAGTTCTCCAGACCTGTTACACCTGACCCGGAAGCTGCATTAATTACTCCCCAGTGATTCTAGTTCCTGGGCAAAACTCTAGATCTCACATCAACCCATAATACAATCCCTAGCATATTAAATACATATAACATTTATGAAGTAGTTACAAAAGTCTTTAGATACTTCTTGTGTCCATATTCCAAAGGGGTAGCCATGTTAGTCTAGTTCAATAAAACAAAGAGTCCTGTGCCACTTGAAGACTAACAAATTTATTTATTGCATGAACTTTCATGGGAGAAAATCCCACTTCGTCAGATGCTTCAAAGTATCTGATGAAGTGGGATTTTCTCCCATGAGAGCTCATGCAATAAATAAATTTGTTAGTCTTTAAGTGCCACAGAACTCCTTGCTTGTGTCCATGGTATCTGTCACAGTGACATTCCAGGAAAGGCTCTAGTGTCTAACAGTTTGTTGCAGCTGTGTCAAACAAATAAGTGGCTTGTATTTTTGGGGCCAGCCTCACCTCTAAAGATAATTCACAAAATTACTTAATCAACTGGTAAATTTTACATATATTTCAATATTCTCTGTAATTCCCTATCAATATCGCATCAGAAGTGACTTGGCTGTAAGCAAAATTCAATTTTGAATTTGCAGATACAGCATGTAGATGTACTAATATTAAACATAATATGAACTACGCATGCATTTTGTTTCTCTGAAAACCCTCATCCTATTTTGTTTCCTCTTTAAATAGTATCTTTCCCCTATGAAATTCACTAATTTATGCAAATCATATACAGTATATAAGTTTTACATGGTCTTCTATTTCATTTCCAAGCAGAAGCAGTGTGAAATGAAAAACACACAACAGAATATTTAATAGTAGTAAACAGAATCTTCCTAAAAAGCTCCAAGGTAAATCCTAAGGTGGTGTAAACCTGACTTCAAGGGAGATACATCAAATTACACCAGCTAAGAATCTGCTCCCTTACTCTTTGTCAGCATGCTGTCAATAGGTTAAGGAAGGTGGTAATATTGTTAATATTACTCTTCTCCTCTGCTGGTGTAACTTACTCCTATACCAGTCTCCAGAGCTATGTCTACACAGGGGGCTATTTTAAGTCAACTTCACAAGGTCCACTTTAAAGTCAACCTTGTGAAGTCAATTTAGGGGTACCTCTAGACTAGCAGACATACTCTGGGGCCTGGCTCAGGCCCCACCCCCTACTCCACCCCAGGGCTCAATCCAGCTCCTGCTGGTGCCCTGGAAACTAGATCCAGCTCTGAGCCCTCGCTGCAGGCGGCAGGGGCTGAGAGCCGGCTCCTGCTGCCAGCGGTAGGCAGGGGCTGGGAGCCAGCTCCTGCTGCTGGCAACAGGATGCCAGGAGCCAGCTCCTGCTCCAAGCTCCTTGTCACAGGTGGTGGGGTCTGGGAGCCAGATCCTGTCACCGGTGGCAAGCAGCATGGGAAGGCAACTTAAGCCTCCAGTGTAGACATACCCCAGGGCTCTGAATTTCGAAGTTTGTTCATTTCAAGATCTTTTTGACAGCCAGTAAAAAATAAGTTAGATGATTTTGAAACGACCCATAATAAAGACAGATAATGTTATTTCTTTCTAAAAGTAACCAGGATAAAAGTACCTACCCTTGTATCTCTCCACATGTTGAAAAGTTGTTTTTGACAGTAAGACATTAGCATATACTGACGGTCTTTCTATTGAACCATAATCATCGATCGTATCATATTTACCAGTCCATTATCAATTTCCAGATTTTACAGCATTGTTGTGAGCATTTAAGGTCCTGCTGCCTCAGTTTCCAGCTGTCTGTAGGAAACGTTTCCTGTTGCATGGGGTAATTATCAGTTGACACCACTATTTAAAAGAAGAGTCCTGAGTTCATTGCTATGTTCAATTTTAGTCACTGAGGACCAAATCCTGGTCCCACTGAAAAAACTAGTTCTCTGTTATGACTGATGATAAAGTCGCCTGTTGAATGGCAAATGACTTCTAGCCTTAACAATGGCAAAACTGCCACTCCAATATAAAAGATAAGGTACAATCCCAAAGAGGTTGTGCTTTGGCTTGGGTATGTAGAGTTACTCACTGACTGTGCAGGAGTGCTTGGTCTTCCAGCTTTGTCTTGGTTGGAAGTTTGACATGCCATTCCTGCAGATTAGGCCTCAAACTGTCATCTGGGTTTGATGTGGGTGGGGATAGATTTGGAAATATCCCGGAGCACAAGAGGCCTCCAGGACTGCAGCTTATATTTAGCCCTCTCTCTTAGCTTCAGTAACCAAAGTGTGTAAGTACAAAACTGCTTTCTGGAGTCCTTCGACTGTCTTCAATGGGTTTGGATCAAGCCACAAGAGAGGAGGCTGAGAATTTGCTTTTGCTTTCTCCATTTTATCTACTGCCAGATTTCCTGGCATAGGGGCTTGTTTGTTCTGTTTGGCTGTGACAGCTTCATTTTATTAAAAGACATTCTTTACACTTCAAGTAGTGTCTCTTCTAATTTATTATTGCCTTTAGCACGCAAGCTGTTTAGTATACATTGTAATAATGTTTGGGGGAAAGGATGCGCGGTCAACAAAGACTGAGTGTTCCATGTGCTTGACTCTTCATTGCCTTACATCTTGTAAAGCTGTAAATATCTGTGCGAACGAAGTGGGTGTAAAATGCTATTATGTCTGGTAGTAACATTTTGCACTCATTGTGACAACACCAGCCTGACAGCCACACAACCCTAGCCCCCAGACATGCTTCTAACCTGCAAGTGGTGATATGAAGCTGTTGTTCTGTTGATCTTGCGCCTCCCATGGAATGCACCCAAAGCAGACAGATTCCTGACTTTGGGAACTGGCTGCTTTCTAGCTCTTTTATGTTGCAGAAGAAGTGAAAAGAGGCCAGAACGTAACCCAGAGTTGGGATCCTTACATTTTGGCTTCATATTAGGATGCTCTATTGGTTGCAAAGTGTGTTTATGTTATTAAAGGGGGGGGGGGAAGAAGGCAGAAGTGAGCTCCCAAGAAAGTAAAATTCAACAGGTCAGACATTAACTTGCAAGTCTTTTAAAAATAAAGGACTTGATTCTTCTCCCACACTGATGTAAATCAAAAGTAACCTCACTTAAATGAACTGGTATCAATCAAAAAAGAATCAAAATTCCTGCTCTGTGTTTTCTCTCAGCTACCCTAATGCAATCCTGTTTGGGTAGCATTAGTGTAAAAGAGCAGAAATTGACCCCATTTACATAACAAGCTAGACTGTGGGTGTCCATGGCAGATGATGCTGGTTGTACTACAGAAAATGAGTTTGGCGACTACCTAACACAGCAACTTTGCTGCCACCTTTACAGACATTTTAGGCTTGCTCTAATCAATGGATGAAGAATGAACTAAAAATTCCAAAGACGGGAACATGATAGAATTCATGGATATTCTAACTTGATAATCCTTTATATTTGGCTTGTTTCCTTACAGGCTGTAATAACGTGCTTGCAGGTATCCAGTCTCTAAAGATAGTTAAGAAGATTGGAGATACGCATGGCTTTTGGATGACAGATCCAGGCAAAAACCATCTGAAGATTTATTTCTTAAGTGGAGTCAAGAACAACGTTATTTTGGAATTTACAAATATCCGGTCATTTGTGGAATGGAATAATAAACTAACAGCACGGAGAGTTAACCTGCCATTTCCATGGCAGGGAACTGGCCATGTTATGTATAATGGTTTCCTGTTTTATCACAGATATGACTCTCTAAATGAAATAGTTAAATACAACATCCAGAGAAGAAAGGTAACAGATAGGATGGTCCTTCCAGGTGCTGGACAGATTCCTGCCTATGAACTGTTTCCTGCTACTAAAATAGATCTTGCTATTGATGAACATGGGCTGTGGGCAATCCATGCAGAACCAGACACTAATGGAAACCTTGTCATCTCGAAAATCAACCATACAGCTATGGCTGTGGAGCATACTTGGGACACATCATGCAACAGCAAGAATGCTGAAGCAGGTTTTCTGATATGTGGGATCCTCTATGTTGTGTATAACTCTCCCGGTGGAGGCACATCTCGGATACAATGTGTGTATGATATCTTAGACACGATAAATACTTATGAAATCCCTGTGTTACATTTCCCCAAACGTCAGGGTAGCCATTCCATGATGCATTATAACCCCAAAGAAAAGCAGCTATATGCCTGGGCTGAAGGATCTCAGATCCTTTACAAACTTCAAATAAAGCAAAAAGTTTAAGATTTTCAGGAACTTTTCAAAGATGAATATTAAATAAACAAAGTCAGTGACTCAAGTTCTCTTCTAAGTTATAGTCATGGAATTCCCTTAACCTTTCCATTTGCTCACTGTTACATGCAACTACTTCATTGTGTGTGTGTGTGTGTGTAAATATATAAATTTTTACAATATATACTCATTTAAAAATCCAGGGAGTAAATTCTCATCCCACTGTGAGGAAACTTAAATATGTAACTTTTTGAGCATTAAACAGAGGCTATTCCCAACTGCTAGAACCTTCACCCATTTTCCCCCCAATTAAGGGTCCTGTGCTCACCTTTGTATAGGCCCAATCTTACTACGCCCACCGAAGACTACAGAAAGACTGCCAGCAGTCTGAAAAGGAATGGTCTCAAATGTCATTATCATGCAACAGGTATTGGTGTTATAACATTGAAATAACAGGTGAGCTTCATCATGTCTCCCCACAAAGCCAGCCACACAGAGGGGAATCCCAGAGGCAGTTGCAGATCAGAGTTCTAGCCAATATGCCTCTAGCACAATGAGCATGCTGAGCAGCGTGACAAGGCACTGGGGGCCTGGGCAGTAACTGGAGCTGGAACACTTCCTCTTCTACTATATGGACTGGCCCCAAGTGGAAGAATTTGGAAGGAAACCTCCACAGGTTCAAACTCAAAGATATAAATTATCTTCTTCCACAAATTGATGCAGTTCAATTAAAGTGTCAGTGAAATTTTGCCAGTTTATACCATCAGGGAATTTGGCCCATTGAGCTTTCATTCCCTTACATGGTTTATTCCCATTCAATGCCACAGCAGGCTCTGCATTAAATGTGCATTTGAGCAAAATCCTTATGTGTACTTCAATCAGTTTAGGACAAGTAATGAAAAGGGCCTGCAAGATTTGCCCCATATTAAATTATTCTCTAAGTCATTCTGTTAATTTTTCTCAAGTGAATGTAGGGTCCTGATTCTGCAGTTTTTTAAGCATACTATTAACTTTAAACATATCCTTAACTTTAAGCATCATTTAAGTCTCACTGACTTCAACTGAACTTTAAGGATATGCTCAAAGTTAAGCGTGTGCTTAAGCACAATGCTGAACGTGGGCCTTTGTATTTGTGACAGGTACAGGTCAATAGCACTGAACAAGACTATCCAGACCTGTAAATGTAAATATTGAAAAACAAAGAAGAATTGTAGGAGGGATGCAAATCCTATGCTTCAAGGCATAAAACAACCTCTGCTATTGGGACTTAGAAGGAAGTTTTACTTGGAAGCACATTATCTCATAATGCTCACCCCAACACTTCTGCACCATACCTGGAAGCATCTGGTACTGAGCGCTATCAGAGATGGGTTACTGGACTAGATGAACTGTTCAATCAATGTTCAATCAATCATAGGGCTGGAAGGGACCTCATGTTGTCTGAATCAATATGGCATTTACTATATTAATTTCAAATGATGTATTTTCACATCTAGATTTAAGTGGTAATGACTAAATATTGTTACCATTGTTACTGTTATGAGTATAGACCCCAAAACCGCTATTACTTCCCACATTGACAATCAAGCAGGGAGCTCGGAGATTGACTTGATTTGGAGGCTGAACTTCCCGTTCTCCTTTAAAGAAACCGAGAGTTGCCTCAAGTTCAGGGCCAGCTGATGTGGGAAAACATACTCTGTTACTGCACATGTTCTGTGAGTAAATTTATTCATATAAATGTTTAATTCTTTTTAAATCCTGCTAAGTAAACTCTTGGCCTCCCTGGCTTCCTGTGGCAATGAGGCCCAGAGCTTAAATGTGTTAAAAGGAAAGACTTCTTTACATAATCAGTTCTGAGTTTGCTACCTTTCAGTTTTATTCTTGTATTGTAAAAATATGAATAAAAGTTAATAGTTTATTACAGAATAATGGTGTAAGCACTTGCTGGGAGAACAAAACACTGGTCTCCACATTTCCAACCTAAATATCCTCAGAGTAGGCACAACCCTAAAGATTCTGATGAGTCCACTGTCATTCAGGCACCCCTGCAAATGGTGCCAGGACCTAGCTGACTGGTACAAACCCATGTTCCTTGGAGCCCCACAGACCTTAAGAATTTGATGGCAGGATTCCCAAATGTTTGGGAAGATCCTGAAAAGTTTACGGAGTGGCTTGAAATTACCATAGGATGTTATAAGCCTAATCACGTTGACATGAATCAATTGATGAGACTGATTCTACCTTCCAAACTATGTCAGCAGATAGAAGCTCAAGCACAGTGGCCAACCACTAGTCCAAATTCAGATGCTGAGGCAAGAGAGTGCCGGCAGAGGCTGGTGAATGCTATTCTAGTGGAGTGCCCTAGAAGGGTTAATAGGACAAAAATTAGTGCTTGCAAGCAAAAGGAGGGAGAGAATCTAGCAGGTTACATGGAGCGCATGAAAGAAGTTTTCCTAAGGCATTCAGGTATTCCTGATCCCATTACAAGCGCTTCTTTAGCGATAGCTTCTGCTTTTGTGAATGGCCTGTTGCCTGAGATCCAGGAACAGTTGAAAACTATTTGTGTGGGATGGCAAAAGGAAGGGTTAGAAAAACTAATTGAGGTGGCAACTCACTGCCAAGAGAAACAAAAGAAGAAGAAGAATGCTCTCAAAGCCCGCTTGATGTTAACTCAACTAAAACAAGCGGAGGGCTACAGTAAACCCCTAAATTATGAAAGAGCAAAAGGGCAGCTCAATCCACACCTTGGGGCCCTTTTGTAAATATACAAGTTGATTTTGTTCAATTGCCTAAATGTAATGGATTTCAATATCTTCTAGTGATAAGATGCATGTTTTCTGGATGGGTAGAAGCTTACCCATGCCGTAAGGCTGATGTTGCTGCAGTAGCAAAATGCTTATTAAGAGATTTCATACCACAATTTGGAATACTTTTAGGGTTAAATTCTGACAGAGGCCCTCTAGGGGTTGGAGACAGTCAGGCTCCAGCAGGGAAAGGGGGGGGGGGGCTGGTGAGGTGTGGAGCAATGGAGGGGCTGAAAGGGGTAGAGTAGGGGAATGGTGACAAGGGGACTGGAAGGGGCTGGCAAGGTGTGGAGGGTTTGGAGTCTGAAGGGGGTGATGTGAAGACGGGGGAGCTGGGGGTGGGGGCTTAGGAGGGCTGGAGTGAGGACATGGGGGTAGGAAGCTTAGGGAATGGGGATTGAGGAAGACATGGGGAACAAGGGGTCTGATGGGGCAGGTGTTTGAGGGGCAGTAGCTGGAGTGGGGAGGCAGACTTTTAGGAGACAGTTGACAGGGTTCATGAGGGAAGCCTGGACATGTGTGAAAGCAGCCCGGACCAGTGTGCAGGGGGGCCAGAAATTTAGGACAGTTCCAGGGCCTGCCAATATACTTTAACCCCTGGGCACTCAGGGTATGTAACAGAGGACTGCAGGAGAGGCTGCGCAGCTGTCGTCTCACTTATGTGCTTGGCACAACAGCCATTCCCATAGCATGCCACAAGTAGTAGCAGGGCAGCTAGGGGTAGGGGAGGATGGTCACAGCCCCCAGCCCTTTCCCTCCCCCTTGCCTTCCTCAGGGCTCGAGGCAGCTTTTTCAGCCTGAGCCCCTGCAGCAGCAGACGAGGGGAGAAGCCCCCATATGAGCAGGTTCTAGTCAGGCCTTAGCCAACCTCACCCCTCCCCTGCAGCTCCAGGATTCCCCTGGCTCCTACTTTCCCATACTTACTAAATTGCAATGCTGAAGGAATCCCCCATCCCAGCCAGGTAGGTCAGGGAATTTGGAAATCTTGGCTACAACTGGTCTGGGGTCCCCTACGTGCAGCTCTAGGAGGCTGTGGGGGGCGCAGCCCCCAGCCTTGCCCTCCCCAACTCCTTCAGGGCTGGAGGCAGCAGCTTTTCAGCCCCAGCCCTTTCAGCAGGAAGCCTGGGGGCCAACTGCCTCCAAGCAGCTGGTTTCAGGGAATCCAGTCAGCTCTTATCCCCTTCTTCAGCTGAGCTCTGTGTAAGCTCATCTCTTTCACCAACAGAAGTTTGTCCAATAAAATATGTTGCCTCACTCCCCCATCCCTCTAATATCCTAGAACTGACATAATTACACCAACACTGTGTACGTGATCATAGGCAAGTCCCTGTTAACTTCTCTGTCCCTTAAATTTCCACAGCTGTAAAATGAAAACAACAATATTACCCACATTTGCCAAATGCTTTTTATGAGATAAAGAAAGCCAATTAACTTTGAGGCTGGATGAATCTCCTCTTTTACAGAGATCATTCTAGCAAAGACGTGTTTTCCACAGTTATTTGCACAAAGAGAATGTACTTTGTTACTATTACAGTAATTCCTAAATGAAGAAAAGAAACAATATTTGCAGCATTTCTGTAGCTTTTTTGTCCCAGGATACTAGCTAGACAAGGTAAGTAATATCTTTTATTTGACCAGGTTCTGGTGGTGAAAGAGACAAACTTTTGAACTTATTCAGAGCTCTTTTTCAGATCACTCAGGCTATGTCTACACTTAGAAGGTTAGTTTGAATTAACTGAATCGAACTAATTAATTCAAACTAATAATTATTAGTTCAAATTAAGTTAATTCGAATTAACACAGCCACACCAGAAACCCTCATTCGAACTAGCATGTCCATACATGGGACTTGCTAGTTTGAATCAGGTAGGGGGCGCTATTGCATAGGGAAAAAAAATCTAGCTGTGGTTAATTTGAATTAACACAGCTATATTGGGTTAATTTGAACTAATTAGGTTATATAGATTTCAACTAGGCTTTCCTCAGTTCCAACTAAGGGAACTCCTTAGTTCAAACTCATGAAAGCTAGTGCAGACGTGTAACCTCCTAGGGTGGGCTCAAACGCATTGACTTGCCCCTCTCCAGCACTTAACTGAGAGATACCCCTGCAGAAAGCAGATGGAGAGCCAGGATCCAGTCTGTACAGGACTCACAGAGAAGACTGCTCAGAGTTCCCATCCCACATTAAACTACTACTCAGCATAAACATAACAATGAACTTAATTAACTAACTTAAACTTTATCCTAGGAACCAAAATGTATTTAGACAAAACTGCAAGAAACCCAAGAGTCCCAAAGCTCAAGTGGAGTCACCCTCATCTCAATTGCAGTCTTTTAAGTCCTTGAGGCCTGAATGCAGAACAAAAGCAATCCTCATCATGTCTAGCTCCAGGAACCTTCAGGTGAATTCCATGCAGTCCTTTCTGTCTCCTATGTAACCAGCATCACACAATCAGGTCACTGGATGATGGCATGGACGGAAATCTGGCCCAAACTTCACTGAAGTAATAGAAACTCACATTGACTTCAGTGCTTAACATCACTTTATAACTAAACTAAATAAATATTTGTTAAGTGCTGTACAAAGTAGTAATGCTCGTCCTTGGCAGAAGTAGGAATAGTTTTGGTTCTTCTGGGTCCCCATCCTCTGCTTATGACAACAGTTCAATGGGACTAAGTATGTCTTTAAAGTTAGTCACATGCTTAATTATCTACTGAATACATTCTTATCCAGTGGACCAGGGGTGTTGCTGGCACCAGGCACAAGGGGCCCATGCCCCGAATACCAGTGCCGGGGCCCCGTCTCTCCTGGTCTCTGGCCCAATGGGGCTAGAAATCCGGGGCCCAGCCACCTGCAGCCACTGCAACCGCTCCCAGCCCCATCCCCGGCCAAGGATCCCAGGCCCAGCCACCTGGGGCTGCGGCTGCTGCTCTCAGCCCTGTCCGCAGCCCCGTCCCCGGCCAGGGATCCAGGGCCCACCCACCTGCAGCCCCATCCTCAGCCAGGGATCCCGTGCCTAGCTGCCCGTGGCCACGGCTGCCGCTCTTGGCCCTGTCCCCAGCCGGGGATCCTAGGCCCAGCTGCCCACGGCCTCTGCGGCCACTCCCGGCCCCATCCCCAGCCGGGGATCCGGGGCCCAGCCACCCACGGCCGCTCCTGGCCCTGTCCCCGGCTGGGGGGTGTGGCCTGCGGCCGGTGCCCCAGGTCCTTCCCCCGGGCAGTGATGCTCCTGCAGTGGAGCATGTATTGGGGGCCTTGGCAGGGGGTTTGCCTCAGACTCTAAATACTTCCATAAAAACATTCAAGTTGCCCAACTTCCCATGGATTTTTGAAAGTCACTCAAAGAAACTGTGATAACATTTCCCAAAAACAAAAATGAGGACTTGAAAATGTGTGAAAACTAATAAACTGTACAGCAACCGTGTGCAAAACTCCATAGATGTTATCATTTACTAACAGCCCTTTTTTAGAGCATGAATATTAAATCTATTTATTTACATCCTTAGCAAAAAATTTCTTTTTTGTCCAGCCAGGGCTGGCTCAAGTGGATTTGGCACCCCAAGCTGGCTTTTGATTTTGTGGGGACCCCCCAGGGAGGGGGGCTGTTTCAGAACCCAGCCTCCGCAAATAGTGTAGTGTCTAGCACATCTACTTTACATGCAGAAGGCCCTGGGTTCAAACCCCAGGGGGTTGGAGTAGATGATCTCATGAAGTCCCTTCCAACCCTATGATTCTATTCTATTCTCTGCTCTGGGCTGGCTTGCCCTGGCCCCAGAGCAGGGAACAGCTAGCCCAGTGGCTGAGCAGGTGAGCCCAGAGGCTGGGCTCTGCTCTCTTGCCCCTCTTCTGGGCCTGCTCTTCCTCCCTAGGCACAGGGAGGGCTAGCCCAGAGATGGGGCAAGAGAACAGACCCTGCCCCAGGGGGTGGCCTGCTCCACCTCCAGGGCCAGAGTGCCTGGTTCAGGGAGGCGTGGGAACCCAAGGTCCAGCGCAACCCCCACCAGCACAGTGCCAAGGCCGCCCTTAAGTGAATGGCAGCCCAAACCAGGGCCTCATTTGCTTATGGGTCGAGCTGGCCCTGTGTCCAGCACGCAAGCACACAGTGAACTGTTATTTTAAGACTGGTGATAAGAGTAACTTAATGGCCAGTTTTCATACTTGTTGGACTTAGTTTTACTGTTAACAACAGGGCCTATCGGGGAGCGGGTGGGCAAACTCAGTGCTAATATACAGGAAGCTGGTTGGAGGAGTTTTTCCCCCTCTTGCTGATTGGCCTGATGTTCTTTTTCCTCCTGTGGGAAGCAGCCATGACAACTGGAAAGGGAAAGGAGTTGTGCATGCCACCCCTAGACTCCCACCTGTTTGAAATGTTAAAATATTGCATCTATAAGCACAGCACAACAGCAGCTCCTGAAAAGCAAAACTTCTTGCTCTCCTTGCCTTTTATTTGATGTGAGAGAGGAGAAAAAGTATGTCCTTTTTATAACTATGGACAGGTCTACACTACCGCTTAAGTCAATCTAACTTACATGACTCATGAGAGTAAAAAGACACCTTCCTCAGTGAGTAAGTTACACTGACCTAAGCATTATCCACACGGGCCTGTGTCAGCGAGAGCTTCTGCCTCTTGTGAAGCTGGAGTAAATATACTGATAGGACAGAGCTGGTGACTGTAGACAAGGTACAAATGTACTGCTTATAGCGGAGATGTGCCCTATGACAGGAATTAACAAGTTTATCTAAAACCAATCCCTCCATAAAGAGGATAAATTCTGATTTTTCACGTGTATTTTAAGTACACAACTCAACCAATGTCAACAATTATTTTCCCTCCCAATTCTAATGTAATTTAGAATTATGCAAATTAAGAAGCAGCATTTCAAATTTTCCATTAAAGTAAAAGCAGCAGCAATTTGTTGGCAGCAGACTAAGTCTTGTGTTGATTATATTGTGTCTGTTAATCTCTTTATTTTAAATACAAAATAGTATAACATACAATCTCAGAAGGTGACAGTTTGCTACTGAGTAACTGGATTAGTCTGTCAGCAAAAAAGGAATCTGAGTCAAAATGTTTTGTCAGTAGCTATATAAAGTAATCTTAGTTTAAATATTTTGTCTGTAGATATGTAACTGTGTTTGTACTTTACCTAGAAAGGACATGAGGCCAGTAGATGTTGTGCAATACTAAAATATTAATTAAATGGGAAAAAACACTTGTGTATCAAGGAACAAAAGAGGCAGAAAAGTAAATGAATTATTAGAATTGTTACAATATTCATAGAACATCCACAACTTTCCTTAATTATTGTATGTTACATTTTATAGACCAGAGTTCTAAATACATTCTGGTCTGATATCTGATTTCTATATTGTCAGTGTAATCCCATTCAAATACACACACACACACACACACACACACACACACACACACACACACACAC